>OU015743.1:99606048-99632731 GCA_907169655.1 Acomys percivali | reverse complement strand
AATAATAATAATAATAATAATAATAATAATAATAATAATAATAATAATGTCAACTCTACACAAGCTAGGATCATTTGGAAAAAGTAATTCCTCAATCAAGAAAATGCCCACTCAGGGAAGGGGAAAAAGGTGAAAGAGGGAGCGAGGGAGGAATGGGAAGATAAAAGTGAGGAGATAACAATTGAGATGTAATCTGAATAAATTAATAAAAAATCTGGAAGAAAAAAGAAAACGTCCTATCATATTTGTCAGAAGGTAGGCCTGTGAGAGTATTTTCTTGATTAATGAGTAATGTAAGAAGACTCACATTTCTGTGGGTGATCCACCCATGAGCAAGTAGTCCTGAGTACTATAAGAAAGTAGGTTCAACAAGCTATGCTAGCAATGTAGTAAATTCCTCCATGGTCTTTGCTTCAGTTCCTGCCTACAGGTCTCTACCTTGAGTTCCTGCCTTGTCTGCTTTAAGTGGTGGACTATGATTGATCTGGTCATGTTAGCCAAATAAATCATTTCCTCCTCAATTTGCTTTTGATCATGCTGTATATAACAGGAGTAGAAAGCAGACTAAGACATACATTCTGAAATATCTGATTTGTAAGTCATCAATATTTAATTAAGGCCAAGTTAGGCTATTTCTCTTAAAAGACTAGAAAGTGTGTGAAAGATCTGACATGTAATATTACAAAAGATGCTTTTTATTCCCAGAATAAATTCTAAGGGATAATCATTGTGGTCATATAAAATTACTTACTTACCAGGAATGGAAAGATGGCCCAATGGCCAAGAACACTCTTTCAGAGGACCTGTAGTACATTTCCCAGCACTCATGTTAAACATTACAGACCTAGGAGATCAAACACTTTCTATTGGCTTCTGTAGGTATCAACATACATATACATATTCATACACGCACAATTAAAATTAAAATAAATCTTAAAATAATTTAGTAAAGCAGCTTTATATTACATTCTTTTTGGTTTTGTTTTCTTAAAGGCTGCAATATGTTTTTTATTAATTTATTCATATTATAAGTCAATTGTTATCCCATCACTTATATCCTCCTGTTCTTCCCTCCCTCCCGCTTTCACCCTATTCCCTCTCCTAGGTCTATGACCAAGGGGGACCTCCTCCCACACTATTGGTCATAGGCTATCAAGTCTCATCTTTGAGTGCCATCAGGCCTCCCCACCAAGAGGAGGTGGTCAAATATGGGGTACCAGCATTCATGTCAGAGTCAGTCCCTGCTCTCTGCATAACTGTGGAGAATGTCCTGTTCAGTGGCTAGATCAGAGTAGGGGTTTGATGTTTATTACTTGTATTGTCCTTGGTTAGTGCAATAGTTTGAACAGACCTCCCCCCTGGGCCCCGGGCCCCGATCCACCTGTCTTGATGTTCTTCTTGTATGTTTCTAGGACCCTCTGGATCCTTCTATTTCCCCATCTCATATATTTCTATTACCTAGAGTCCCAGTGGGATGTCCTCCCATCTGTCCCAATCTCTTGGTAAGCGAAGACTTTCATGGGACATGCCTTTTGGGCTAGTGCACAATTATAAGTGAGTATATACCATTTGAGTCTTTCTGCTTCTGGGTTAACTCACTCATTATGATCATTTCTAGTCCCATCCATTTGTCCACAAATTTCAGGATTTCCTTGTTTTTCATAGCTGAGTAGTATTCCATAGTGTAATGTACCACAGTTTCTTTATTCATTCTTTAACTGAGGGACATTTAGGCTGTTTCCATGTTCTGGCTATTATGAATAAGGCTGCTATGAACATGGTTGAGCATATGTCCTTGTTGTGTGGAAAAGCATCTTCTGGGTATATTCCAAGGAGTGTTATAGCTGGGTCTTGAGGAAGCCCTATTACCAGTTTTCTGAGCAAGCATCAGATTTCCCAAGTGGTTCTACAAGTTTGCATTCCCACCAACAGTGAAGGAGTGTTCCTCTTTCTCCACATCCTCACCTCAGCATGTGGCGTCACTTGAGTTTTTTTATCTTAGCCATTCTGATGCGCATAAGATGGAATCTCAGAGTTGTTTTGATTGGCTGCAATATGTTTTAAGAAGATTTGGGCCAAGTATTTTTTTTATTACAGAAGTAACTCTAGATGGAGAAATTAAATGTGTACAGGGCCACTTACACAGTATTTTTGATAGTATTGGGAAAAATAAATCATTATGGTAATTTCAGCATGGAGTTTGTTTTGTTCTCATCAGTGAATCACATAGAAGCAGGAGGCACTAGGACTCTGTCTTCCCTAGTTAGCACCTTGCACTCCTGAAAGTTACAAACTGCTCTGTAACTAAGCCATAAATCAGCAAAAGGGGCCTGGATCTCTGGCCCCAGAAGGATGGGGACTTCAAAGTGGCGACTGTGCTAGATGAATAGAGAAAGCTATGCCTCTGAAGAAATCAGCTCATGAGGAATTCCAGCAGGGAAAACTGATTAGAGATATACATTATTTCATACCAATCCAGCCATTTTCATTGTTCTATTAGATTGTTGCTCTGTTTTCAAGGTCATCGAAGTAAGGAACATGGTTTACACAGTTTAAACATGTAAGTAACTGTCATGATGCACAGTCTTCCTGGGTGTCTTCAGACACCCCTCCTGTATTCCTGCAGGGAACTCAGAGGCAACTTGATTATATTCTGAGGGAGAATAATTTAATGGGAAATAAGGTTAATTATGAAAATAGATGACGTATATCATAAATGAACCAAGAGAGGCAAAGTAACAGATCCTAAAACATCTCTTACTGTCTGTTTTCACCCTCACATCGAAATGATTTTTTTTCTTTCATCAAGCAACTGATAGTAGGACAGCACTATTTTAGTTGTGCTTTAATTGAGTGAGTATAGTTTTTAGGACAGGTTAATTGACTCCTTTTTACAAGCCTCTCTTTCAGTTGTTTTCAGAGAATGTCAGAAAAATATAATTAAGCAAGAATTCTCCAAGGATTTTTACTGTTTTGGAGACTACTGACTACTAACAGGTAGCATAAAGTAATTTACTTTTTTAGACTAACAGGCTGCTTTTTAAAGCCTTTGATATTCAGGGCATGATAAAAATCAACTAAAGTAGTACAGCAATGATCCTTTTTACACACTTGCTGGAATTTGAAAATCCACAGATGCTCGTTCATTTGGTTTTGTTATATTTCAGTCTATCTCTCAATGGACCTGTGTACACGACATCATATCCTACCACTAACAAGTGTTTTACTGCAAATTTTATGTCTCTATATAAATTTAGACAAATCTGTTTGCCTTAACCTCAAAGTTCATAAAATAATATGACTGCCATAAGAAAAAAGTTAATATTTTAAGTTATAGGTAAGCCTTATTTCTCTACAAGACTGAGCTACTTGGTGCATTTATATTAAGTAATGGTCCTATTTCAAATGATTTTTATGAGTGAAAAAATTCAGTGAATTCAGAAAAATAAACTTTTAAAGATCTGGACCCACAAACACACTTAAAATTGCATTTTAAAAACTGAATTCCAATAAAAGTGTCTTTGGGGTATATATTATGAAGACAGTACTAGGGCTTTCTGTGTAATTAAAAAAAGTAGGGAAACTATGTACAATTAGAATATAACTTTGTCAGCATTTAGGTTAGTCTGTTTCTGTAAAAGAGACTAACTATTACATGTTCAATAAAATTGTACTGTAGAACAAAATACAACACCAAAGGAAAAAGAGGTTCATGAATTATTTCTGTGCAATCATATATTTCTTATTTATTTGCATACAGAAAGAAAAATCCTGAAAAAATATTTATTCAGATTTTAAACTTACACATAGTAATCGTACCCCTAAAAGGTCTTACCATGATTCAGAACTGATATTAGAGCTGACATTTGTTGCCAGTGGACAGTGTTATTGCTCTCAGATTTCTTAGTGATCTCCAATGCACCCCTTTTTATGACAAAAATGATCTAGGGACTGCTCAGTGCCTCTCACCTGTTCAGCCACACATACGTGCATCCTAAGACTGCCTAAGTCTTGAGGACATCGACCCCACTGACCTGGGCCAGAAATTTCATCATTCAGTTCAATTTTCTTTATGGGAATCCTTTGTTCTGTAGCGTTAATGATTCTGAAGGAGGTTTTCCCACACAATAGCTACTTCTTCACCAAGAAAGGCAGAGCTGGGTGAATGGATTCCAGGTCAGTCTTACAGCCTGAGGAGATTAGCAGAGACCTTGAAATCAGGGTTCTGAGAGAAATGGGGTAGATGAAACAAAGATGACCATGGGACTCCTGGCTGCTTCAGACATGCTTTCCAGCTCTCCATGGTACTCTATACCTTATAGATAAGAACTAGATTGAACATTCTATGTGGATCATCACCATGTCTCATGCTTACCGAAAGTCTGAGGACTGCTGGAAAACTCTTAAATTTTGAGGTCAAACAAAAGAGAAAGTCATCATTTTTTTTTTTTTTAGAAACAAACCATAAGGAAGAAAGGAAAAAAATTCACCCTAGAAATTCTCTAGGCATGGATAAAATTGCAAATAAATAAGGCCCAATGAAATCATGGGATGAAGTGAAAAAATTGATATTTACACTATAAATTCTAATCCCTCTCTATGGACGGAAAAAGCAGGTTGCTAGAGAAAAATCACATCATATCAGCTTTGATTCAAAGTCCATTTTTATAAATTATATGGGAATACTAATGATTGGTGCTTCCTATCTCCTATTGCTTAGATTTTTTCATTAGTTGTTGTATGAGATCAAGTCATCCCTACTACACTATGAACTTTTCAGGCCAACCTAATGCAGATCTTGTCTGCTGGAGCTGAGATCTGAGCACCGGAAAGAATGGGACAGACTACAGTCTAATGCTGTAGACAATGATACTTCAGGTTCAGTGTACTTTTATACAGAAATGAAACTAAGAAAGCAGTGATCTGAGGAAAGTTGCTTGATTTCAAAGAAACATATGAATAAATACCAGTAAACGCATACTAAATGTTGACAAAACAGCCCTTTCCCAGACCTCGGGACAAAACAATTTTAACATAATTGTTTGACATGTAGTATAAATTATATCTGAGAGAGCACAAAAGCAAGCAGAAGGCTAGACTCAAATTGAGGATATATTAAGGACAGCATTTACCATATCCTTTTACCAGATTGGGTTCTAAAGGTATGTTCTGACATATAACAAGAATAAACATGTCTTATAAGTTGAATGTAAATGTTTAACACAGAAAACATAAAATGACATTTAAGAATAATCCAGGGAACAAAATGTACCTCAGGTAAAATGCCCTCTGCCATTTTTCCAGAAGCCTCTCTCACAATTCCCCTGGGCATTCTTCACCATGTGATTTGGACCATGTTCTGACACTACACCCATGTATATAGTATAGAAAGACAGACAGTATTAGCTGTGCATAAAATGAGCATATTATTGAGAGCTCAAAGCATTAGATAAGAATCACCATTAATCTGTATTATTATTAAGAATAACTCCACCCAATAAAGAAGATTTGCTGAAGATGTGATTATAAAATTGCAAACTATAGATTTCCAGGTGAGAACTAGATGAAAAGTAGAAAGAATTCCAGAGAGAATATGGCCTGAGACGCACTGCAAAGTATCACCAAATTCATTTGACAGAGACAAAATAGAGAAAGTTGGGGGTTGGGCTGGCTAGTGTTATGTCACATTGCCACAAGCTAGAGTTATCTGAAAGGGGGAAACATCAATTGAGAAAAAGCCTATATAATATCTGGCCTTAAGGCATTTACTTAATTAGTGACTGATGGGATAGGGCCCAGCCTATTGTGGGTGTTGCCAACCCTTGGTTCTCTAAGAAATCAGGCTGAGCAAGGAAGGGGAAGCAAGCCAGGAGACAGCATCCCTCTATGGCCTCTGCATTAACTTTTCCCTCCAGGTTCCTGGCCTGGTTGAGTTTCTCTACTGACTTCCTTTGGTGATGAACATCCATACAGAAGAATAAAACAAATAAAGCCATTCTTCTCCAAGTTGTTTTTGTTTGTAGTGTTTTATAACAACAATAGTAAGTCTAACTAAGGCAGGGTTCTATGTAGGATATTTAAGTCTGGTATTACACAAATTAAATAGCAAGAAGTTAAAGGTGTAGTTAACATTAAAATTACCCTTATAAAATTATTGTATAATAATCCATTTGTTTGATTTTGTGAAAAAAATTCCTTACATATTTTCAATTTGTTCACTTTACATTACAATTGTACCTGCCTCCCTCACCTCCTCATGGTCTTGCCTCCCTCCCTCATCCCCTCTCCCCAAGTCCTACCAAAGGGGGAGCCCTCCTCCCTTATCATCTGACCTCAGCCTATCAACTGGACTGCCTGTATCCTCTTCCTCTGTGGCTTGGCAAGGCTTCCCTGCCAGGGCTAAGTAATAAACAAGTGGGCATCAGAGTCCATGTCAGAGGTAGTCCCTAGTCCCCACATTATGAGACCGACAAGGCTACTGTGCTGCCTATCTACTACATCTGAGAAGAGTGTCTAGGTCCTCACCATCCATGGTCCTTGGTTGGTGCATCAGTCTCTGCAGCACACTCCCTCCCCTCCTTGCCTGGATTTGCCAGCTCCATTGGTCTCTTTGTAGAGCTCCTGTCCAGTCCAGGTAAGTACTTGACATTTTTAAAATTTTATTTTTGTTTTTATACATTATTTCTACCCTAACCTTTCCCCCATTGAACTCTTGCCATGTTTCTATCATTCCTTTTCAAAGTCATGACATCTTTAAATATATATATCTATATATGTATATATATATATATACACATACATACATACATATATACATATGTGCATATAAACACAACTATGTGAGAACATTTAGTGTTGTCCATATGCATATGTGACTGATTCTCCCACTCTTTTTTTCTTTCTTAAGAGATTTCTTTTATTTTTATGTGTATGTATATGTGTGCTTGCCTAAATGAATTCTTTTTGTTTGTTTGTTTGTGAAATTTTTTTGAATTTTTTAAATTAATTTATTCTTGTTACATCTCAATGGTTATCCCATCCCTTATATCCTCCCATTCTTCCCTCCCTCCCATTTTCCCCTTACTCCCCTCCCCTATAACTGTGAGGGTCCTAGAAACCTACAAGAAGAACATCATACCTCCCTAAAGGTCAAAAGCAAAAGTGTCAGCTAACTTCCACCTGTACCCTCTGAAACCTTGAGCTAATGTAATGCTTTTCTCCTTTAAGTTGTCTTTCTCAGGTACTTTGTCATAGCTATGGAAAGCTGACTACCACATTCTTCCAGTGATTGTGACTGATGTTAAAGTTTGAGAACTGCCGCTAAATCCTACCTCTAATAACTGCCAGTTCTGCTTCCCATGATCAAGGAACTTGTTTAGCCTTACTTAAATTTTTATGTAGTCATAAAATTATATAAATTTTTTTCTAAGAACTCAAATGCATAGTTCATATATTATAGGCAAATATAATCATAAAGTAGCCATCATTCTTCTTTTATGATATGAAGAGTATGTCATAAAACGATTTGTCACATCATTGGCAAGTAATTACTGAGTATCTTGTATGTGCTGATTTAAGAGCTGAGCATCAAAGGGTTAAACAGTAAAACTAAATACATATTCCCCAAGAGAGAATTCAAAAGGACATTCATTTATCACTTGTGGTGTCTCAGATAAGCTCTCCTTAGTTGTACTTTAGCAGGCCCCGTTGACTAAAGATCTTACAAGCTTGTTAAGGAAATGAGCTTTAAAATGCAGAATCAATTATGCCAGGCAGTAGTAATCCCACTATTTAAGAGGCAGAGGCAGGCAGATCTCTGAATTTGAGGACAGTCTGGTCTACAGAGTGAGTTCCAGGACAGCTAGGGCTACATAGAGAAATCCTGTCTCAAAGACAAAACAAAATAAACAAATATATAAAACCAAGTGGTCGTTAATATAAAATAATCTATAGCCAAGTGACATACAGTGTAATTATTAATGTTTTCTTTGTTATAATAGAGGGATTCTTGTATACTAAAGGAATATTGATCTTAAATAGATCTGAACTGTGCTTTACCTATGAGCAGTTGTGGCAAATGGGTGGACAAAGGGTAGACAGCTGATTCACTAAGCACTGATCCACCGGCACAGTAAAGTTAAATAAATTTAGTTATTTAAAATATAACCACAACTTATGCATAATTATTTACAATGAGTTATTATTTATTCAAACTGTTTAGCTCATAAACTCAATATGACCTAAAATGAACTGACATAGGCTAATTGCTCTGAAGTTGGTAAACAATAGAAACGCAGTTTAATGGAGCAAGATTGAAGAATTCTGGTATCACTGTGAAGAAAACATTCTTTGATTCTCTATTTGACTGACAAGAGGTAAATCTGAGGTACAAAAGCAGCCTTTATTAACAAGGAAGGTAGATAGTCTAGCTGCATCATCAATTAGCTACCCATTTCATCTCTGTTCACAAGAAGTGACTGTTCTCTATGCTGCATCGTCTCCATATCTCCTCGGTTATTCCTCTTGGACTTTGTAGCAAATTGAAACCTGATAGAGCATGGAAACAATAAAAAAGAGGAAACAATAAGAAGGGGATTAAATTGCAATAGGGAATAAGTTTTGGACGTGGTTGATATGAACAGAAAAATGTAAAGATGTATATGGAAAGAGAAAAGTTAAGTTTCATCATGGACTGTGATTTCTATCCAGTGTGTTAAAACCACGAAGCACTGGAGTTATTTGGCAGCTAATGTTGTCTGTGCCATCTTTTTCCAGTACTTCTTTTAGGTAGGGCCACAGGGCTCAGCGTGCAGACAGAGTTAAAGCTACTGGAAGAAAAGGTGCTGTGTGTACTTGAGGACTTCATTTAGTTTACTTACACTGGTAATTTCTGAAGATGAACCTCATCTTTTTCCCTTCCAAAGCTGCTCATTGATTTCCAAGCAACCTAATGTCTACATATTGAGAACGGAGAGGGAGTGAGGGCAGCAGGGCCACCTCACCTAACAGAGATCTGTCCAGTGCAGGCTTAGAGAGGTTCAGTTCTATTATGACTCATCCCAGATACAGCACAAAACATAATTACTTGCTAGTGACCAAGAAGTACAGGATGATTCATTGATGAGAGATCCTACCCCAAACATCAGGAGAGATTTTCTCTAGGAAGATACTCATAACTGTGTTTACTGAGTGTCTCCTAAGCACCAAAAGCTACACTGTTTTCAGGTAATACATTCCTCATGGCAAACTTCTAGTAGTATCATCACTGACACCAGAATGAATGGAAAAAGCAAGATTTCTATCCAGGCATTCTGCTCTTTGTTACTTGATCTAAACATCACAATTGTTTATCATCTAAAGAGATATCTTTGAGAGCAAAATCAGCTGCAAATTTCTTACCTAGGAAGAGAGTTATAATTTGTAGAGATAAAAATTATTTATCATGATAAATATTGGCTGATTTTTTACATTACAAATGAAACAGTATTTTGTGTACCAAATCTAAGCTATCTAAATCAGAGATTAAATTTGACCTCTGTGGATATTTGGTGATGTAGGGACAGTGCTGATTGTAAAAATCAGGAAAATTTTGGCATATATTATGTTAATGCTGAGGATGCTACATGGAGCAGGACAGATCCCATAACAAAGGCCTATGCAGATAAGAAGTTAATTAATCCTACATCTATGTGGGTTGTCTTTTCTGTTTATCCATGTTTTGAGCCTATGCCATTCAGTTCTTGTTATTGTAGCTCTGAAGTATAATTTGAAATCACATCTAGCACTTTTATCTTTTTCTGAGAATTGCTTTGGGGTCACTTTGAAAATACATGTGGAATTTCCTCAAAAATTGAAAGCAGAGCTATGGTATGACATAGATACATACTACTCTTAGTATATACCTAAAGGACACTAATTGTGTATTCCACACCAGCACATCCACATTATTGTAACAGTATTGATAACAGTCAGAGGGTAGACACAGCCTAGATGTACATCAACAGATAAACTAAGAAAATGAAATATGCATCTATTTCTATAGACAAATGATAATGGATGGATGTGATAGATAGATATGTCATTTTCCTCACCCATAAAGAGTAATAGAGACTGGACATTGCCACACTAAAAGTTCACATTCAGAATATTTTCTCTCATTGTTGAACCTAGGTTTTGAAATGAAAGTATAAAATATCTAGAGGGAGAATGGGAGTAATCAGAGAGGGGAGGGTGGGGAAAGGAGAGAGCCTGTGGAATCAATTTGGTCCAAGTAAATTTTTACTTATATGAATATGTCGTATGAACCCCCTCAGCATGTACAGTGAACGTGTGCCAGTAAGTTTTCTGTGCCGATGGTGCTGTTTCAAAAACCATTATGTACTGATGTTTTATACACATTAAAAAAAAACAATAAATTAAATTTCAGTAGATATTTGTTGCTTTTTCTCTATATAATTTTATGATCCATCTACAGATGGCTCTGGTACTTGGTTTACCAATTATTTCTCATGCCATTGCAGTTATGATCCAAAACTTTAAAAAGAGCGTAGCTCTCACTTGTTCCAACACCCCAGGCTTCTTCTGGGATTTCAAATCAAATCTAGTACAAATAGTGACCTGCCATAGGTCACAAGATTAGAAAATACTTGTTTAATATTAGGTGAATGATTGAAAGAATAGCATGTGAATGCAAAGGGTAGTTTTTTTTTTTTTCTAGGAATTCAACAGTGTGGATATAGAAATCATCTTTTTTCCTATTGTTGAATGTTTGCTTTCTCCTAAGGAAAGTAATGAGTAGAATGGCAATCAAACAAGAAGAGACTCAACAATGGAGAGTGAGGGAATAGATTCCCAGGAAGATGTCCGAAGAAAAACTGAGGCCTGGCTTTGGATGGGAGGGATCTGCACCTTTTCTTTGGAAGCACTGAAAGAGTAACAAGCCTGACTGTGTGGGGGACCGATGTTGAGGGACAAGATCTGAGAGCACAGGCTTTCTCACAAGAGATTGGAGAGCTGTAGAGCAATGAGTGTGCAATGCTTTCCTTTTGCGTAGTGATCAACATGGAGTCTAAATTCATAAGGACTGTCAGTAAGCCACAGCTGCACCAACAAAGAGCTGGGTGTTTGTGTAGACAGAGGGCTGCTGGTAGTGGAGGGTGGCTGCATGTGTGTATAATCCAACCAGTAGATGACTGAATGAAGAGATAGCATAGAGCAAGACAGAAAGAAGCCATGGATCGAAGGACACTGCCTTCTGCAATATATTAGGTATTTCACATTTTTTTACATGATGCATTGCTTGACCTGGCACTACTTCTGTTGCAAACTCTTCCAGAATTACACATTTTCAATAAATTACTTTAATTTTTCTTTCACTATTCAGGTGCAGACCTGCTAAATTATGTTTCACAAATGATCAGATTCAATCAGACCCTTCATTCATACCAGATAGGCTCTGAGTAATCGCATCTTATCAGAGATAATTATAATTTGTTTTCATTTGCATAATGAAATCATTTTGTATTGCTCTACCAGGGTCTCAGGAAAACTATATTAAAATGGTAATATTCAGTAATTATTGATTATTTTATTTGTTTAGCAATATTTAATATATTCTGCTGTGTGCAGGTGCAATTACTGTAGGCACAGGAAGCAGGGAAATCAGGACTATTTGCACAACACAAGGGTAGACAGTGGGAATATATGAAAAGTAATCTATATAACACAGAAACTGGTGCAAAATTTTGGGGACCTTGTGAACAGATTTGACCATTTTCACAAAAGTACGGATCAAATAACACCAATGAATTTGACTAGAATTTTCAGTTTTGCAAGTCAGAATTAATGACAAATGTTTCAAGTGTGCTAAATTTGTCTCATTTACTCCATAGGTTCTGTATATGTCCCTGTTAGCATTCAGAAACTGATCCTTTCATTGCTTCAAGTTTTTCATGTGTATCATATTGCTGGAGACAAAGTAGATAAAAAAAAAAAAGGTCTATTTGTTGAGTGCAGTAGAGTGAGACTAATTGTCTTTTCCACATGTCAACTATTTACCTGCTAGAAAAGATCAATGGAACTTACCCTTAAATGTTTGTGAGCTATGACATTGAAAGCAAATAGCACTTGAGCTGTGTCCTTATTCCTATCAGCAACATTTGCAGTGAAACAATCCTGTTTACTTCACTTCTTGCTTTCATATGTATCCTAGTAAGTAATTTTTATCAGAAGGACATCTGACACATTTAATATTTAAAGATATAAATGCTTGTTTGCACATGCATAATTTATATTCACCTTTTATTCTTCCTATCAATTTTACTGATATTGAAATAAAGACAATTGAAGGCATAATATTAATACTAAAATAATATACAGCTGAAAACAGTTTGCTTTGTTAATGAAACCTTTATGAGAATTTCTGTCCTGAACAAAATAGTAATTCAGAAATGTAAATATTAAAAATAATTTCTAAGAAATTGTGAACTTGAAAATATGACCGTGTCAGTTCTTTAGCAACTAATTAAAATAATTTTAAATGCATATTTAATAACTTTATATATGTTGAAGTAAAATTTAGAAATTATTTTGGGCAGAAAATATATCAGATTTAAAGATAAAATGAAATCTAAAATATTAGATTCAGCAAAGTGCTCACTTTTTTCATTTATTTCCTCATATGATTTACAAAGAATTATTTTTACCATATTATAAGGAATTTATATTTAGTCATTTGTCATCCAGTACTAGAAAGTGCCAAAGATGTTCATATTATGTGTGCTTTTTTAATTAAATAATTAATAACCTCCCAACCTCAGTTTCCCCTCTTTCTCTCCTCCCATTCATTCACCCACCTCCACTGCACCTGCATCTACTTTCTCTTCAGAAAAGGGGAGGCTTCCGTTGGACACCAATTTGCCTTAGCATAACAAGTTGCAGTATGTCTAGGTGCGTCTTCTACTTTGGCTAGAAGAGGCAGCCCAGTATGGGGAAAGGGTCTCATAGGCTGGCAATACAGTCAGAGACAGTCCCTGCTCCCACTGTCAGGAGCCCCACATGAAGACCAAGCTGCACAATAGTTACATATGTGCAGAGGTCAGTCCCGTGCATGCTCCCTGGTTGGTGATTCAGGTCTGTACCCACTATGGGCCCAGGGTAGTTGATTCTGTAGACTTGTGTGTGTGTGTGTGTGTGTGTGTGTGTGTGTGTGTGTGTGTGTGTGGTGTCCTTGATCCCTCTGGCTCCTACAAATCTTCCTCCCCTGTTCTACAGGATTCTTGTTGCTGTTTTGTTTGGTGAGACAGGGTTTCACTGTGTAGCCTTGGCTGTTCTGGACTCTGTAGACTTGGTTGGCCTTGAACTCACCGAGCTCTCCCTGCTTCTGCCTCTCTGAGTGCTGGGATTTCAATTGTCTGCCACCGCGCCCGGCTTCCTACAGGATTCTTCAAGCTCCACCTAATGTTTGGCTGTGGGTCGGTGCATCATTCCCAACAGCTGCTGAGTGAAGCCTCTTTGATAACAGATATGCTAGGTGCCTGCTGGTCCGGAGCCTGGGGTCTGTTTCTTTCCTTGAGGCAGCTAGGTACCAATTTGTACAGGAGCAGGACTAGGAAAAATGAGGCTGAGCCTGGGGAGTGGAGTCTGCAGGATCCTGATTTGGCAGTGAAGGGTGCAGGCCGGGGGATGGCTTCTCTCCCAAGTGTTCTATTTTAGTGTTATAGCCCTTTTAGAGACACAGCTCTTCTAGCGTTACAGTGACAAGTTCTTTCAGTGATATAGCTCTCTTTATTGGGATGAATAAGGGATAAGCCTTGGGGAAGTGGGTAGGAGTTTTGGGTGGGTGAACATCATTGACTGGGGCTGAGGTGCTGGGAATGCTTCATTTGCTTGGAGAGGAATTCCAGATGTTAGTTAGGCTTTGTAACTACCTCGAGAATAACAATGGTTGTGGTGGTGTAGGAGTCATAAGACTAGGTTCACCCAGGCATTGGGGCCCAGAACTTGGAGGGAGCTATCCTTACTCCTGCTAGTCTCAAGATTGAGAGTTTCAGGGTTTGGACACTTCTTGACCTGATTCAGAGAGGCAGAAGCAGGGAGATCTAGGTGAGTTCAAGGCCAACCAGGCCTACAAAGGGAGCTCCATGCCAGTTTCCCCTGCCACACAGCCCACACATGTCCCACGTGCCTGTAAGTATAGCAGAATATTATTAATAACATCAGGGATGGGCTCCCTCTTATGGCAGTGGTCTCCAGCTGGACTAGTCATTGGTTAACCATTCCCTCAATTTCTGCTCCATCTTTACCCATGCATATCTTTTAAGCAGGACAATTTATAAGTCAATGGTTTTCTGATTGGATTGGTGTCTCAATCCCTCCATTGGAAGTTTTGTCTGATTACAAGAGCTGGTCGGTTTAGGCTCAATATACCCCATTGCTAGGAGCCTTAGCTAGAATCACTCTCCCAGGAATCTATGATGAATCCTGGGAGTTTCCATTGCCCTAAGTTTCTAGCTCATCCAAGAGATGCCCCCACCCTGATTCCAGTTTTCTATCCTAGTGCTCTCTTTGTCATTCTGCTACGTGATCCACCTTTTCTCATTCCCCACATCCAGTGCATTCCACTTACCCCATCTCCTCTTGTCATCTCTATTATATCTCCTCTTCTCAGTGAGATTAACTTGTCCCAATCTGTGCTCTCCTTGTTACTTATCATCTTTGGGGCTGTGTATTGTAGCATGGCTAGCTTTATGGCATACCATGTTTGTCTTTCTGGGCTGGGGTTACCTCACTGAGGTGATCTTTCCTTTTTCCATCATCTGCCTGCAAATTTCATGTCCTTGTTTTCAATGACTGAGTAATACTCCATTGTGTAACTGTACTACATTTTCTTTTTCCAGTCTTTGTTGGAGAAACATCTAGGTTGTTTCCAATTTCTGGCTATAATGAAAAAAGCTGCCATGAATGTAGTTGAGCAAGCTTCCTTACGGTATGGTAGAGCATCCTTTAGATATATGCCGAGGAGTGGTATAGCTGGACTTTGAGGTAAATCTCTTCCCAGTTTTTATTTTTTTTGAGAAACTACCAAATTGGTTTCCAAAGTGATTGGACAAGTTTGCACTCCGAGCAGAAATGGAGGGGTAATCCTCTTGCTCCACATCCTCGCCAGCAGGTGCTTGTCACCTGAGTTTTTGATATTGACCATTCTGACTATTATGAGATGGAATCTCAGAGTCATTTTGATTTGCATTTCTCTGATGTTAAGAATATTGAATCTCTGATTTGCAATTCCCTTATGACAAAGGAAACCTCCTTAGTCTTTCTATAAGGGTTTCTCAGCCATTTGATATTCTTCTGTTGAGAATTCTCTGTTTAGTTCCAAGCCCCATTTCTCTTTATTTTTAAATTTTTATTATTTATTAATTTATTCTTGTTACATCTCTATGGTTATTCCATCCCTTGTATCCTCCCATTCTCCCCTCCCTCCCATTTTCCCCTTATTCCCCTCCCCTATGACTGTTCCTCAGATTGATTACCTCTCTCTGTATATGCTCATAGAGTATCAAGTCCCTTCTCGGTGACCTGCTGTCCTTCCTCTGAGTGCCAATAGGTCTCCCCGTCCAGGGGACATAGTAAAAAGTGAGGCACCAGAGTACTTGAGAAAGTCATATCCCACTCTCCACTCAAGTGTGGAGACTGTCCTGTCCATGGGCTATATCAGGGTAGGGGTTTAAATTTTACCGCCTGTATTGTCCTTGGCTAGTGCCTTAGTTTGAGCGGGACCCCTTGGCCCAAATCTGCCTATCATAATGTTCTACTTGTAGGTTTCTAGGACCCACTGGATCCTTCTACATTGCTATTCTCACATGGTTCTCTCATCTAGAGTCCAAATAGGATGTCCTCCCTCTGTCCCAGTTTCCTAGTAAGGGAAGGCTTTCATGAGACATGCCCATTGGGATAGTATGCAGATATAAGTGAGTATATACCATTTGAGTCTTTCTGCTTCTGGGTTAACTCACTCATTATGATCATTTCTAGCTCAATCCATTTATCCACAATTTCGGGAATTCCTTGTTTTTAATAGCTGAGTAGTATTCCATAGTGTATATGTACCACAGTTTCTTTATCCATATTTCTATATCCTCCTTTTTTTTCAGCTATCCCCTTACTTATGAAAGAATTATAAAGAAAAAGAGAGACATCTCTGAGCCCAACTTAGTTTTCTCTCTGTATAAGAACAGTAATAACTTATAGCCAATTCCCTATGAAAATAAGCATCTGTAGCCCAAGAGAGAAAACAGAAACATAGCTAAGCCCCCAGAAAGGAAATGGGATGTCATTCTCTTGAGGTTTCTTCAGGCTGATGTAGGATGAATAATACCTTTGAAGGGACCCAAATAAAATTGGGGAAAATGGTTAAGCAAGACAGGGATAGAATTTGGGGTCCATTTTCTAAATATTGAGAAATTTCAGGCTTAATAGGAGTCCTTTGTGGGACAATCTGAAATGCTGGACCAATTGGGCTCAGAAGCTTTCTACAATGCTGTCCTCTAAGCTGTCGTGTTCTGATGGGTAACAGTTACAAGTTACAATAACACTAGGCACATCCCCTCATATCAAGGCTAAATGAGGCAACCCAGTAGGAAGAAATGTATTTCAAAAGCAGGCAAAATAGTTAGAGACACACCCACTCCCATTGTCAGGCATCCCACAAGAACATCAAGAGATGCAACATGTCATATTTACATTTTTAGGCAATTTACCCAATATGTTGGTTATATTTTATTTTGTTTATTTATCTTTTTAAATTATCTAGCTTTTGGATTTGTAGATATTTCTCTATGCTCTCCTGTTCTCATTTTAATTGAATTTTCTTTAGTTTCCATCAGTGAGTTTCTTCTCACTTTACAGAAAACTCTTTTTTTTTCCTTTTTTTTTTTTTATTAATTTATTCTTGTTACATCTCAATGGTTATCCTATCCCTTATATCCTCTCATTCTTCCCTCCCTCCCATTTTCCCCTTACTCCCCTCCCCTATGACTGTGCCTGAGGGGGACTTCCTCCCCCTTTATATGCTCATAGGGTATCAAGTCTCTTCTTTCGAGTTCCCTATGATGTAAATTATGGACTTTGGCTCTTCCTTCCTTTGCTCTGTGTAGTGCTATAAATCTCCTTCTGAACACTACTTTACCATCACTTACACAAATTTGACATATTGTGTTTTCTTTTTTATTGTCCTCAAAGTGTGCTTAAAATTCTCCTGAACTTTTTTAACCCACGTTATTGTGATCTGCTGTTTGACATTCAAATGCTTTCTGTATGCTAGCTGACTCTCTGCTGTTTTTTCGCTAGTTCACTTCTGTTGATCTGAAACTACTTTGCATGGTTCTGGTCCTTTCTTCATGTCACATTTGTTTTATGGCCAAGAATGATGTTTTGTATTGCTAAATATCCCAGGCAAGATTGAGAAAAATGTCTATTCTGCTACTTTTTAGAGTAGTAGTGCATACCTGTCAATTAAATCCACTTGATTGATGGTGTTGTTGCAAATAATAGCAATAAGTATTTTTTCTGATATGTCTACCAATACTGAAAGTCCAGTATCTAAATCTCCAGGAGGAATGGCAGCATTGTCTGTTGTTTTCTGTGGCTCTATTTTTTCCTCATACCTTCAACAGTCTGTTATTCCTTTCATATGTGCTGGAACTTCCATTATTATAGAATGCTATTCTGAAAGTTTTCTATCTTTTGAAGTCTTATATTTATATAGCATTAAAGTTGATGCCATTTACTTAGTATTGTAACAGTATGGATTGCTCTAAAACTTAAAATTTAAACTACAAGAATATTTGTATTTAGAGTTTGTTCTTTGTAGATAACATATAGCAAGGTCTGGTTTTTTTCTATAGTATTTATTTTAACAATTGTTAAACTGGTGTACTCGGCCTAGAAAGATGGCTCAGTTAACAAAGACATGCAAGCACAGGAAATTGAGTGAGAATCCCCAGAACCCACATAAAGAACTAAGCATGGGCACATGTGTCTGGAACTCCATTTCTGGGAACTTGGAGATAGACAGATCCCTGCAGCTCATTTGCCCTCAAGCCTAACAAATTCTTTAAACTCCTGTTTCAGTGAGATACTCTTGAAAACAAACAAACAAACAAATAAACAACATGGAAAACAATATTAGGATTCACCTGAAATTGGTATCTGGTCTGTTCAGACACCCAAGTGAACATGCACATACCTCTCTCTCTCTCTCTCTCTCTCTCTCTCTCTCTCTCTCTCTCTCTCTCTCTCTCTCTCTCACTCTAACTCTCTCTTTCTCTCACACGCACACACACACACACATTCACACACATATATTATGTCATTATCATTAACAGATTCTTAATTATGTACTTATTATTTATCTTCCTTATAATGTATTGACATTTGAATTTTTTCTTTTCCTTCTTTTTTGACAATCTATTACTTATTATTTTTGCCAGTGTGACTAAATACCTAAACAAGCAACTTAAGGGAGGGGAAGGCAACTTTCATTATAGTAGTTTGTGGGTTAACAATCCTGAATGGCAGGACAGGCATAGCAATAGGAAGAGCTTGCCCAACACTTAGTGGTTGACATGGTATTTCTTTTTTCTTTTATTCAGTCCAGAACAACCCATGTAAAATTGCTTTCCACCTCCCACATGGATCCTCATTCCTCAGTTAAATCTCTCTGAATATTTCCCAAAGACAGATTCTGAGGGATATCTCTGATGTGAATCTTACTATAGTCAAGTTGGCAAATGAGATTAGTGGTCACATTTGTCATATCTGATTTCACCTGAGCATCAAAAATAATGGAGCTTGTCTTTACATTTTAGTTTCAATTGTCTTTAGAAATCACTGTGATTTCTATAGAATTTTTAGAATGTATTTATATTAATGTGCATAAGTACTATTAGTGCCTTGGTTGTTATTGTGCTATTGTTGCTTATTTCATTTATCCAATTATTTTGATGATCAATATTGTGTTTTAATTTTACTTGAAACATAAATATTGATCACCGAGAAGAGACTTGATACCCTATGAGCATATACAGGGGGAGGTGATCCCTCTCAGGAACAGTCATAGGGGAGGGGAATAAGGGGAAAATGGGAGGGAGGGGAGAATGGGAGGATAGAAGGGATGGGATAACCATAGAGATGTAACAAGAATAAATTAATTTTAAAAAAAGGGAAAAAAAGGAACATAAATATTTAACACTTAGTTAAAAACTCTTCTGTTTATATGATTATCTGAGTTCCTTGCTCACCTGTATGATTTTCTCTCATCTTGATGAACTACTCTCAATCCCTTATAAGACAAGACGTAATTTCAGGTATTATTTCTCTGTTTATTATCTGTTTCTCCTTCAACATCAAAAGATAATTTCACTAGATATAGAACCCTGCATGTGATTTTTTTCCTTCAATGTCAAAATATTTTACTCTATTCTCATTGATTGAATGGTTCCTCATTTAATGAAAGCATAATTTTTAATCTAGTTATTTAGGTTTCATTGACAGATGTATAAATACCTTTAATGTGAGGTTTTACGTTAATCTGAGTAACCATCTGTAATCATTTAATATCTCCTTTGGTCACCATAGTCATAGACTTTATTTCAATCAGGTTCCTTCTTTTCTTACACCTTGTTTTCTCTAAGATCACCCACAAATATCTTCCTCAGCAGAACTTTCATCTTGGAGGTCTTTTCAATGGCAATTCATTGTTAGTCAAATCAATGAAAGTGGTGTTGTATTGGAGTACTGTATAAAAAAAGTAGTCTTTAATCTTGGAAATCAATCTCAGGTTCCCCTTCCTGTATCCACAGAGTGGACTAGACAGCCTTTCTCCCACAAGGAACACTCTCTAAAGGCAGTCGCCATATAGTATTAAGAATGGCTGCTCATAGTTCATAGTGGTTAGTCTTCCCTTCCTCCATCCCCATGCCAAAACTTTCTTTAGGAAGTGCTACCCACCAAGGTCATAAGCCCCTTGTGACTTGGATGCCCTGGTCATTGTTAGACAGCCAATGGCCATTGTCAGCAGTATTATCTAATGCTTCACAGTAACAGAGAGATGTTGAGTTTTGGGAAACTGAGAGAAGACTGCTGTTGTATGATCCACATTAGGCTGGAGTGGGGAATTGGGCTCATAGCAAATATTAAGGATGATTTATAGAAAGCTATAGAAGAATTTAAGTTAAAAGAGTTATATATTTCATGTAAATATGATCAAACACTGCAAAGTGGCAAAGCTAATACAAGATTTTTATTGCAAGCACAGTATTTTCTAAAATGTATCTTCTTTGCACAAGGGAGCCACACCTAAGTGCAATGCATTGTTCACAAACCTAGAAATGAAGAAGATGGGTACATTTTGGAGTGCAACCTAAACTTATTCATTAATATTACACTTACTCTACTTAGCACATACCTTTTAGACCATACATCAAAACCTACATTTAGGGAAAACTGTGGTACTGATCCTAAATTCCTTCCAGTATCATTCAAGGCAATTGTATCTACATGTCAGTTGCTACCAACAGAAGATCTGAGAGTTCTCTGGTGCATCTATTTCTGTGGCTGTCCTTCCATGAAAAGTAAAGCATCACCCAAGATCATGCCACTTCCCAGGGCCAAATCACAAGTAACAAGCAGTCCCTAAGGGCTACAGCAACCCATCAGCCTTGTTTTCATTCAAAATAACCTTGAGGAATCATCTTCCATGTAGCAAAACTGAATTCATTTCTACTTCTCTTCAGTAGACAGAATTGTATACATGGATGATCCCCATCTCAAGAACCTATACATAGGGAAGGTTTAATGAGAAAGGAAAATGTTTATATATTAATTTGAGCTGATAATCAGCTGTCTTTAAGATGGAGGTGTTTTTCTGCATTATCTAAGCACCAATATAGTCACAAAAAAGTAAAGCATCACCCAAGATCATGCCACTTCCCAGGTGTAAAAGGGATTTGGGATAGAGTGTTGAAATATGAAGGAAACTCCGTCTATATTTGGGGTTTAATAATGGAGGAAAGAGATAGGAACAAGAGAATGTGGTGGTTGCTGGATTCTAGAAAGGGTATGAAAATGGATTTTACCTAAGCATGTGCAGACAGCAACCTATCCTGGAAGAAACTTTGTTTGAGCTCAAGAGACACATGTTAATCTTCTAATGGAAGGAACTGTAATGAAAGAAATAGTGTATATATTCTTGGGTCACTATGCTTGTGGAAACTTGCTGTCAACTGTGACTCCTTTCCTTTCCCCAGGGGTATTGAATGACTCTGAGAGTATTCCTTGATCAACAAATATTATGCAGCCAAACTGTCTCAGAGTTGTTCACACTACTAATAGCACAACAAATATTGGGACCTTTTCTGCTTTTCCATCTTAAATTACAGACTGCCTGTATACCTAAACACTAGTGACAATACCGAGGCAAAGATTCAGCTCAGATGCATGAGATAGTAGGGCTTCATCCAGAGTTGCAGCCTGGACAGATCACATCAGACTATGAAGGCTTGTACTCAACACTGACTAGTACATTCTGTCAGTCAGAGAAGCAGAAGCTGTGATGATCTGTATGTGTACCCTGCAAAGTTCATGCTCAAACTTATATTGTGACAGTGTTAAGAGGGCTCTGCCCTCAGGAATGGAAATGGTGCCTTCAGATAATGACAGGAGGTAGGAAACTAACTATCCTTTAGCTTTCTGCCCCTTCCTTCCTTTGAGATCAAATCAAGGATCAGACTGAATAGATATCAAGCTTATGAGCACCTTGAAGTTTGACTTCCCAAACCTCAAATTATGAATAGTAAGTTTCTGTTATTTATAAATTAGTAAAGTCTATATCTTTCATTTTAGCCACAAAAGAGATTTGCTACCTAGATCACTCTCTTATCTATGTTATCTAAAATTATTCTTCAGGGGAATTTCTAAAGAAGTATTTAGATATTTGAAGTACCTTGTCTGAGATACTGGTGAAGAAAGAAACAACAAAACAAACCCTTAAATGTTTGTGTGTAAAACAATCAAATCTGCCTTTTGCAGCAATTTTCTTGAAATTTAAACATTCCCTTTGGGAGGGTGGAGGGCTGTTCATGGGGCATGGAAACTAAATAACTCACGGGTCTTAGGAAGTTTATGAAACTAACAAGATTCACAAAGTCCCAACTTTCCAAGGGTATGGGAAGCATAAACAACTGCTAATTATGAGAATCTCTGACCAGCAGAGCCACTGGAAGAAGCTTATGATCATGCAAGCTGCCTGAAGAAGCCTATCTTACCAGTCAACAGACCTAAAAATTCTGTAGAGATCTCCAGGTTTACAGCTGTCATGAGTTGTTACCTATGCTCCTGTGGATATTCCGTGATGGCTTTGTGTCATCTGTATTCCTGTGGTGAACCTCTTACTTATATTCCTGTAAGTAACACTAATAAATTCACTTGTTTCCTCAGTCAGACTTTGGTAGAATGATTACTTCAATACTTTAGCCTGTTATTTCTGCCCCATCAGGAGTGAGGAGATATTTGTTTGAGTCTTTCCATCCTGACATATAAGCAGTTCCTTTTTGCTGGCCCCACTCAGATATACTCTTCTCTTTCTTTAAAGGATTCTTTAGAACATCCCTTACATAAAACAGGAGGCAAGCCTACTTTTTTTGTTGGGGTGGGGGTTGAGACAGGGTTTCTCTGTGTAGCCTTTGCTGTCCTGGACTCAATTTGTGGAACAGACTGGTCTCACATTCACAGCAATCTATCTGCTTCTGGCTCCCTGAGTGCTCAGATTGAGGTGTGCACCACCACGCCAAGGTTACCCTTTCTTTTTAGGCCTACTCTTTTCTTGTGGCTACTTCAAAGCAAATAAAAACATTATAGACAACAATAGGAAAAATGTCAAAACATTTCTCTCTTTTCTAATTTAAAAACAAACCAAAATAAGAAGGCCCAGGTGTATGTTTGAATGTCACTGTGCAACTAAAGGAAAACAAGATGTATTCCAGATTACCACCAGTCAGCACAATGTGCTATGTGGAGCGAAAAAGCTCCCATTAGTGTGGCCAAGGCTGCACCTTAGGCCCTGAGACAGGTAAGAAATGCATTAGGCACAAAATGTGTAGCATTTTCTTACGTTATCATGAAGCCTTTACACATCAGCTTATGTGTGAGGCACACAGCCTTCTGTGGCATCCTAAGCAGAGTCACCTGGATACTAGATGGATGACAGTAATGGTATAACTAGTCAGATAGTCTTTGAAATGTCAAGCTGCTCCTGAGCCTGGGCTCTGTCATTTTCTCAAAAAGGCCCAGGGTTTCCTGATGCATGACCAGCTTTTCCCCCAACAGGCTACATAATTGCATTTCTCAGTGTGTGCTATGTGGTGTGTGTGTGTATGTGTGTGTGTGTGTGTGTGTGTGTACATAATATACATACATATATATGAGTGTGTTTGCATACATATACACACACAGATACAGACAAACATATAGATGGTGGTTTGAATGAAAAGGTCCTCCATAGTTTCACAGGGAGTGGCACTATTAGGAGATGTGGTTTTGTTTTTGTTTTTTGGTTTTTGGCTTTTTGGCCTTTTTTTTTTTTTTATTAATTTATTCTTCTTACATCTCAATGGTTATCCCATCCCTTGTATCCTCCCATTCTTCCCTCCCTCCCAGTTTCCCCTTATTCCCCTCCCCTATGACTGTTCCTGAGGGGGATTCCCTCCCTCTGTATATGCTCATAGGGTATCAAGTCTCTTCTTGGTAACCTGCTGTACCTCCTCTGAGTGCCACCAGGTCTCCCCCTCCAGGGGACATGGTCAAATGTGAGGCACTAGAGTACGTGAGAAAGTCATATCCCACTCTCCACTCAAGTGTGGAAAATGTTCTGTCCATTGGCTACATCTGGGTAGGGGTTTAAAGTTTACCGCCTGTATTGTCCTTGGCTGGTGCCTCAGTTTGAGCAGGACCCCTGAGCCCAAATCTGCCCATCATAATCTTCTACTTATTGGTTTCTAGTACCCTCTGGATCCTTCTACTTTACTATTCTCCCATGCTTCTCTCATCTAGAGTCCCAATAGGATGTCCTCCCCTCTGTCCGAGTTTCCTGAGAAGTGAAGACTTTTATGAGACATGCCCCTTGGGCTAGTATGCAGATATAAGTGAGTATATACCATTTGAGTCTTTCTGCTTCTGGGTTAACTCACTCATTATGATCATTTCTAGCTCAGTCCATTTATCCACAAATTTGGGGAATTCCTTGTTTTTAATAGCTGAGTAGTATTCCATAGTGTATATGTACCACAGTTTCTTTATCCATTCTTCTACTGAGAGAACTTAGGCTGTTTCCATGTTCTGGCTAGTATGAATAAGGCTGTTATGAACATGGTTGAGCAAATTTTCTTGTTGTGTGCTGGAACATCCTCTAGGTATATTGCAAGGAGTGGAATAGCTGGGTCTTGAGGAAGCCCTATTCCCAGTTTTCTGAGATAGGACCAGATAGATTTCCAAAGTGGCTGTACTAGTTTGCATTCCCACCAGTAATGAAGGAGTGTTCCTCTCTCCCCACATCCTTGCCAGCATGTGGTCTCACTTGAATTTTTGATCTTAGCCATTCTGATGGGTACAAGATGGAATCTCCGAGTTGTTTTGATTTGCATTTCCCTGATGACTAAGGAGGTTGAGCATTTCTTTAAGTGTTTCCCAGCCATTTGATATTCCTCTGTTGAGAATTCTCTGTTTAGTTCCAAGCCCCATTTCTCAATTGGGTTATTTGGTTTGGTGGTGTTTAATTTCTTGAGTTCTTTATATATTTTGGATATTAGACCTTTGTCAGATGTAGGGTTGGTGAAGATCTATTCCCAGTCTCTAGGTTGTCGCTTTGTTCTCTTGACAGTGTCTCCAGCCTTACAGAAGCTTCTCAGCCTCATGAGGTCCCATTTATTAATTGTTGACATTAAGGCCTGGGCTGTTGGTGTTCTGTTCAGGAAGTTGTCTCCTGTGCCAATATGTTCCAGGCTCTTCCCCACTTTTTCTTCTAAGTGACTTAGTGTCTCTGGTTTTATGTTGAGGTCTTTAATCCACTTGGATTTGAGTTTTGTGTAAGGTGACAAATATGGGTCCAGTTGCATTTTTTTACACATAGACCTCCAGTTAGACCAGCACCATTTGTTGAAGATGCTATTTTTTTTCCATTGAATGGATTTGGCTTCTTTGTCAAAAATCAAGTGACCATATGTGTGTGGATTCATATCTGGGTCTTCAATTCGATTCCACTTATAAACCAGCCTGTTGCTGTGCCAGTACCATGCTGTTTTAATTACTATTGCTTTATAGTACAGTTTGAGATCAGGTATGGAGATTCCTCCAGAGTACCTTTTATTGTACAAGATTGTTTTAGCTATTCTGGGTTTTTTGTTTTTCCATATGAAGTTCAGAATTGAACTTCCAATGTCTTTAAAACATTGTGTAGGTATTTTGATAGGAATTGCATTAAATCTGTAGATTGCTTTTTGGTAGGATGGCCATTTTTACTATGTTAATTCTCCCGATCGATGAGCAAGGAAGATCCTTCCATCTTCTCATGTCATCTTCAATCTCTTTCTTCAGAGTTTTGAAATTTTTTCAAACAAGTCCTGCACTTGCTTAGTTAGAGTAACTCCTAAATATTTTATATTGCTTGAGGCTAATGTGAAGGGTGTGGCTTATCTAATTTCTTCCTCTGCAAGCTTGTCATTTGTGTATAGGAAGGCTACAGACTTTTTTGAGTTAATTTTGTATCCAGCCAATTTCCTGAAGGTGTTTATCAGCTGTAGGAGTTCTCTGGTGGAATTTTGAGGGTCACTCATGTACACTATCATATCATCTGCAAATAGGAATAATGTGACTTCCTCCTTTCCTATTTGGATACCCTTGATCTCCTTTTGTTGTCTTATTGCTCTGGCTAGAACTTCGAGTACTATATTGAAGAGAAATGGAGAGAGTGGGCAGCCTTGCCTTATTCCCAATTTTAGAGGAATTTCCTTGAGTATCTCACCATTTACTTTGATTTTGGCTATTGGCTTGCTGTATATAGCCTTTATTATGTCGAGGAAAGTGCCTTGTATCCCCGATCTCTCTAAAACTTTAAACATGAATGGGTGTTGGATTTTATCAAATGCTTTCTCTGCATCTAAAGAGATGATGATGTGGTTTTTTATTTTCAGTTTGTTTATATGATGGATTACATTGATGGATTTCCGTATATTAAACCATCCCTGCATGCCTGGGTAGAAGCCTACTTGGTCATGATGAATAATATCCTTTATGTGTTCTTGTATTTGTTTTGCAAGTATTTTATTTAGTATTTTTGCATCGATGTTCATAAGATAAATTGGTCTGAAATTCTCTTTCTTTGTTGAGTCTTTGTGAGGTTTAGGTATCAATGTGACTATGGCCTCATAGAATGAATTTGGTAATGTTCCATCCATTTCTATCTTTTGGAGTAGCTTGAAGAGCATTGGTATTAGCTCGCCCTTGAAGGTCTGGTAGAATTCTGCACTGAAAACATCTGGCCCTGGGCTTTTTTTGGTTGGGAGACTATCAATGATTGCTTTTACTTCTGTAGGGGAAATGGGACTATTTAGCTTGTTTATCTGTTCTTCAC
>OU015743.1:99523028-99535136 GCA_907169655.1 Acomys percivali | reverse complement strand
TTTTTTCTTTATGTTTGTTTTGCATGAACACACACACACACACACACACACACACACACACACACACACCACACTGGTTGAGTGCATTTAGTGTTACTTATATGTGTATATGCTTAGGAATGACCTTTTTGGATTAGCCAACCTAGAGAAGACTGATTTCTCCCTCTCTTAGCAGCAATTAATTTTCTATAGCTCCTCAATTAGGGTGGGCCACGTGAAAATTTTCCCATCCACATTTTCATGTCAAGTAATATTGCCATTGTTCAGGTCTTGTTTAGGCAACCATATTATTAATATTTTTTTCTTTACAACCCCCTGTGATATAGAAGACACTATCTCATTATTGTTGTCTGAATCTTAAAAGCTTATTGTCCCTTCTGAAATAACCCTTGTGCTTTCGGTATTAGAGTTGTGTTGTAGATGTACCAGCTGTAGTTGGGAAACCCTTGGTCAGTTATTGTCTGCATTTGGACCAGATGTGGATTTCTATGATTGTCTCCACCTTATGAAAAGAGAATCCTCTTTGATGAGGCATGGGGACTACATTTATCTGTGGCTATAAGGACACATATATAAAATGCAGGTGGGCATTATACTTGTTTAGAAAGTAACGATAGTATGTTCACTTCTATGGTCCTATGAATGGGCTCATCATTCACAGCTGGTTGGCTCCTACAATATATTTACCCTCTTTCCTTCAGTGATCTCTGAGCCTTGGCGACAAGAGTGGTATGATATAGTTGTCCCATTTAGAGTTGATCAATCCATACTCTCTTATTTTCTGTGTGTTTAACAGCCTCTTTATTAATTCTTCTCTACTATAAATAAAAGCTTCTCTGGTGAAGGATGAGCAATACACTAATCTATGGATATAAAATAAAAACTTTGGGGGCAGTTTATTTCTATGTTCACTCAACAGAACAGTACTATTAGGTTCTCTCCTGGGGCTTATGGTTTACCCAGTCACAGGTTCTTGGCCCAGTAAATATTACCAAGCATTGGTCCCACCTTACGGAATGGAATTTAAATCCAATCAGTAGAGGAGTTTTGTTATTCTCATAATGGTGTCCTACTATTTCACCACTGGGCATATCTTTCAGGTTAGTCATTATTTTAGCTATTAGAGTTCACAGACAGGTAAGATTGCTGACTGCTTCTCTCATCCAGTAGCATGCATAGCACCTTCCAGTTATTTATATTTGCTTTCAGAAAACTCACACTCAATTGACCATGGCAATATTATGAATCAAAATATTGTTTACTGTACCACACCTAAGTTGGCTATGACAGCCATACTTGCCTTGTGTCAATTCACAGAAGAAGGAAAAGAATGCAAACAGTTCAGAACTTGTCCTGTTTGAGGATGAACCAGCTGAAGACCTGGATGAAAGTTGAGCACTGGCTGATAATATCGAGGTATGCCTTCAAGAGAAAGACACAGAGCCTCTGCTGTCAGAGCCCTTGGGAGTGGGAGTTTCTTGCACCGTAAGAAGCAGTGTTTTGAAACCACCTTGTGTGTGGGTGGAGAGCACTTGAGAGCTAGCTCCACTCTGCCGCCTCTACATGCTGACTGCATTAACAAAGAAGAGATTTTCTCTGGCCCCTTGTTTGCATAAATTGATTCTGTCTGCCAATATCAGGACACACAAGGCAGGCATCGAGTCATAGTGGTGCTCAGAGGGTGGAGATGACAAGAATAGAAGATGGAAGACCTTGGCATGGCCATAAACCCTGCTAACGCCAGTAGATAAGGTCTGAAGTGTGCTTCATTAGTTGACTCTGGCTAATTGTAGAATTCTGAACCTAGACTCAGAGGTCCCATCTGCCTAATGAAGGAACGGATAGATCTCCACACATGCCCTGGGTCCCTGCTCATGTGTGCAGTGTTTAACTCAATAGAGGCAACTTATTTTATTGGAAAAATGATTGTTGTAGACATCTCTTAGCTTAAAAAAAAAACTGCCAGAACCCACACTTATTTGCTGTTAAGACTAGGGGTCAGGCTAAGGATAGACCTGTTTTTACATCATGAGCAATGCTTAATTTTACAGAAATTTTAGTTAGCTCTCACGAATTTCCACTAAATGTAAGATGATTCACACCATCTCAGCCACTAAGATGGTTATACAAGAGATGTTCCCCAAAAACTAAAGTGAAAGTATATTTTCCAGTTTTGGGCTAATGTTTTACTAGACACTTAGAAAGTTAAATACTTAGCAACTTACATTTCCTTTCCCTTGCTAGGTCATTTTTATGTATATTTCCCTGATTTTATCAGTGTATTTGTTTTTTCACATATTTCTGCCCTGGGGGAATTACAAGTTCTATAGCAAAGGCTGCAACTTTTACCAGACATTCAAAAGTTTCACTGCAAATCAATTAAAGTCATTAATTAGGAGCCCCTTCAAAGGTATTATTCACCCCAAATCAACCAGAAGAAACCTTAAGAGAATGACGTCCCATTTCCTCTTGATGGGTAGGTTTCTGATTGTTCTCTGGGTCTACAGGAGGTCGTTATAAATTATTATTGGTCTTATACAGAGAAAAAACTAGGTTAGACACAGGACATCTCTCTTTTCTTTTATCTTTCTCTTGTAGGTAAGGAAATAGGAGCTGAAAAGAAAGAAAGGGGGATATAGAAATATAGAGGGAGGTTAGAACAAAAGGTAGATAATTGAACCTATTTCTTAATTCAAGGCCTTAATTGTTACTCATAAAAAGGTTATTTTTCTTTCATTGGTATAGAGTTTTGTATATTGATGTAAATTATGGTCATGTCAAGTAATAGTCTATTTTTATTACAAGAATATATATCATAGGTCTAACAGGTAGATATGATTTTAATAGATATATAAGGTAAAATAGTTAAATGAGGTCTTCAAAAGCCTCAGAGACCCACAGAATATGGCATTTAAAGATGTTTTCATTATCCTAAGGATTCTTTGACAACAAGACAAGTTTACTCCTGGCAATACCCAGCCGACCTCAAAGAGATGATCAACATCAAACAACCTCCTTATGGAGTTGGCTTCAAATGTAGCAAAGCAGCCACTGGGCAAAATGTCCTTGTTTCTACCACAGACAGAATTCTCCCTAAAAATGGACAAGCTTGGATGCAGGTAGAGTTGATGCCCAAACTCTGCCAAGCCAGGGTAAGCAAGTCCTCAGTAGTCCCTGCCTCACAAATATGTTTGTCTGATATACTGGGCCAAAAGGCTGAAGATGATGCCCCAACATTATAGAGTTTTGGGTGGTGACTGCTCAGGTAGTAAGCTGTCTCAGTCATTTTTTCATTTTGAAAGCTGCTAACCTACACTTCCGGTTCACTCAGGCATTTAAGTTTTATTTCTACTCAAGTCTCTGAGAGGGATTGAAGACCAGATAGTATAGTCTTACAATCAAGTTTAGTTGGCTAGTGGATAAGAACTTTTTAGATCAAGATAGATGATTTAAGTTAATAGAGATGATAGATATTGACATTCATTCAGAAATTTAGACCCAACAAAGTAGGAAAGATGTTTACTTCAAGCTTGATAAATACAAACAGCCAAATCACTATGAATGTAACATTCACATAACTCATGATTGTATCATGGTTCTTCTTGCTGTATATAGTTTGTATTATTCGTGTATAATAATATAAATGTATATGTTAAAAAAGAAACATAATGAAATATTTTTTTAAAAAAACATTAATTAAAATCCAAATTACAAGGATCATTTGAAGCTTGCCCCATGTCTGTTTTAACTTAGCAGTTCAGGTGTGCCAGATGCCTAGTCAATATCACACACAAATGCACACACACCTAAACTTAACCCCATGTTGCAGAGGAAGACTAGAGTCTTTAAAATAGAAATAGTGAAGCTATTCAGTATGGAAGTAGAAAGGCTATACTGATGGAGTGAAAGCTCATAAAATGAGACAGTAAGCAGAGGCTTCAAAGGCCATTGTAAGTAGAGTAGGTTTTTAAGCAAAATATGAATGGATAAAATAAATTTCTCACATTCCAGAATATACCTATAGCCTAGAGAAGTAGGCAAATTAAAGGATATGTTTTCCTTTGTTCCATTCATATGTATGCAGACTTTTGCAGAGAAGCCTCTTATTTTAACTTCTATAAGATCAGAAATTTTGTATGTACACCTCCTAACAGGAAAGTCTTTATGAAATTATAAGAAAGTCTTGACAGAAACAACTCGTAGACAAAGATGATTTAGGCCTATGGTTTTTAAAATTATTATTTTTTTATAATTTATGCACATATACACAACACACTTTTGTGGTCCTATTCACAAAACATTACTGTGCTTTATCTTCCTACTCTTACCAAGCCTCTCTTTCCTAGTCAGTGCCCCTCGTATTTTCACAGCTTTGTATGTGTTTTCTCCCCTCTCTCTCTCTCTCTCTCTCTCTCTCTCGTGTGTGTGTGTGTGTGTGTGTGTGTGTGTGTGTGTGTGTGTGTCGTATGTGTACAAGTACAGGTCTCCTGTAAGTATCTATAGATGTTTTGTGTTCATAATTGTAATGTCCTTCATAGATCCAGAAGACAGTGTGACATAGCTTGTATTGTGCTGGATACTTTTATGTCAACTTGACCCGAGATGAAGTCATTCTGTGCTTTATAAGTACCTCTGCATCTCTTTCAACTTAGCAGTTTAGGTGTCTTCAGTATAAAGTATGTGTTGTCTTCAGCCTTTAGCACTGGTGTCATATTTAGTTCTTGGGAACAACTGAATTGGATATGTATATACATATATTTCTTTGTGAACTTTTCTGACCAACAGTTCATACAGCTTATAGGGAGATATAACACTTGCCAGGGTTTCTAAACCACCGGATGGTTATGTACCTTTCTAAATCAGAAAAACTTGGGTCATGGTGACCTAAGTTAAAGAAAAGAAAAGAAAGAAAGAAAGAAAGAAAGAAAGAAAGAAAGAAAGAAAGAAAAGAAAAGAACAGGACTAATTGTGAGATTCTGGAGTTGCAACAAAGAAGCAGAGAGTAGCACCAAAAACATTTATTTTCTTCTGTCTTACACATGTATGTAACAGGATTCGTTTTCAGTAATATGGAAAACTATCCATATCCATATGGAAAAAGATCATTCCTATCAACATCCAAATACATGTTTCAGAAGAGCAAATTCTCTAGTAAATTGTCTAGTCTGAAGCATGGTATAATCTAGGATATACTGTACTGACACAGATCAGACAATGCTCAATTATTGTAACATAATTAAGAGCTGATGTGTATATTCTCCACATACATAAATCTTCAATACTTGAGTCTCTTTTTGTATATATGTTCATTCAGAGTTTCCTGGCAGTTGTATATTAATGAGGAAGAAGTCTAACAGTCATTTACAATTCAGGAAAATTTGCAGTGGATTTGTTTAGTAAAATGAATGATCTTATTTACTCTGCATATTTGTATTCCTATTAGGGTTCAGTTGATTTATACCACTTGAGATAAATGTACATGGTATGCTGTGTTAATTAGAGAGAAATAAAAAATAAATCAAAGCACAGTTTATTGACTGCAGTATGTGCCCAGCACCACAATTAGCCTGTCAATGCCCTACATTAACATAAAGTAGGCTTTAGTGTGGGCAGGTTATTTTTGGCAGAAGTGGTGCATAAAGAGGTTATAGTCCTGCAATAGCATATTTTATCAACTTGACTGAAATCAAGGTACCACTGAAACAACCCCGTGTGTGCCAATGAGGACATTTCCAGAGAGGTTTGTCTGAGCAGGGAGACTCCTGGGAATGTGTGTGATACCATCCTGTGGGCTGGGGTCCTGATGTGATAAAAAAGGAAAGAGTGAGATGGTTCTTGACTGTGGATGCAACATGGCCAGTCATCTCACCCTGCTGTTGCCATGCCTTGGCCTGATGGATTATATCTTCAAACCCTTCCATAGCTCCCTTTTATCAGGTTTCCTTTTATAGCAACAAAAGAGTAGCAAATACAAACTCACTGACCCCAAATCTTGTGGTGTATCCCATGCAATGCAGGGCTAGGATAGAGAAACTGCTTCCACTTGACTTTGTTAACCCAATTTTGAAACATCTCTGTTCTTCTCCTCTTCTCTCAGATTTAAGAGAGACATTTTCCAGAAGTTGGTAGTTGCTGTTTTTCTGTAGAAAAGATCTTTCTATAGTGACTTCACCTTTCATCCCAGATACACTTATTCAAGTCAAGGAGGGCAATACAAAGGACACCTGGGTGTTTATTTGCTTAATTTTCTTTTCTTGGAAAAGTAAGATGTGCTAATTTATGGTAATTTGGGAGATAGAATAAAAGGACAAAGGCAAAAGTGGCCATAAAATGTTACAGCTAATAACAATTTTCAATCATTTTTTCAAACCTATCTGAATTCTTTCCAACATAAATAAAATTATGGTTTGAAAATGACATCCTGATGCTACTCTTTTATAAATGTCTTGAATGATTGCATGCTTAGTCACCCCCTAGACTTTACTTTCAATAAGTTTATTCAGCTTAATAAGTTCATTTGGTTTCAAAAGTTATTTCAGTATAATTTAAAACTTACAGATTTGCAGAAATGATAAAGAAAATGGTTGTGCAACGATCAAGAGTCTTGGCCAAGATTGGTCATTAGTTGCGGTTGGTCCCCAAATATTTTGTCTCTTTGATTTAGCCTTTTTTTTTCTTTCCTGTATATGTTCCCTGATGCCTGAAGAAAGCTGGAGGCTGTGAAGCCCCTTAGGTTTTTGCCATGGCCACAGCTGTAAAAGAGATCTATATTAGTAATTTCTTGTGCTAGTTACAAATAAAAATTAGTAAATGTGAGAGTCATTTCAAAAATTTCCCCTAGAAATTGAGTGTTCATCCTTTTATCCATTTTGCTTGATGTTTGTTTCTCTTTTCAACAGTCTCTCTTTCAACATTCTTGGTATTAATGCCATTGATTTTAATTTTCTGATGTCCCTGAATAAAGTTTTTTTAAAATCTCTTCTCTTTGGACTGCTATGTAATTCGAGCACCAGCTGATATAATTTAATCTTTTATCCTCCTCACTGTCTGTCCCTGCTTTATCTTCCTTTTTTCTTCTCGTCTGTTTTCGTCCACTCTCTCCTATGAGTTCAACCAAGTTTTGTTTACTTTTAAGATATTTAAATGTAAACCTTTTAATCTGTGTAACTATCAATAGATGCTTGTTGGATATTTAACTTTGATATTATGTTGGAATTTTCTCCTGTTTTGTGCTTTGTAGATGGTATTTACACTATGTAATTAATTTACTTTTCATATTCTTTTTCTCTTGTAATAACTGTGTAAGAAAACAGTTTGCATTCTATACAACTATGGACAGGATGCCAGTGATCCTGATAGGTTACAAATCTTCTACTTTATGGTGTGTGTGTGTGTGTGTGTGTGTGTGTGTGTGTGTGTACAGGCACTCATGTGTGTGCACATGCTGAAATGCTGAAAATGGACCTTTTTTGGCTGCTTCATTTGGTTGTACATTTGATTGGTGTGAGAAAAAATTTAATTACCTTGAGTAGTATTAGTTTTTTTTGTCAACATGACACATTTTAGAATCATCTAAAAGGGAACCTCAGTTGAGAAAGTATTTTCATTAGGTTGGCCTCTAGCAAGCCTCTGAGGCATTTTCTTGATTGATGATAATATGGATGTGTCTGGTCCACTGTGAGCAGAACTATCCCCAGGCAGGTGGTACTGGGGTTACCTTAGCTTTCAGTTCCCGACTCCATGGATTTGGCCTTAAGCTCCTGCCTGGGCATCTCTCACTGTTAGAATTTAAGCTCTGAGCCACATAAACCATTTCCTCCCCACTGGGCTTTGGTTGTGGTGTTTAATCACAGCAACAGAAGTTTGCTTAAAACCTTGATTTTCTTTTTTATCCTTTTCCTTTTTCTTAGCAGAATCACTTCATTACCTTTTACTTCTTCTTTTTCTCTTCTCTTTCCAGGCCATAGAATGTTCCTCTTCTGTTAGCATGCCCTATCCTCCAGAGCTACCTCTCAGTTTTGTCATGGTGTAGCACACATGGTATTTTAGTATAGACCAACTTAATGCAGACTTTCTCCTCTTGGAGGAGAGCTTGGGGTCAGTGATGAGTCCTATTCTTTCTCCATCTGTAGTTTTTCAACCATCTACCTACAGGTGTCAGCAAAGCTTGAACTCTGATTCTGCATTTGCACTTTTTGTCCTTCTGTATTTCCATGTGCTTTGGAGTTCATAGTGTTCTCCGGATTCTATTTATGCAATTGACTTGAGTTAATTTACTATTAATTTTAGGGAGCAAAAAAATATGTGAAAGATGTGGTCATGGAATAGATGACAAAGAATAAAATGACTTTCAAGTATTAGGGAGAGGACACTATGTGAAGGGCTGCAAGGATGTTGGGAACTGAAGACTACCTTTGTTGTAGGCAGCCTTGGAAAGAGTCCAGTGTTGATTACCCAGAATTAAAGGGCTGTTGCAATGCAGTCTACTGAGAAACAGTGAAGGAGAGTGGATCCATTGAAGGTAGCTGTTATGGGACATTCATTAGAGAAAGTTTTATGTCAAAAATAAGACACAGTTGTGGAAGATAGAGGCACTGTGCCATCACGGGGTTTGCTTGCCTTTCTTTCTTTAGTCACATGTACTACCTCATTTAACTTTTCATGTCTTCAATTAGCAGCAGTCACCTAGCACCTCAACATAATAAATGGAAAATTTTAGAAATGATTTTTAAGTTCAAAATAATCTGTATTACTATATACTTCTGCATATTATTAGTTACTGTGGATAATCTCTTACTGTTCCTAACATGAATAGTATACATAGATTATATGGTATTAGGACATATCCCCTGTGGATAAGGAAGACTGCTGTTTTAATAACAACAACAACAACAACAACCAGGACATGACAATGATATGTCTAAATATGCATCAAAATTTCACAGATTCCACAATAAATAGCACAAAGAGTTTCACCTTGTTTCCTGAAACCACGCTGCTCCATGTCATCAGAAAAACGATCCCACTAGGGACCTCCTCCACCAAGGTGCTACTTACTCTGTAGTGTTAGGTCTTCAGAAAGAATTCTTCTGATAATGCCTGACTTTACAGCTTTGAGTTTTGGACGAACTCCTCTGCTAATGCCTAGTGTTATATATAGCGTTAGGACCTTGCGAGTCTCCCAAGATAATGTCTGACTCTTTACTTTTAGGTCCTGAAGTGACAGTCCTCTGCTAATGCCTGACTCTATAATGTTATGATCTGGAAAGGCTCCTTTGCAGTAGCGCCTAACTCTAGTTTTAGAGCCTGAGGCAGTTCTTTTGCTATTATCTGACCGTGCAGTGTAGGGGCCTAGGGAGGATCCTCTGCTCATATCACTGTTAAGTGTTAGGTCCCCAGGAGGGATTCCTTTTACTGTCTAGCAATAGTTGAATTCAAATTCCCTCACATCGCAGAAATCATTCATTCTTTTCAGTAAGTAGTTCTAGATTTTCCTTTCTTGCTGAAGATTTTATTTTCTATGATAGTGTGCACAGCTATTTATTTATCCATGGGGGTTGAAGGAAATTTCTGTAGTGTTTGTGTTACTTATAATGTTCTACCTTCTAGCTATTTATTTTCTACTACATGATTTGATGGGCACATGTAAGATTTCTTATTGGGCCCTACACCTAGGAAAAGGATAGGCAGATGATAGAAAATAGGGAAATTTAGGTAATGGTAGCCAAGGAATTAAAGTTGCCATTTTCTGAAACATTTTGTAAGTAATTCAACTGCTAATATTTTTATATTCATTCAGTAACGTCTTTAAAATGTCATTTCATCAGTTATAGTGGGCTGTTAATTTGCCTTTCTTTGCAACCCATAAAGTTGCATTTCTCAACAGACCACTAAAAATAAATATTACTGTCCAAGCAAATCTCATATTGGTTTTTCACTTTGGTTAGTCCTCTGCTTAGTATGGTTTTTAGGTTTTTTAAAAATATTCTGTAAGTGTTTACTATTGTTTTAAAGAATGAAAATCCAAAATTGTTAAATTTTATCAATGAAGATTCAGGAGCCAGATGCTGCGTTGAAAATCTGCCAGCTCAGAGAGGCAGAGAAAGCACCCAGTTGATCTTCCTATTCAGCTCACATCTCAGAGGGAAAAAAAAAAACCAAGGCAAAAGGCTTGCTAGCTCAAAGTTCAAAAAGTCCAAAAACCAGACAGGCACAGTGGTGGACACCTTTAATCCCAGCTCTTGGGAGGGAGAGGCAGGCAGATCTCTATGAGTTCGAGGTCACCTGGTCTAGGAAGTCAAGGAGAGTCTACAAGAGAATCACTGTCTCGAAAAAACCAACCAACCAAACAAACAAAACAAAAAACAAACAAACAACCCAACGACAAAAACCCAAAAGCTTGCTAGCTCCAAGCATAAAAGCCTCTTCTTATCCACAGTCTTAAATACCCTCAAGTCAAAGTCCCTCCTACTCGCTAATCTGTCACCTGGTTTCTTACTTTCTTGCTCTGCCTCTTGACATATGGTTAGCTTTATTAAATCTTGTATACAGAGAGCTCCTGTATTAAAGGTGTGTGCTAGGGCTGACCCACACCATAATCACCTGTTTACAATAAACAAAGATCTTGGATTAAAGGTATGTGTTAGGGTTGAACCACACCAAACAAGAAACAGGTTTTTACAGTTCACAATCTTGGGTTTCACAATGGGATCAGATATCCTACAACTTACTTTATTGGACACTTAACTTTGGGATATTATTATTATTGCTATATGTTCATACTCATTAAAATAATTTTGCAATTGAAGATACAGAGGGAAGAATGACAGAAGAGGCATCTTGGGATTCGTGTAATAGAGAGTAAGACTCAGGACACCTGTAGGAGCTGATCATTGAGGCTACGTCCTATTCAACTCAAACTTCTGCTTATAGTTTTGAATGCTTATCAAACCTCACTATTTCAATCATTATGGCTAATTAATTCAACAAAAAAGTATCTATGTGTTAGATCACTTGTATAGTCTAGAAAAAAATAAGAAAACTAAAACTTTCACAGCAATTTAAGGCAAAGCACTTTTCCCATTTACTGAAAATAGATTTTTTTCTCGCCTAATATATATTGATTACAATTTCCCCTCCTTATACTCCTTTTAGTTCCTACAAAACTAAAATCCTGCCATCCAGATTGACTCTTTCCATTTTTCATTAGAAAAGAAACAGGCTTCTAATGAATAATAGTAAAATGTTACAAAATAAAACAATAAAGTAAAACAAAAACTATTATATTTGAGTAGGACAAGACTAAGAAACAGAAGGAAAAGAGCCCAAGAAGAAGCCACAAGAATCAGAGACCTACTTGTTTGCACACTCACTCAGGAATCCCATAAAAACTCTAAGATGGAAGTCATATTATATACACAGACGACCTAGTGCAGATGCGATCAGGCCCTGCACATGCAAGATGAAGTGTTTTGCAATATGCACATTGATTTTCTGTTATGATGATATACACTCCTGTCTGCTGCATTAAACCTTAGAGTATTGTCATTGCTCTTTTTTACATTTTGCTCTCTAGTCTTTTAGTAATATTAATTTCACTTTACTTTTTCTTAATATAATATTGTAAAATGTACCTCAAACACTTGAAGTTTTTTGTCAGATTTCTTCATTTTATTCTTTGTGCTTACTTTACAAGTTTATTTTTCTTAATATTAACTTCCCTTTGTATATTGCTTATTCTCATAGTTTATTTAATTTTTCTTATATTTTTATTGTTAATAAATTCATTTTTAGTTTTCTTGTTCAACTAGAAGTATATATTAGAAGTGTCTATTTATAGAGCTATGCTAGCTTTAGTGTGCTTATTTTCTTACTTGACTCATATGGATTTTGTGGTTTTCGTGTCCCTTTTATAGAAAAATGTGCATTTTTAAACCAAAGTACTTCCTGTGCAATCAGGAATCATAAGGCAAGTTGTGTGGTAGGTTGCCACAAAACAGAAGAGACCAGTTGGACAAAATTTTGCTATAGGAAGGTTGATCCATCGTGAGTAAATTTCAATCACACACACACACACACACACACACACACACACACACACACACACAC
>OU015743.1:99461356-99523018 GCA_907169655.1 Acomys percivali | reverse complement strand
CACACACACACACACACACACACACACACACACACACACACACACACATTTTGTTTTAGATTCCTATCTGCTAAGCAGGGGTTTTCTTTACATTGTAATTTGGGATAAATTGTTTTTCACTGAATGGCCTACCAAATGAAAACAACCCTGAAAAAGCAGCACATCTTGTCTGATACTATCTTTGACTTTAGCACTCACCTATCCAAAAAGACAAGTAGATCCTTGAATCATATTGCTTATGACTGTAAGCAAGACTTGTCACCTTGCAGGGTTATCCACTATACATGCAGAAAAAGTCCCAGTGACACATCACCAATTACCAAGTACAGTTTAATTTGTGTCTCCATAGAAAATAATCCTCCATCAACTTCCTTTATGTTTTCTTTACAAGATAATCACTGTTTCCAATTCCCATCAATACAGGATTACCAAATACTAATTCTCTATGTAGTTTATCATTTACCCACAGCTGATGTGTGTGATTATTCTGCTCAGCTGACTTTATTCTTGGATTGCCATACATCTCTAAATCTAGTAAGAATTCATAAGACTTTTTCCTCCAGGAAAAATCAGGGTGACCATGGGCTATTTTATTTTAGCCTGCATAAGGCTTGTCTCCTGCGGTAAGCACTGATATATGTCAAGCCATGATTACATAGCTTGACTTTTCAATCTCCCTGGAGCAGTTGATAGGTGCTGTATGCTAAAAATTCCCAGGGGCTAACATTAACCATGTGGTTTTATTTTTGGGGTGCTAATATTTTCTATCACTGAACACTGTTCCATCTATCTGTTTGCTTTTACAAGAAAAACATCTGTCCATGTTATTATCTATATCATATCATAATTGTTTCTTAAGACCAGAGAGAGCATCAGACTCTATAATGGCATTATTAAAGGTAGGACTTGGCACTTTATACTCTGGATAACTTGCAATTCTAGGCTAAACACATCTGACAAAATGGATCATGGAACTGAATCAGTGATATCAAAGGAAAAGCCAGAACAGAAAGATTATGTTGTTGCTTACCAAGCTACACGTAATTTTTTTTTCACCAGATGCAATTTCTGTGAACAGAGAAAATAGCTGAAGTTGTACAGGTTTGAGGAAGCGTGAGGTTTGATATTAGTGGACAAATATAAGCCAGGACCTGCTATGCATATGTTGAGTTTTTGCTATAGAAGGCTGCTTACTGACAAAAAGCTGTTGCAGGTCAGGTGATTTCCTCAAGTATGATTCTGTCACATGATGGCTAGCATGCCACCAAGTGTTTACTGACTTAAAATTGTCATGGATCATTTGTAACTTTTTATACAATTTCTCTTATTTACTTTTGACTATGGCTAATAAAGAGTCATTTTTCATAGAAATTATTGACTATTTTACATGTAGTGTCCATTTTTATCAACCTGGTCCTACTAAGACCCCAAGCACCTTATCTTGAGAGGGTTTCTTTCCTTCTTTAAGTCAACAGTAGTGCCTGAACATATATTCCAAACCTTGAGAGATGGTACATATCCAAAGACTTCAGAAAGGTGGCAATTTCAAGACCAGAGAAAAGAAGCCGAGAGCTTGTTTATGTGTGGGGTCAAAGAGCTATGAATGAAAAAGTAAAAAAAAAAAAAAATTCAAACAGAGTGGCTGTAGTTCTTTATCAAATTCCTTCGTATAGAGTAAAGAAAGAAGAAAGTAGAATAGGCATGAAAGCAAGACCAAATGCATATCTTATAGTCCTTTCTTGGCTTTCTAGTTTCTCAGAAATACCTTCATCTGTCTCCTTGTCTCCCATCATTGGTCTGGCATATGCCCCACGAAAGTACCGACTCTCAGTTTTCTCTGTTCTACAAACCTTCCCAAAACAGCTGTGCTTCAACATAACTTACATGAAAAACTCAGTTACGATGGGTTCTTTTCTGTAACACAGGGCTTTTCTTCCTTTCTACTGGACAGCTTATGTTAGAGAACAATGCTTACAGATAGAGAGTGATTTTTGTCCTTCCATTAAAGCAAATTGACAACATGAGGCAATTTGACCAATCACTGCCCTGGAAACTCATCTTATACACCTTTCCTTTGGGCTCTCAGTGTGGAGGCTTACCCCCAAAAATGTAATATGGAACCTCAAGACTGTTTAAGAGTGCTAGGTTATCAGAAAGCATATTTAAACACCAAATATTATTTTCTGAAATCACCTCTAGAAATTCTAAATGGTCCATATTTTCTTTCATTGTCTGATTTTAAGGATATCCAGTCCAAGCACTCACAAGATATCAATAATGTGTAGATATTCCAAGCATTAACTAAGTAGAACAAATTCCCAAAAAACTTTTGGGTGGCAGTGGACATTGCTGTAATAATAGTAATTATCTATGGCCATTTGTGAATTATGATTATGAATATCTGTTACAAATGAATAATTAATCAGTATGGTAATGTAACACAATCATTGGTTAACATCCAATTTAATATAAATGAGGACTTGATAGATATTGTCAAAGATCTATTCAATATGGAGTGTGTAAAAATGATATTATTGCTGTAGATTATTGTGTATAAATTTTTTTTAGATCTTAGTCATTCCTGAACCAAATTTTGAGTAAAGAAAAACCCAGTACAAATTGAACTGGGGTAATCAAACACCAGGCGTTACCAACTGCTGAGCTCTGGGAGCTCCTTGAGAAATTGAAATCCATGAAGACACACTAGAAAAGTAGGATTCCAGTCCTCTGTACAATGAATATATTTCTCGCATGACTAGAAGAATGAATTTAAGATATGCCCGGGTGTGTTTCTGTTTGATGAAATGAAAGGACTAAAATGGCGAGCTATGAGCCTGATAAAGAAAAGGCTAATGCCAGGGAAGTTTTACAAATGGAAGAGAAAAAGTCATATCCCACTCTCCACTCAAGTGTGGAGACTGTTCTGACCATTGGCTAGATCTGGGTAGGGGTTTAAAGTTTACAGCCTGTATTGTCCTTAGCTGGTGCCTTAGTTTGAGCGGGACCCTTGGCCCAAATCTGCCTATCATAATGTTCTAATTGTAGGTTTCTGGAACTCACTGGATCCTTCTACATTGCTATTCTCTCATGCTTCTCTCATCTAGAGTCCCAATAGGATGTCCTCCCCTCTGTCCCAGTTCCCTGGTAAGTGAAGGCTTTTGTGGGACATGCCCCTTGGGCTAGTATGCAGATATAAGTGAGTATATACCATTTGAGTCTTTCTGCTTCTGGGTTAACTCATTCATTATGATCATTTCTAGCTCAATCCATTTGACCATGTTCCCTGGAGGGGGAGACCTGGTGGCACTCAGAGGAAGGACAGCAGGTCACCGAGAAGAGACTTGATACCCTATGAGCATATACAGGGGGAGGTAATCCCTCTCAGGAACAGTCATAGGGGAGGGGAATAAGGGGAAAATGGGAGGGAGGGGAGAATGGGAGGATACAAGGTATGGGATAACCATAGAGATGTAACAAGAATAAATTAATTAAAAAAATGGAAGAGGAATGAGTAGGAGAATGTTGCCTTGAACGGGTGTGCTTTCATGGAGTAAGTGTACTAAAAAGCAGTTGGGTTTTGTACAGCAGCTTATTTATAAGACTTAGAATCTTCTGATAAATGCTCACTAACATCTGTAACTATTTACCTAGCTTTGATTAGCCTGTATCTTTCTAACAGGACTGAAACCAAAGGAAGTCTATAATCCGAGAGATGAAAATAAATGTTATGCATTTGGCTTCTGAGTAAATATGGAAGAATGTGAAGGTCTTCCAGAGAAACTATCTAGTAAAGCAAGGATAAGAGCATGTGCAACATGCCACTCCAAGCACTGAAAATGGGAAACATTATTTGGAATTTCTATAATTAATTAGTTAATGCTACTTTCCCACATCATTCCATCACTCAGCTGAATGTAAAGATAAATTTCAATAAAAATTCAAGAAGAAACGTGACTATGATTTTTGTTGTTTTGTTTTGTTTTTTGAGACAAGGTTTCTCTTTTGTAGCCTCAGCTGTCCTGGACTCTTGTCCAGGGTGGTTGAGGCTGGCCTCAAACTTACAGAGATCCACCTGCCTCTGCTTTCCCAGTGCTGGGATTACAAGAGTGTGCCAAAGCGCTGGCTGTGACTGTGGTTTTTATCTGATCAGTTTTTAATTTACTTTCTTTCAGGAGACATGTACTTCTCAAAATCCAAAACTAGAAGTGAGTTAAGCTGTTAGACAATTTGAATTGAAAATTAAAATGCTGGTGATTCATATTTTTGAACTAAGTTTAAAGAAGTTTTGAATAACTATGGTATCAATTTAGGAAAAATCAAGCATGTACTATTGTCACTTCCATATTGTTACTATACTTAGGTGTGCTCACACAAACTTACATGCCTAAATATGAAAACCAAGGAGACCACAGCATGTTAATACTGTTCACTTCCAAAAGAGTAAACCTTGTCTCTACTTTTGTCTATGATTCTATAGGTGATTGTCTATAAAGTGCTTAAATTGTGTTTACATTCCTGTAAATGAATGGCAGTCTGAAAAAGGGAGGAAGCAGGTAGGGATGGGTCCTGTATTGGTATTTTTCCAGGCACTGCCTTTTTCTTTCTCCTGTCTGTGACTCCCATCTTGCTTAAAGAATTACAGAGGCATTCCAAGATATGCAGCTTTTACGTGGCCTATAGAAATTTAAACTCAGATCCTTACACTTGTGGGACAAGCGATTGAACTACAGAGTCTTCTTTCACTGATGAAGGAGTGCTTAGCCCCTGACACAATCATTACCAGTTTTAAAAGATTGAAACGTGTGTATATCCCACAAGGCACTAAGCAAGTGCTCAGTTACATTGCATAATCTATAAGAAAGACAAAAGAAATCCCATCTTCCTTATACAGGTGTGTCAGGAAGACAAAATGAATTTGAGTTTTTGAGGAACTTGGGTCAAAAAGAAAATTGGCAGAAGAACATATTGTGAGTGTAGCATCTAAAGGCATATAGAGTATTTTTGACATTCACTCTTGGCTGGAGCTATCGGAAGTGCAGTTATTTATATCACAGAGCATTACTTACCTGAGAGCATCTACTGCAGATGATGCATTAAACATTCAAACAAATAGAATGACTCATCCAGCACATGCAAGGTTGCCTATCTGATCAGCTAGCTCTATCTATACTTGAGCAATAATTCTGTAATAAAGTCACCACTTTGGTGTAAGATGGATGTTATGAATGTCCTAGCTGTGTTCGTTCCCTTTCACAAGGTAGAAATAGCTGTTGACATTACTCACAGCCACCATCATCAGGATAAAATGCTAAGTATAGGTCACAATTTAGCAGGTAATTTTCATTCTGATTGAATTGATATTATAGATTTGAAGATGCCCTTCTTGCCTGAAGTGTTTGTGTGTGTGTGTGTGTGTGTGTTTAAAACTGAACTATCCAAGGCTTCTTAGAATGTCTTAATTCCTTTTTTAATTAAGTAATTTATTCAGATTACATCTCAATTGTTATCCCTTCACTTGCATCTTCCCATTCCCCTCTCCTTCCCTCTTTGACCCTATTCCCCTCGCCTAGGTCTGTGACAGAAGGGCACCTCCTCCTCCACAATATAATCACAGCCTATCAGGTCTCATCCCAGTAGTCTGCCTACACTTCCTCTGAGTGCCACCAAGCCTCCCTACCAAGGGTAAGTGGTCAAATAGGGGGACCGGAGTTCATGTCAGTCAGTCCCTGTGCTCCAGACAGCTGTGGAGAAAGTGCTGTCCATTGGCTAGACCTGAATAGGAGTTCTAGGTTTACTGCATGCATTTTCCTTGGTTGGTACAGTCTTAAACCTACCATGACATGCTACTTGATGGTATCATAGACCACGGGACCCAATTTCCAACAGCAAAAATACATCAGAAATATTTCTGTAATTATGTCATCTCGCAGTTTCCCACACACTGCACTAGAGAGAAATGCAGTGTGCTTAGAGAAATCTAACACACTTTCAAGTTTAAATTGAGGCATCAGCTTAGAATGGTATTTGTGCTTTGGAATCTTCAGTATGGTAAGCATCTTTAATCAATGGTCATCTATACAAAGACTGAAGTAGATTAAAGATAATAATGGAACATATAGTAATCATTACTTCAAGTGACCTACTTGAAATTACACCATGACTTGAGGTTGAACAGTCCTGGGTATCCTGACTTGCAGAAAAGGTGCATTGTGACATTCCTAATCAACACACAATAATTAGGCTTAGTTATCATGTGTAATTTTTTTAGACAGTAGATCACAATGGCATATATGTAAGTGGCTCTAACCATCACAGGAAGACTCATAATCTGTAATAGGAGAGCAAACACACACACACACACACACACACACACACACACACACACACACACACACACATTTAAATGAGTACACTGTAGAGCATTCCTAGGGTCAGAGTTACCTGAAATTTGGCAAGTAGAGTGACTGTGGTCATATAAAAGTGTGGAAACTTTCTTTAACCCAACATACACTACAGTTGGAGTTTTCATAATAAAGAAGCTCCCCTTACCTAGAGTAGTACTAGCTTCTAAGGAGGAAGATGACGTGCTGGTGGAAAGAGATGATGTCAGACATCAGTGATCGTCTCAAGATCAACCAGATATGCTGTGGTATGATTTGCCCTACAGTGCATTTTATTGTAAGCTTCTCCAAAAATCACGAGCAATCAGAATAGTAGAGAAATTGTGCTTAGGCAGAGTAAATCTCACATTAGGAAAATGGGATCTGGGTTGTTAAACGTGTAGACTGATAGATTCCCTTGGTACCTCTTTTCATTTCTACTTGCTGAACTGGGCAGGCCAGTCTGCATTTCCTGGATGTTTGTTCAAATGACTGGCAAGGAATGACTATATAATCTAATATTTTGGCAAAACATGTTTCACCTCACAGGGACCCATAAGTGCTAAAGGAAAGATACCAAATGTTCTTCTTGCCTAAAATGGAACTAACTCTGGCATGGCATGCCTAAACATGTCTTCCAGGAAGAATCTTGTCTCCAGCAGACATTTTGTAGTAAGGTTTTCTTTTCCTCTGTCAATACATTATCATACTGTATCCCTCTGAGAGCACACTAAGCACTCCTCGTAGTCAACTGCACTATTGTAGGGTTGGCTTCTAACACACCAGACCTAGAAAAAATTAATTTCATACCCATTGCAGAGGTTATTCCTATTGCTGGAAGAAAAGTGTCTATCGTGACAGTTCTCATAAACTGTACATGTCAAACTGGGATGCATACTTTAGGAATGGTCTTAAGAAATACTGCATCAAACTCTTAGTACAAAAGATGTAGAAGAATCATCTAAATTGGAGAAAATGAATTACAAAATTACTCACTTGAGATGAATATAGCATCTTGGCTATATAGTTTAATGGCATATTAACAAATTGCTCAACCATTTCTAATGTGTTTACAAATGGAATATGTGGAAATTTAATACTTATTTTTGAGAAAAATGCCTTCCTTTCTCAGCCTTCTGGGTGCTACGATTTATAAGCATGTGACACCAAACCTGGACATTTTTTAAGTGCAAGAGAGATCTTAAAAATAAATATAAAACTAAAATGATAACTAGTAGATACTTCTTATGATGCATAAGTGGGAGCCCACTGTCCACTACAGTGGTAAAGTGGTACAAGAGAGTCTCCAGATGATTGCAGTATGTATTTAGTGAAACACAGAATGAAAATTCTGCACTAACCCTCAGAAGAGCTGCACAATTATGGCCTCAGTGATTCTTTAAAGTTTTTATTACATCTATTCTCTGAAGTTGAATATAATCAAATTAAGAGTGTAGTTTTGTTACCATTAAAAACCCTCAATTTTCACATAACAATGTATTAATAATGTGTAATATACAAACTAGAACAAGCCAGGCCTTCACTTCTTTGTAGAAATGTGGTACTAGAGAGAGAGTGGTGTCCCGGCGAAGAGACATGAAGTAGGTGAACTTTGGAGGAAACTTCACAGTAGCTCATCAAATAGCACCCGGAGAAGGCATGGCCTGGCGATGTCATTATGCAAATGGCCACCTTGGTTTCAGAATCTGGGCTAATGAAGTCTACAACTTAACCCACATACCCCTTAACTTACAAAAAGCATACACATTGGATAAGCAGTTATAGCTGCATTATCTTCACCTCAGTTGGTTATCACAAAATTTTGTAACTAGGTGTTCTTGTTGTCTATTTCGAAACTTAAAAATGTATAATTCATCTTAGCAACTAAAAAGCAAGAGTGACAGTTGTCAATTTAATGGAATGTTAGCTCAGGTTTTCCTTCTTTATTATTAGAAATAAAGGTATCCAACAGTGATGCTTTAAAAACAGCATAACTATATAAGAGATGCTTTCTATAACAAGCATAAATGTGTTTAAGACCAGAGCTGACAACCTTGATATATGAAGGACTGTACTATTTCATGTCACTCAGACATCCTGCACAACTGCTATGATGTGTCTAGCCCTGATTCCAAACATCTCCAGCAGTTCACAAGGTTGCCTACTTCGAGGCACTCCCCTTACTGCAAGCTGACGAACTATGATGCCAGGCTCTCTGGAGACAGCAGCACACACGGTTTCGCCAATGCCACCTTCTCGGTAGTGATCTTCCACTGTGATGATCCAGCCACCTGTGGTTTTGGCACTTTGGATGATGGTGGCAGCATCCAGGGGTTTGATAGTGAAGGTATCAATGACATGAACAGAAATCCCTTGTTGAGAAAGCTCGTCTGCAGCTACTAAGGCTTCATGTAGTGTAACTCCTGCTCCAATAACCGTCATCTGGTCAACTGCACTGTGGCGGAGCACCTTGGCTTGTCCAATCACAAAGTTCTCTTGTGAAGTACAAATCACTGCAGTTTTGGGCCGTATGCTCCAGATGAAGCACATTCCCTTGGTAATAGCTGCCAGATAAACAGCATGCTCTGTCGCGACAGCATCACTTGGATAGAAAACAGTGCAGTGAGGGATGCTTCTGATCATGGCTAGATCCTCCAGCGCCATCTGGGAAGGCCCATCTTCACCAACAGACACCCCACAGTGGGAACCAATAAAGTTGATGCTGGTCTGAGAGATGGCTCCCATTTGGATCTGATCAAATGCTCTGGTCAGGAAGGCAGCAAATTTATCAATTTATCCTCCTGTGGCCCACCCCAGGGCCACACTTCCCACAATTCCCATGTTTTGTTCAGCAATAAAGTACTCTATGAAATGCTCAGGGTGTTATTTCTTGAATATCTCTCTGAAAAAGTAGAGTTTTTTTATGTTGCCATCTAGAACAAATCAGTCTTTTGTTAGAGTGGCCCAATTTAGCCAGAGCCAAGCCGTATGCTTCCTGAGTAGCAGCCATGTCACCTAGTATATATGAAGGTGGAGAGGTCATTTCTATATTGGAGATGCTGATCTCTGGGGAGTCCTGAATAGAGGGCTTTGGTGTGAGATTTCTGTTTGTTTGTTTCTGACTCTCAATTAATTTGACGATTCCATCAGCTCTGACTTTGGACATAGGCTTTCCATGGCAATTTTCTGCATCCTCAGCATTAGGAATAGCTTGTCCTTGAAGGTCTTGGCAATCAGTGCAGTAAGTTTGCTCTTGACTTGAGTTGCTTTCCAAAATGCATGGCAGAGGGCTTCCACATCGTGACCATCCACCACGTAGGTATTCCACTCAAATGTTTGGCAGCTCTTCTCATAGACGTCTGTGCAGTGCTCCAGTGGCACAGTGCCACTCTGTCCCAAGAGGTTCATGTCAAAGATTGTCACAAGGTTATCCAAGTTGTAGTGGGAAGCAAAGGCCAAGGCCTTCCAGACAGAGCCTTCGGAGGACTCACCATCCCCCATGAGGCAGAACACATGGTAGCTGGCCTTCTCAAAGTACTTGCCTGTATAAGCCATTCCACAGGTCACACCCAATCCTGCCCAAGGGACCCTGTAGCCAAATCAACAAACAACAACCGCGGGGTGGGATGATCCTCCAGGTCACAGTAGATTTTCTGCAAGTTTAGCAAGTCGGATTCACAGATATTGCCCACCTCCACCCAAACCGCATAGAGGATAGGCACTGTGTAGCCCTTGGAAAGCACAAAGTGGTCGTTGTCAGGGTGTTCCGGGTCTGTTTGTTTGTACCTCATAGTATGGAAGAAGAGCACGGCCATGATCTCCGTGGCACTACAGCACAACATGGGATGCCCCGAGCTGCAGGCGCATATGCCCCTGATTGAGTGAACTCGTAGGCAACTGGCCACATCCTGAAACACCTGTAAAGTCTGAGTCCAGAGTGGCATCTTTGACCAAGGCCATGGCTTCAGGCTGTTTGACTGTTGATGAACAATGAAGACACGTCAGTGTCCTCAGTGTCCTTTAATAACCTGTTTGGTGACAGTTGAAGCATGCACAGTTAATTTGGTGACCATTGAGGAAAGTCTGCGCATGTGCAGCCACAGGTCAGCCGCTGCACATGCTCAACACAACAGCCCAGGCCTGGATTTTCAATGTTCACTTTTTCACTTTCAGGTTCAATATTATTAAAAATAAATAAACATCATTTTATGTCTCCTTAAGGCAGAAACTCAAAATGGGAAAATGTTCTTATAGTCACATATCATGTGTCAGGAAAAACATTTTAAACAATATTGTGCCCTTTAACCTACTAACACTTCAATTTTTAAAAATTCTTCAACTTTGATTTTATGTGATGAATGTTTTTGTCTGGTTGTATGTCTGTCCATCATTTACATGAAGGGCCTTCGGTCCCCTGGAATTAAAGTTACAGGTGATTGTGACCTGAAGGGTGAATATTGGGAGATCGCATCGGGTCCTCTGGAAGAGCAGCCTGAGGCTCTCTCCAGGTCCTAGTACCTCAATTCTTTTTAAACACATATGTTTATTTTATTACACATGAATAAAACAAACTACATACAGCCGAGAGAACCATGAGACAATCAAAAGTTATATAAATGTTACATTCATTGCGATTTGGCTATTTGTATTTTGTCAAACTTGAAATAAACATCTTTCCTATGTTGTTGGGTCTAAAGTTCTAAACAAAATTCAATATCTATCATATCTCATCTCTATTAACTTAAATCCTTTATCTTGATCTAAAAAGATCTTATCCCCTAACCAACTAAGCTTGATTGTAAAACTAAGCTATCTGGTCTTCAAGCCATTTCAGAGACTTGAGAAGAATAGAACTAAAATGCCTGAATGAACCGGAAATGCAGGTTAGCAGCTTCCAAAATAAAAATATGACTGAGACTGTTTACTGCCTGCACAGTCACCCAACACTCTCTATAACACTGGACCCTCAACTTCGGCCTTCTGGCCCAAGATCTCTCCCAGACTTATTCATGAGGCAGGAACTATTGAGGACTTGCTTACTCTGTCTTGGCAGAGTTCAGATGTCAACGCTGCCTGCATCTAAGCTTGCTCATTTTTAGGCAGAATTCTGTCTGTGGTAGAAATGAGGACATTTTGCCCAGTGGCTTGTTTGGCACATATGAAGCCAACTCCATAAGGAGGTTCTTTAATGCTCATCATCTTCTTTGAGGTCAGTTGGGTGTTGTCAGGTGTTAACTTGTCTTGTTGTCTAAGAATCTTTAGAAGAATAAAAGCATCTTTAAATGCCATATTCTGTGGGTCTCTGAAGCTTTTGAAGATCTTATTTAACTATTTTACCTTATATATCTATAGAATCATAACTATAGATATATATGTATAATCTTGTACTAAATCAGACTGGTATTTGACATGACCATGATTTGTATCAATATACAAAATTCTATAGCAATGACTTACAGATAACCTTCTTTGTGAGTAAAATTAAGGCCTTGAGTTATGGAGTAGATTCAATCATCTGCCTTTTGTTCTATCCTCCCTCTATATTTCTATATCTCCCTTCCTTTCTTTTCCACTCCTATTTCCTTGCCTATGGATGGAAGATAAAAGAAAAGAGACATCCCTGAGTTCAGCCTATTTTTCTCTCTGTATAAGACCAATAATAACTTAGAACTACCTCCCAATGAAAATAAGCATTTGTAGACCAAGAGAGCAAACGGAAACCTACCCAAACCCCCTTAGAGGGAATGGAATGTCATTCTCTTAAGGTTTCTTCAGGCTAAATTGGTTCAGATAATACATTAGAAGAGCCCAAAAATTGGAGGAAATGGTTAAGCAAGCCAAGGATTGCATTTGAGATCAAGTTTCTAAATGTTGAGAGATTCCAGCTATTAAAGGAGTCCTGTGTGGGACAGATTGAAATGCTGGACCAATTAGGATCAGAAGCTTGTACAACGCTATCCAGGAAGCTGCCCAATTCTGATGAGTAATGGCAACAGAGGCATCTGGAGCTGGAGCAAGGAGGATTCAGGGTGTCAGTGTCCAGCATCCTGAGAGGAATGAATCCTATCAGGTATGATCCAGTGTCAGTATCCAGTTTTTTTGTTCTGAAAACACAATTTCTCATAAGCATTATACAGCTCTAACATTATAATTTTGTGGGATGTACAGAGCAATTAAGACTGATTCTCTGTTCATTATATGAGCAGAAGTAAGACATCTGCAAATCTAAGAATGCCCTGTAGTAATGTCATAGAGAGTCTGTGGCCAATGTGAAGCCTGTGTGTGCATTTACATTCATATCTCTGCCAGTCTCAGAGCTATTCCCATGTAATCGGATTAGCAATATAAATTACCTGCTTATTCTTCATTTTGAATTATTTACATCCCAATTGTCACCCCCTCCCTCAACACCTCCCAATCCCACTCCTTCCCTCATTATCTCCTGATCCCATCCCCTTCCTCATCCCATTTCCATGCCTCCCCTACTCCTTAAATAGGGTAGCCTTCCTCACCTAATGCCTGCCCTCAGCTTATCTGGTGTCCCCTGTACTACATATAACCTCTTGGCCTAGCAAGGCTACCCTAGAATCTCAGCAGTATGGCCAGTATCCAGTTTTGAGTCTCCGTAATTGCTCCTATCCCCTGTTGGTGCTGTCTCTCGGAGGATGTCTATGTTACGCTAAAATCCGCAGATAAGTGAGTATATACCATGCATGTCTTATTGTATCAGGGTTATCTTACTTAGAATGATCATTTCTAGTTCCATCCATTTGCCTGCAAAATTCAAGATTTTCTTGTTTTAATAGCTGAGTAATATTCCATTGTATAGATGTACCACATTTTCTTTATCCATTCTTAGTGAGAAGGACATCTAGGTTATTTCCATATACTGGCTATTACAAATAAAGCTTCTTTGAGTATAGTTGAGTAAATGTCCTTGTTGTATGGTGGAGCATCTTTCAGGTATATTCCCAGGAGTGGTATGGCTGGGTAGAGTTATTCCCAATTTCCTAAGAAAGCACCAGGTTGATTTTCAAAGTGGCTGTACATGTTTGCACTCCCACCAGCAATGGAGGACTGTTCCCCTTTCTCCATAGCCTCCCCAGCATGTGCTGTCACCTGAGTTTTTCATCTTATCCATTCAGATAGGTATAATATGGAATCTCAGAGCCATTTTGATTTGTATTTCCTGATAACTAGGGATGTTGAGTGTTTCTTTAAGTGTTTCTCAGCCATTTCATATTCCTCTGTTGAGAGTTCTCTGTTTTTATCTCTTTTCTATTTTTAATTGGATTATTTGGTTTGGTGGTGTTTAATTTCTTGAGTTCCTTATATATTCTAGATATTAGCCCTTTGTCAGATGTAGGGTTGGTGAACCTCTTTTCCCATTCTGTAGGCTGTTCTTTCATTCTGTTGACAGTGTCCTTTGCCTTACAGAAGATTTTCAGTTTCATAAGGTCCCATTTATTAATGGTTGATCTTAGGGCCTGAGCTGTTAGTGTTCTGTTCAGGAAATTGTCTCCTGTGCCAATTAACTCAAGGCTCTTCCCCACTTTTTATTCTAACAGATTTAGTGTGTCTGGTTTTATGTTGAGGTCTTTAATCCATTTGGACTTCAGTTTTGTGCAGGGTGATAGATATGGATCTATTTTCATTTTTCTACATGGTGCCATCCAGTTAGACCAGCACTATTCGTTGAAGATACTATCTTTTTTTATTGTATAGATTTGGCTTCTTTGTCAAAAATCAAGTGGCTATAGGTATGTGAGTTTATTTCTGGGTCTTTGATTTGATTCTTTTGATCAACCAGCCAATTTTCATGTCAGTACCATGTTGTTTTTATGACTATTGCTCTATAGTACAGCTTGAGATCCAGGATGGAGATTCCTCCAGAAGATCTTTTATTATACAGGATAGTTTTAGCTATTCTGGGTTTTTTATTTTTCCATATGAAGTTGAGAATTGATCTTTCAAGGTCGGTAAAGAATTGTGTGGGTATTTTGATGGGAATTGCATTGAGTCTGTAGATTGCTTTTGGTAAGATGGCCATTTTTTTCTCTGTTGATTCTCTTGATCCATGAGCATAGGAGATCTTTCCATCTTCTGAAATCTTCTTCAAATTCTTTATTCAGAGATATGAAGTTTTTTCATACAAATCTTTCACTTTCTCGGTTAGAGTTACATCAAGATACCTTATATTATTTGTGGCTATTGTGAAGGATATAATTTCCCTAACTTCTTTCTCAGCCTGTTTTTCACTTGTATACAGAAGGGTTACTGATATTTTTGAATTATTTTGTATCCAGCCACTTTGCTGAAGATGTTTATTAGCTGAGGGAATTCCATGATAGAATTTTTGGGGTCACTTATGTATACTATCATATCATCAGCGAATAGTGATAGTTCTTCGTTTCCAATTTGTATCCTTTTGATCTCCTTTAATTGTCTTATTGCTCTAGCTAGGACTTTGAGTACTATATTGAGGAGATAAGGAGAGAGTGGACAGCCTTGTCTTGTCCCTGACTTCAGTGTAATTGATTTAAGTTTATCTCCATTTAGTTTGATGTTGGCTATAGGCTCTTTGTATATTGCCTTTACTACGTTTATATATGTGCCTTGTATCCCTGTTTTCTCCAGGACTTTTAACATAAATGGGTGTTGGATTTTGTTGATGCCTTTTCAGCATCTAAGGAGTTGTTCATGTGTTTTTTCTTTCAGTTTGTTGATATGATAAATTACATTGATGGATTTCAATATATTGAACCACCCCTGAATACCTGGGATGAAGCCTATGTGTCACGGTGAATGATAGTTTTGATGTGTTCTTGAATTCGGTTTGCGAGTATTTTATTGAGTATTTTTGCATCAGTGTTCATAAGAGAAATTGGTCTGAAATTCTCTTTTTTTGTTGAGTTTTTCTGTGGTTTTGGTATCAAGGTGACTCATAGAATGAGTTTGGCAAATTTCATTTTGTTTTTATTTTAAGCAATAGTTTGAAGAAAATTGGTATTAGCTCTTCTCTGAAGGTCTTGTAAAATTCTGCACTGAATCCATCTGGTCCTGGGCTTTGTGTTGTTGTTGTTATTGTTGTTAGTTTCATGACTGCCTCTATTTCCTTAGGTGTGATAAGATTATTCAATATGTTTACCTGATCTTGATTCAATTTTAATAGTTGGTAGCTATCAAGAAAATTGTCCATTTCATTTAGGTTTTCAAATGTTATGGCATATAGAGTTTTGAAGTAAGACCTGATGATTCTTGGGATTTCCTCAGTGTCTGTCATTATGTCTCTCTTTTCATTTCTGATTTTGTTGATTTGAATACTCTCCCTCTGCCATTTAGTTAGTTTGGCTAAAAGTTTGTCAATCTTGTTGATTTTCTCAATGAACCAGCTCTTGGTTTCATTGATTCTTTGAATTGTTTTCTCTGTTTCCAATTTATTGATTTCATCCCTGAGTTTGATGATTTCCAGCTGCCTACTCCTCTTGAGTGTGTCTGCTTCTTTTTGTTCTAGAACTTTCAGGTGTTCTGTTAAGTTGCTAGTATGGGATCTCTCCAGTTTTTTAATAAAGGCACTTAGTGCTCTGAATTTTTCTCTTAGCACTGTGTTCATTGTGTCCCATAGGTTGAGTTTCATTGAATTTTAGGAATATTTTTATTTCTCTTTTTATTTTGTCCTTTACCCAGATATCATTGAGTAGGTAGTTGTTCGGTTTCTATGAGTTTGTAGGCTTTTGGTTTTTTTTTTTTATCATTGAGTTCCATCTTTAATCCACGGTGGTCTGATAAGATGCAAGGGATTCTTTTGATTTTCTTGTATCTGTTGATGTTTGTTTTGTGACCAAGTATGTGCTCAGTTTTGGAGAAGGTTACATGAGGTTCTGAAAAGAAGGTGTTTTCTTCTGTGTTTGGTTGAAATGTTCTGTAGATATTAGTTAGTTCCATCTGCTTCATGATGTCTGTTAGTTTCCTTGTTTCTCCATTTAATTTTTGTCTTGATGATATGTCTATTGTGGAGAAAGGGGTATTGAAGTCTCCCATTATTAATGTGTGGGGTTCAATGTGTGGCTTAAGTTTTAGTAACATTTCTTTTACAATTTTGGGTGCTCCTGCATTTGGGGCATAGATGTTCAGAATTGAGACATCATCTTGGTGTATTTTTCCTTTGATGCTGATGTAGTGACCTTCCCCATATCTTTTGCTTAGTTTTGGGTGGAAGCCTGTTTTATCAGATACTAGAGTGGGTACTCCAGCTTGCTTCTTGGGTCCATTTGGTTGAAATACAGTTCTCCAACCCTTTACTCAGAGGTGATGTTTATTGCTTTGCTGAGGTGTGTTTCTTGTATACAGCAGAATTATGAAGCCTGTTTTCACTTCCGTTCTGTCAGCCTGTGTCTTTTTCTAGGGAGTTGAGGCCATTGGTGTTAAGAGATATTAATGACCAGTGGTTGTTAGTTCCTTTTGTTTTGATGTTTGTGTTGGTAGAGGGTGTGTGTGTGTGTGTGCGTGTGTGTGTGTGTGTGTGTGTGTGTGTGTGTGTGTGTGTCTGTGTTTTGGACTTGTGGATGTGGAGTTATTTATTTCCTGTGTTTTTCTGGTTGTAGTTAGCATTCTTTGGTTGGAGTTTTCCTTCTAGTACCTCTGTAGAACTGGATTTGTGGTTATTTACTGATTAAACTTGGTTTTGTCATGGGATAGCTTGTTGTCTTCATCTATGGTGATTGAAAGTTTTGCTGGGTATAGTAGTCTGGGTTGGCACCAGTGGTCCCTTAATGTTTTTATGACTTCCATCCAGGCCGTTCTAGCTTTCATAGTCTCTGTTGAGAAGTTAGGTGTAATTACAATGGGTTTACCTATATATGTGACTTGAGCTTTTTCTCTTGCAACTTTTAATAATCTTTCTTTGTTCAGTACATTTAATGTTTTGACTATTAAGTGATGGGAGGATTATCTTTTCTGGTTGAATCAATTTGGAGTTCTGTATGCTTCTTATATGCTAATGGGCATTTCTTTATTTAGATTGGGGAAGTTTTCTTCTATGATTTTGATGAAATGTTTTCTGGGCCTTGGAGCTTGGAGTTTTCTCTTCTTCTATTCCTATTATTCTTAGGTTTGGTATTTTTATAGTGTCCCAGACTTCTTGGGTGTTTTGTGTCAGGAACTTTTTAGTGTTAACATTTTCTTTGACTGATGTATTATAGATAACTTCCATCTCTTGAGATTCTCTCTTTCATCTCTGGTATTCATTTTGGTGGCTTGTGTCCACAGTTCCTGTTCTCTTCCCTATGATTTCTAACTCTAAGATTGCCTCAGCTTGTGTTTTCTTTATTGCTTCTAATTCCTTCTTTAGGTCTTGAATAGTCTTATTCATTTCTTTCTCCCACTTAATTGAATTTTCCCGTAATTTTTAAATAGTATTTATTCAATTCCTTTATCTCTTTGGATATATTTCCCTGTAATTCTTCATAGAATTTATTCAATTCCTTCATATCTTTGGATGTATTTTCCTGTAGTTCTTTATAGAATTTGTTCAATTCCTTCATCTGTTTGAATGTATTTTCCTGTGTTTCTTTGAGTGATTTTATTTCCTCTTTCAAACCTATCATTTTCATCACCTCTGATTTAAGGTCTTCTCCTTGTGGTTCATGGATGTTCATATCTCCAGGGCTTGCTGTGTTAGGATCACTGGTTTTCAGTGTTGTTATATGGCTCACTGTTTTGTTTCTAGTGTTCCTGGGTTGTCCTCTAGGCATTTGGTTGTTTCTCATGTTAGCAGGCCTAGAGGTTCATCCAATAATGTCCACTATCTGTGACCCAGGTTGGCCAGGCAGGTTGGGAACAAGTAATGAGTACTCCAAGCCAAAGTTTTTTTTTTGTTTGTTTGTTTTGTTTTTGTTTTGTTTTGCTAGGGCTTCCCAGAGGCCTCCTCAAGATATTGGACAGTGTGTGTTAGAGCTTGCATCCCACTCAGCTCAGCTGGGTTCCCTGACTGTATCCCAGTTGGGTAGGGCAGGAGAGGAGTGAGTTGATAGATTTCTAAGCCCATAGTTGCTCAGGTACCCTACAGTCTTTTTTGAGATAACGGGCTCTGTCTATCTGCTGTGTTCCAAATAGTTCTCTGTGCCCTGGTTGTGCTAGGCCAGTAAGCTTTTAGCAGGCCAAGAGAGATTAGAGCCCCAAGCTGCTCACAACACAACAGCTAATGTGGGTTGAGGCCTTCACAGGTCTCTGTTCTGTGACCTAGGTGCATCAGGCCAATAGGCTATAGGTGGGCGGGGTGAGATCAGAGCCAGAATCTGCTAGCCGGATAGCAGGTGAGCAGATAATGAGGATTGTGGCCCAAGTAGGTCTCTGCTTGGCCTGTTTGCGGTATGTTTTACCTGTATCTGTGTGGTATGCTTCAGTTGGGTGGGCTGAAAGAGACCAAGGCCTGAAGTTGTTCGTAGGATGGAGGCCAACCTGCACCTGGATTCAGCTCTGTGGGCCACAAGGTATGTTCCCAGCTGGTAAGCAGCAGGTCAGGGGGAGGAGAGGGGGCTGCTCAGAAGTTCCACAGGCCCTTTTGGGATGGCAGGGGTATACTTATCTGCTCCGTGACCCAGCCAGGCTAGGCCAGCAAGCAGCTGGGGGCCTGAGAGAGACAAGAGCTCAAAGGCGTTTGGGTGCCCTGCACTCTTTGTTGGGAGGCAACTAGTGTGGGTTGGGTCAGAAGCCAGGACTCAGCTCTGCTCTACCTGTGTGCTTACTGTCCTGGATCAGGCAAGTAGCAGATACTTTCCCACAGCCCTTCTGTCTTGAATCTTGCGAGCAGTAGATGGGTGGTTAGAGCCAGAAGCTGCAGGGAAATCCCACAGTCCTTCCCAAGATGTTAGCTAATGTCAGCTGTCCCCCAGGATGTTTCTGTGGGTTAACTGGGAGGCCAGGGATTAGACCCACCCATGCTTGATACAATGTGGATCCCTCTCACCTGGGAACCAGCAGCACTGATGTTTTGCAGTTCTCAGTTTGATCTTTAGATCACTGTGCAGTCCCAGTTTTCCTGCTAATCAGATGCGTCTGTGAAGGGTGTAGCAATCTTGGATCCCCTTGCTTAGCATGCTCTTAATAAAGAGATGCATGGTCAATTAGTAAACTCAATGCTATCAGCGACCTGAATTTTTCTATTTTGTTTCTGTCATCTTCAGTGTATTGCCAGTTCATCTTTATGGCTCTTACTTGTTGCAACAAGGCTGCTGTGATACAGATTTCTCATGTGTCCAAGATAGAAAGAAAGGGGGTAGCATAAGAAATGTTTTTTTCCTATTCTATGTTGGACTAAAATCCACTTATAAATGAGTATATACCATGCCTGCCTTTCTGAGGCTGGGTTACCTCACTCAGGATGATCTTTTCCAGTTCCATCAATTTGCTTGCAAATTTCAAGATATCCTTGTTTTTAATAGCTGAGTAGTATTCCATTGTGTAGTTGTACCACAGTTTCTTTATGCATTGTTTGGTTAAGGGACACCTAGATTGTTTCTAGATTCTGGCTATTACAAATAAAGCTGCTATGAACATAGTTGAGCAAATGCCCTTGTTGTATGTTGAAATGTCTCACAGCAGGACTCTGGGTGGAGTGCTGAAAGTGGAATGGAAGAGTAGGGGGATAGAAGGACCCAAAGAGTTCAGGATCCCCACAAGGAGACCATCAAGGCTCACAGATCTGTGCCTCGGGGGCCTTTACAAACTGTTGCACCAACCAAGGACAGTACATGAGGTGAACCTAGACCCACTGTTCAGAGCTAGCCAAACAATAGACAACTCATTCTCCATAGTTGGGGGTCAGGGACTGCCTCTGACATTAACTCTGGTGCCCACGATTTGGTCACTTCCCCTTGATTGGGAGGCCCTGTGGACACACAGAAGGGGATATAGGCTATCTGGATGAGACCTGATAGACTGTGTTCATATGATGGGGGAGGAGGTCCCCTTCTGTCAGAGGTCTAGAGGAGAGGAATAGGGCTGAAGAGGGAGGGTGGGTGGGAATGGGAAGATACAAGCCAGGGGATAACAATCAGCATGGATCTGAATAAATTATAATAAATATAAGAAGGAAATGTTTTCCTGAAAGAAACTATCTCTGCTGACTAGCTGAGGAAACTTTTCATGTCTCCTTAGAAAACAAATATTTATGACTGACACCATCTGCAAGATAATTTGTGACGAAAATATCAAGGAAGTCAATGATTGTGTATTATTGAATTCTGAATACAGCTGGAGTTTGGGAAGATAAAAGACATGTAGTTGACTTCCTGATTTGAATTCAGTGGCATGGGATATGATAGGATTTTTATAGGGAAAAAGAGAATGAGTGTAAAGGCATGTAGAATCAGGAGTTAGCCTGAGTTCCCTCATGATTGGGCCATGGATAGATTCTATCCAGCAGATCTCATTGTAGCTTTGAGAAGTGATGTCTTTGTGAGTGTGGGGACCCTCATTTGATGTTACTCATTCTGATGTCTGCTGCGCTGTTTGGATCATGGGGAGATATTTGCAGTTGGGTCCCACAACACAACCTTATTGTGAAAGCCAGAGGCATTGGAGATTCTTTCATGTAACCGAATATGATTTATTTCTTAATCACTGTCTGATACCTTAGAGTATTTGGTGACTGACTTCTGCCATCTTAAACTTGGGGAGTTCCTTGGTTACATTCTACAAACTTATCATCAGCCAACCCTCTCCAAGTGCTCATTCTGTTATTTCATTTTATGAATGGAAGTTACTTCCATCCTTCTGATCTACTCCACTGTTGGTCATTTGACCTTTCGATCCACAAAAGCTTTACAATGAACTTATATACACTGATGATCCACAAATATTGTTGTTTGCATGGTTATAATTAAGGACCTTTAGCACATGTTGGAATGCCTATAAAGGAAGCATGAATCTCACAGGACCATCAACCTCTTAGGTAATAATCCCCCCAAATCATTCCTTGAATTTATCCAAGGCCATCATTACTTTCACGGTTTTATAAGGATGGATGGAAACATATGTTATATATGCTGATAATTATTTCTTACATGGGCAGCCAGAAACTTCCTAATCATCAGCTATATATTTACATTGATGAAGAATTAAGAAATGTCCCATTACTCTTGGGTAATGATCTGTGCTTATTCTTTATCCCAAAAGCACCGATCTTTTACTCACTTATTGCTTCCTCTGATGTAAATACAAATGTATTTAGTTTTTTCTGATTCAGTTTCTTACCAGTACGCACTGACTATCTCTTGCTGAAAAACTCATTATCTCTAAGTAGGGAGGCTTAAAACAATATGAGTTTGATCAAAGATTGTGATATTTTTAATTTAGACTTCCCTCATTTCCATGGGTAATTTTCCTGGACTTGAAACAGTCTGGTGTTGCTCAGTGGTGTTCAGCTGGACTGTCCCAGAAGGAACAAATAGCTTTACTCTCATATCTGCCACATGGAGGTCTGGTACTGAAAGACTGACATACACTGGACTTCTGGTAGTCAAATCTCCTCCATATGATATCTTCACTTGGGAAATTATACTTTTAAATGGAATGTCAGAAGGTTGTGGACCTATAGGAATTGGGTCACTGGGGACAGGGATTTTTCTTTTGTAACTGTGTCTTGCTTTCTTCCCGATTGTTACTTCCTGGTCAAAGTGCCATTTGTGATACTTTGATGCTACAGGCTTATCTGCCATATATTCAGCTATGACAGTGTGTATATGTGGGAAAAATGCAGAATTTACTTTGGCTCCTGAAACCATGTAACTTTAGAAAGAATTAGCAAATGACAAAAGATACCAGATATTGGCAGAATATGAAGAAAAGGAAACAGGAGCAGTTTTTGCTAAAATAAGTTTCTATATATGTCATACAAAACACTATTGATGTTGCTTAAAATATTAAAAACTAATGCTGTATCTGGGCATGGTGGCAAATGCCTGTAATCTCAGAACTCAAGAAGACAGAGGCAAGCAGATCTCTGTGCTTTTGAGGCTAGCCTGTTCTACTAAGTGAGTCCAGGATAGCCAAGGCTACAGAGAGAAACCCAGTCTCAAAAAACAAACAAAAAGTGCATATTCCAAGTATCTCATTACTGGAAATAGAGCTAACCAAAACAAAAATAGAATACTGAAGATATATATCAACTGTAATATTTATTGCAACATTACTCACAATTGACAAGATATAGAAATGACTTAAATGTCCTTTAACTGATGAATAGAACATTGAAGGACAAGAAAACCTACTTTCTTTTTTGATAACATAGATAGAGCTGGAAGTCAGGCTGAAAAATTAAATAACAATAAAGTATACGCTACATTCTCCTCTTATCCACCCCAGAGAGAGAGAGAGAAAGAGAGAGAGAGAGAGAGAGAGAGAGAGAGAGAGACAGACAGACAGACAGACAGACAGACAGACAGACACAACCTGAAGTAGTCAAATTCATGGAAGCAGAAACAGATTTTTAGAAAGATAGTCATAGTTTGAAGATTGAATTTTAAAGGATGGACTATGCTCTAGAGCAGTGGTTCTTGGTTGTCAAACAACCCTTTAACAGGGGTCACTGAAGACCATCGAAACACAAAAAGTTACATTACAGTTCATAATAGTAGCAACATTACAGTTGTTAATAGCAACAAAATTATTTTATGGTTGGGATCACCACAATATGAGGTGCTATTAAAGAGTATCAGCATTAGAGGAATGTTGAAAACCATTGCTGTAGAGGCTTAATGTATTTTGGTGCTAATAGCATAAACTAGAAATATATTCTAATTTGTACATATTAGAAATTTTCTAAAAGGTGGGATGATAAGTTAAATATTTCCATATGTATGCATAAATGGTGACTACAGAGAGTTAATAGGCAGGTTAATTAGTTGAACATATTATATCAAAAGTCCAAATAAAACACATTGAATGTATAACATTGTTTTAGGCCCATGCTATCTCATTAAAACAAATTTATTTTTAAAAAATTAGAAAATACTCTGATTATGTTGAAAGCTGCATAGTTCCAGATAACTTTAAAGACTACTTTAAAGGAGTAAATTGTGTTGTCTGTAAATTTCAAATTAGTAAATTTTAGTTTTATAGTAAATAAAGGTGAGCATGTTCACACATGTTATACTAATGTAATATTAAACAAAATATTCATGTCAATTAAGGAATGTTATTTAGAATGTTTCTGGTGTTTAAAAATATGCTACTATACCTTGTAAATAGTTAAATTAGTCACTCTAAATATTTGGAGAGACTTTGTACTTGACCCTTGATAGTATGAAGAACCCATGTTGAAGGCAAGATGTAGAAATAGGTAAATCATTTGGAAGATTGTGACTATAAGTCCAGTAAAACAGAACTAGACAGTGCCTGACATGCTCTGGATGAACAGTGAGCAAGAAGAGATGGAATGCATTAAGGTTCTTATTTGCCCTTTACATAAAGTTTTGAATCATACTAATGGATTAACAATTTAGGCTAAGGAGCTAAAGGTTAGTCCTTCAGCATGTTTTTCTATTTTTACAAGGAAAAAAATTAAATGCAATCATGTTTGTGCATTGCACTGTTTGGTGAGTATTTCATGAGGAACTGAAGACTTATAACAGCCATTGCAAAATTGTCATAGTCTGATGAATTTTACCATTGCTTTCTGTCACATTTATGGGAAGCAAGTAAAAGAAAGATGTGCAGGTCTGCCCTTGGTGAGCCCTGACTATGGCAGCAATGATGTTCCTTTTTTAATCAAAGCATCGTTCTTCTTCTTGATAAACTTGGAGAGTAAAGGAAGCTGCAATAAGGACAGGAGACTACAAATATATGAGGTTCCTTTTTCTGCTGTGTTGAAAACAAGTAAAAGATAACACTTCATAGAAGTCATTTGCTCTGCACCATAATCCATCAGGATATTAAACATTTCCTTTAGGAAAGAATGCTAAGATTATTAATCTATATAAAAATCACATTTTCAGCTTAGGGTAAAGCAGAGGAAATTTCCCAGGGGAATCTCACCATTTCTCTAAGACTGACTGAAAAAAAAAAGTAAATTCAGATCTTTATCAATAAATCTTAAAATAAGATAATGCATAGTTTTTTTTTCTAATTTATGAAGCACCCTTTCTCTTGAGTTTCTTTATATATTTTATCTGATGGTATCCCACTGTTAGAGCATTTTAGAACTATTATTATAAAGTATCAAGAACTGATTAAAGCAGCATTCTAGTGGTCCACTTTAATTCTCTGTTATTTTCTATAACTGTGACACTAAGAGACAATGGCCATTTGCTCCATGTGTAATAAATACCTTAGTACAGTCTATAACTGATGATGAAAACTTAGAAACCATCATTTCTTCATGTTTACTTTGTGAAAATGAATTTGTATTTTAATTCTCGTTCACCATAGTATGAGGCCCACTTGTTTGTAATGTGGGGCACTTCTCCTTACATCCTAGATTCAGTTTTCTTATCCATGAAACAGAGAATAAACAAGAACAATCTCTTATCTTCGATATATAATATGCATCATAAGAAGATTTATTTTTCTATGAAAACCTCACAAAAATTTAATTATCAAATATCAATGAATACTTACATTTATCTCTTATTGTAGGCAGTTGTTGATAAGATTGTTTTGAAGGGTATTCTTTAATTGTATTCTTGCTTTTAATATGTTAATATTTACAGGCATCCAATTACATGGTATAATGTGCTGGAACTAAAATCATCTTGGGGAAACACAAACTTAGAGATGGAAATAAACTCCAGCTTGGGAGGTGGTAGCGCATATCTTTAATCCCAACACTTGGGAGGCAGAGGTAGGCAGATCTCTGAGTCTGAGGCTAGCCTTGTCTACAGACAGGACAGCCAGTAATATACAGAGAAAGTCTGTCATAAAACAAAACAAAAACAAAAACAAAAACAAAACTCCAAATAATGCACCAGGACAGTGGCATTCCTTTCAGTGGAAGAACCCAGCCCTGTCGCTATCAGTGTAGCCTAGAAGGTAGCATATTATTCTGGAAATGCCAGTAGATCTGTTAGGTCATTTTTATTTTAAAAAAATTTCCCTATACCTTCTGATTCATAGTTAAAATAGTATAAAATGAAGACATCCTTCTGAACATTGAATGAAGAAGCACTGACCCCTGGGAGGAAGTGATCCAGATGAAGATTGTGTGGAGGGATCAGTGGGCAGGGGAAGGCGCTCTTCAGACCTGCTCTGGCTTCAAAGCCCATTCTCATCTAGAGATGATGGGCTGCTAAGTATCTCCTCTGATGCTTTTGACACAAAAATAACTCACAAAGTGTGTACATATGAATTCAGCTATTGAGTTGTGCTTTCACTGAGGCTTCTTTGATGTTATCTAAACTCTAGTCTCTTCCACAGGGAGGTTTCCTTGAAAAATAACGTTAGCCTGGGACTTCATCGTTGCTGACCTCAATATTCACTGTATCAGGATATCCATTCCCCATGCTACCAACGTATGTTTGGCATCTCAGACTTGAAGATCACACTTCTATGCTTTCTGAAACACTGGGAAACATCAAGAATTTAATCTTTTTCCTGTGTGTGTGTGTGATCCTTTATCTTGCAGCTTTCTGCCTGGCAATAATACTTCATACTAGGTGCATAACTGCCTATGTTCTAGGCTGATGCCAAATCAATTGAAATTGATGAATATTCCCTCCAGATCCAGCATCGCATTGGGCCTTGTAGGAGACAGAAAAGAAACAATTATCTCCACAACTATATAGCTGAAGTCCATTCCCCTTTGTAGTTTCTTTTTCTCATCAGAATTCACAGATGTCCTCTATGTTCATCTCCTCACATCCCTGAATTCGTAAGTCATTTCATGTTTGCAGCAGGAATACCAATAAGGAGCCCAAACTCATTACTGAACTATGGTTTCAGATGTCAGACTCAGTTGGCTAACTGTAGTTGCTGCATTGCTGTAGGCTTTCCACACCTGTACTTACTACAGGAAGGAAAGGAAACAGAAGTAACAACCCACATTTCCTTTCTTTGCATCTCTCATACATTTTATATTTGTTTGATTTTGACAATTTTATACATTAGTGCCAAATTTATATCACTTCCACCACATTCTACCCTCAAATTTTTCAGTGCCCCCCAAGTCCCTACCAGGTTTATGACTTCTTCATTATGTCTTAATATGTATATATAAACACAACCCGATGAGTCCATTTAGTGTTTCTCACATGAATATGTGTTTAAGGATGGCCACTTGGAATTGAATAACCAGATGGCTGTGTCCTTAAAATCAAAACACTTAAATCCTCTTTCCCAAATTGGCACATTTCATTGAAGTAGCTAGCCTTATCTAGTATTATAACCTAGTAAATACATAAGCTTTTTAAGATAATGATTCCTTTTACCTTTTCCCCTGTGTAGTAAGTACGTCTGTCAGACCAACATTCATCATCAGCTTTTCTATGTGTTTGGATAATTTTTTTTCCATAGTCAAATATAAGTAACATTTGCCTTATTCTCACCAACTTGTTTGTATGATTGCATACAATGAACTACAGAAACTCCATTCTATCATTTTCTTGGAAGTAGAACCCATTTTCCAACAATCTCTAGTCAAATACTTTGCACACTACACATTGATCCAAATGGAGGGTCTCAAGAGTTATTCACAATAACTTCATGCTTTGCCTTAAAATAAAAGAACCCTGTGATATACTTGCCCCAACTCAGCAGAGTTTAAAGTCATTGCTTCAGTCCCAAGCTCTATAAGTAAGTTTAGCCATCTCCCAGGACTGTGTGTACAACCTTGTTCTTCATGACCAATGCACTTTTCTTACTTGCACCAAAACAGATACCCCATTACCCAGTGCATGTCATAATGGGTGCATTAGAAAACAGCAATTCCAAGAATCCCTCTTAACCACTTTGAGCACCCAATCCACCCCACCCACATTCACACAGTTTCTCGGTAACCCTACTTCCCGACCAAATATTCTTGATACAAAGTGTTTGTAGAAAAATCAATATGATGCTTGCCATAGATAGAGTGAATTAGTTAGAAGGGCAGGTTCCACAGAGGGCCCATCATTCTTTAATAATGCTACCCCAACCTTGAGCATCTATTTAGTCCTGGCCAAGAGTGAATCCTAAGGAAATGACTAGAAAGATAGCAACAAAAGGGCAAGGAATTCAGAAAGATAAACTAGATGTTTTATCTTTTTTAATGATCTTCTTTGATCATTTTTTTATATTTTATTAATTTATTCATATTACATCTCAATTGTTATCCCATCCCTTTTATCCCCCCATTCCTCCCTCCCTCCCATTTTCCCCTTACTCCCCTCCCCTATGACTGTGACTGAGGGGGACTTCCTCCCCCTGTATATGCTCATAGGGTATCAAGTCTGTTCTTGGTAACCTGCTATCCTTCCTGTGAGTGCCATAAGGCCTCCCCATCCAGGGGACGTGGTCAAATAATGGGCATCAGAGTACGTGTGAAAGTCAGACCCCACTCTCCACTCAACTGTGAAGAATGTCCTGTCCGCTGGATAGATGAATTGAACTAGAAGTGATCATAATGAGTGAGTTAATCCAGAAGCAGAAAAGACTCAAATAGTATATACTCACTTATATCTGGACACTAGCCCAAGGGGTATGTCCCATGAAAGTCTTCACTTACAAGGAAAGTGGAACAGAGGGGAGGACATCCTATTGGGATTCTAGCAAAAAGAAGCATGGGAGAATGGGGAAATAGAAGGATCCAGAGGGTCCTAGAAATCTACAAGAACATTGTGATGGGCAGATCTGGGCCCATGGGTCATGTTCAAACTATGGCACCAGCCAAGGCCAATATGTGCAATAAACTAGATGTTTTAAAAGGGTTCCAACCTCAAGTGTCCTGAAGAGTCAGAAATCAATATGAAGAGCCTATGACAAATAAAGGAGGTCAAAGCAACCATGCCTGTGTTAGCTTAAGCTAAGATGAGCTTGGAGTTAAAGCAGGAGGTGGAGCCACCAACAGTCCACAGTCTATCCCTGAACACTCTGCTACTGGGATCTACCCTTTCCCAACTATTGATGACATCCCAAAGATATGGACAGAAAATGTAGCTGGTCCATTGAAAGAAAAATCATGGACTGTGTTCACCCTTACAATGCAGTACCTTAAATCCAGCCAACTACGATTTGCATATTCAAACCTACAATGTATTAGAAACTTAAAATTTGAAACAAAATTAGCTACACTGATCAGCTTTTAAATACAAAAATAAATAAATATGAAATGTTTTTATTTTAACTCCCTTTTTCCTTTAAGAAAATACACTACAGACCACTCCTCATGAGCTATTCTATCCTCAGAGGGAATTTTTACTTTTTTGAGTAAAGGGATACACTGTTGTTTGACCAGGAGGTCACAGACAATTGTTATTACTGAGGAATTGTTATGGCTACATATATTCTCAAAAGAATCTGTTAACTATTATTAACTTGGACAGGATGACTCAAATAAAGTTTTATTGGGACATAAAAAAGAACAATGTGGTTTTTTTTCCAAGCAAAGCCAACAATCAGAGCTAATTCCAAATATACTAGTAGCCATAGCTTGTTCTTGAGACCTCAGAGGGATAATGTGAGCTCCTCATCTTCCAAAACTTCCCTTACAGACCAGTACACTCACCCAACAGGATGATGATGTTTCTGTTAGAGACATCAATCTTCAAGTGCACATTTAGTTCGATGTATTATTTTTTATATGTACATTTTTCTATAATCTGTGCCATAATCTACATGTCTTCCCTCACCTTACATATCATACATCACTCTTTCAAAGTTACTGTAATTCCATACTTTCCCCCTTCAGTCCGTCTTGTACAACAGCCAACAGTTATTAAACACTAATGTTAACCTCTTCGATATAACTGAGGTGATAATTCCTGAAATAAATTATTTAAGGACAGAATAGAACCCTTTGGATCATAGTTTCCAAAATTTTTCAACATTTTCAGTTAAAGCAGGGCAGTAGGACGACACAGCAGTGTCGATTCCTATCATAACATATTAGGAAGTGAAGAGGTTGATACCAGAATTAGGAGGGGGTATAGCCTTAGAAGACCTGTCCCTACTAACCTTTTTCTGCCAGTTAGGCTACTTCATAGATGAGCGACAGATATCAGTGTTCAAAATATTAGCCTATGTAGATACTTTAGAATTAAAATATAACGTTATTTAATAATATATTTTTCAAAAGTTTCTATTTGCTGTGTCCTCATGATTGTATATTAATGCCATGTTTGACTTCATTTAAGCATATATTAATTATTTAAATTTGTCCTCTGACAACTTCATACATGTATATAATACATTCTTATTACTCTCATGCTCTCCCCTTTTCATCCCTGTCAAACCATCTCTTAACCTAAAAGATTCTTTTGATGGTCATATCTCCTAGTGTCATTTTGTTATGTTTTGTTTTGTGACCCAGTGAGTTTAAGTAGGACTGTCTGTGTGACCATAGTTAGAAAACATCCAGTGGAGCTTAGTATGCTTATTAGTGACAATACAACTGAAGACAATGACAACTCTGTTCTAGAATTAATCATAAGTATTTAGTTGTTCAGTGAGGAGAAGAAGAGTCCCAGAAGTCCATCTCTCATGACTATTAACAATTTATCTTGTGCATACCAGTGCAGGCAACCATAGCTCCTCCAAGTTATGTTTTATGGGTATAAAATACGCAGGAGGTAGCATTTAACCATCATTATCCCTGTTTTCTAGCTCTTACATTTTTATGTCCCTTCTTCTGAGATGCCTCATGAGTCCTAGTGTGTATGTGAGGGTGGGAGTACATATATCCTGGTTTGGGCCAAGCACTCAGTTGTCCTTTATTCTCAGTATTTTTAATAGACAAAGGCCTGTTTTCAACATGAGTCATTGTACATAGAAGCTTTTCTGGTTTAAGGCTAAGGTTAGCATTTGTTTGTGAGTATAAAGATAAATGTTTAGAGGACAAATTGATACCATGCCCCCCCAACCTATGACTTCACAATTAGTGGGGTTTTTATTAGACTCAATAAACCAGTCATGAATTCCTTTCTATGGAGTAAGCCTCACATATTATCAGAGTGGTTGGTTGCCCTGATAACAGTCATGTTATGTCATTAATATCAAAGTAGACACATCTTGCCTGGCAGATTAATGTTGTAGTTTGTAAGGTTCACAAACTGTATGCCTTCTCTCCCATAGCAGCTTGCATAGCACCTGTTGTCATTATGAAAGCTAGCTAGCAAGGAGAAGCTTCTAGCTCAGATACAGCTTGATCTTGACTATTATGGTCTCCTTCCATGAATTCTACCTTCTCTTTTTCATCTTCCTTTTTTTTTGGGGGGGGGGGCTTAGTTTTTGGTGTGTTTGAATTTTACCTTCTTTTTTCACTTAAAGTTGGCTTCCTCATTAACAGGTAAGAATCATCCTAGCATAACCTTTAAGTTATTTTAATCATTAGGGGTTTCACTTTAAAAATCTAACAAACTCACATTGAATACTTTAAGATATCTTCATTTTTGAAAATTTCATATATGTATGTGATATATCGTGATCATACTCACTTCTTCCTCCCTCTTATCAGCTCCTATTACTACACCCAATATATATCCTGTCTCCCTTTAAACGTCATCTATTTTTTAAAAATAACACATTAGGTCCAACTAGTGCTACCCATATGCATATGTGTGTGGGTCCATCCATTAGGGCATGGGCAACTTACCAATGCCTGCCCCCAAAAAGAAAAGAGAGTATTCTTCCTACAGTAGCCACCAATTACCATTAATTACTCAACTACTCAGCTAGGGATAGAGAAGTGATAATATATATATATATATATATATATATATATATATATATATATATATATATATGAGACAGAGCCAAAGAGAGAATCCAAGAAACATATGTATTATCTAACTTATATTGTATATATTAAACAATATACATTTATGAAAAAATACTATATAATAATATATTATTTATATATATAATATATACTATATATTGGTTACTATATAATATATGATTATATAATATGTCCTATATATTATATATGAGGTAGATAGATAGATAGACAGACAGACAGACAGACCGACAGACAGACATCTATGTAGTCGAAGAATGTTCTCTCCAAAAAAAAAAAAATCAATGTTCAGTGGTTGTCTAGTACAGAAAACTGGATATCTCAGGAGTCCTAATTTGTGCCTGAGTCTCAGAGACATCTGAGAGAACTGCCAGTTTTCAGAAATTGCTAAAATCATAAAAAGGTAGGTTCTAACACCAATAAAGGAATGGTTCAGGATAGATGAACTTGTCAGTCAGAGTGAGGGCAAGAATACAGAAACAAAAGCTTCCTTCTTCTATGCCCCCTCATGTGGGCTGCCACCAGAATGTGTGTCCCAGATTGAGGGTGAATCTTTCCATTTCGAATAATTCAAGGAAGAACAATTCTTACAGGTGTGCCCAGCTGTTTGGGCTTTAGCTACCTCCAAATGTAGCTAAGTTGACAACCAATATTAGCCATCACAGCTGGGTCATCAGCAGCCCCTACCACTTGCATGATGGAATTCCTAGTGGAGGTCTTGTCCAGGCAAACATAGCTGCTGTGAGATCATCCCATGTCATACTCAGAGGGCAGCATTTCATAGTGCCCCTCCTCCATTGTACAACCAGACAAATCAAAGTCACTGCATGAGGAAGAGGACATCATTCAGCTCTTCTCCTAGGAACTGTTCCAAACCTTCAAAGACTAAACAATGCCACTTTAAATACTGAAGGAAAATATATCTTGATCACTATGAGAGAAAAATCCTGTAGATAGCTAATAAAAACCATCTTCTTTTCAAGAAGGGGCTAGTTTGAACTCAGTTGTCATCTTACTTCATTAACTTATACAACAGTATTTCACTGTGGCAAGAAACTTAAAAACATAACCACATCATAATTGCATAGTTAGATGAGGAATGTGTTGGTGGGATGCATTTAATACTCTTCTTGTGAGAAGTCAACTACTTTGATTATGGAACTTGCAATGGGGGATTAGGCTCTCCCATACTCCTTGAAACTGCCAGTGATTATTGTTAAGTCCAAATCACTCCTTCCACCCCCACTCCTTCCAGTGCTGGCAACAATTTCCTAAACAGAAGGACTAAAACTGGGTAAGCAGAAGGCTAAACTCAGCATTCTCAGGCAGGGTCTGTTTACCAGGGAAAACAACTCCCTCCCTCATCTAATCTAGTGGTCAACTACCTCAGGCAAGGTCATCTAGTTCTTGGCTATTGTGAACAGACTGCAAGAAAGAGCATCACCTCAGAGACCCTAGATACTGACTACCATATAGAATCTGCTTGCTTTAACTACTCAGTTGCTATCCACTATTCCTGAAGGCAGGCTTGCATTTTGTGTTCCCCAAATGAACTTTTCTTTCTACCCATGGAGCAGTCAAAGTGTTAAGTTCAGTGATTTCACTGTGACCTTGCTTATTTAAGACTGCTATCTCTTGATAAGCTGACCTTTTTGTTTCAGGTCGGCCAGATTGTATGAACACATCAATCCAAGTGGGATGGATCAGCATCTTGTCTTGATTTCATCAGAAAGTATGGGTATCAACCAAAAGCCACACATTAAAAACATTTTGAACAGGGCCCACATCATATATATTGGAAGAAATTCATATTGAATTCGCATCCCATATTACCTTATTCCTTAAAACAAACACCTTTCACTCTAGATCATATCTATGTTTGTGAGAGTGTACTCTGAAAATTTCGCATGCAATGAAGCCACGGCTTTGTTAATTAAAAAAAGAAAAAGAACTCTATCGTTATTTAAGCTGTTTTAGAGCTTCTAAACAAAAAGATTTCGGACGAATTTCACAATGGGAATATAACATTGATCCTAAACCAGGCAATTATTGCAACAATTACAAACAAATGAGTGACTGAATCGCAACCTAATCCCACTCACAGATATTGATGTAAATCTACAAATAAGCCATTAGGAAGATAAATCAGAAATTCATTTTAAAAGATGCATCCTGATTAAGTGGGATTTATCTCAAGAACATAAAGACAGATCAACACTAGCATCTTAATTAAGAAGGAAGCATATGACCTATGGTAATAAAACTTTTAAAAATGGTAAAACCGACTGCAACATCATTAATATTGTAGGGGAGGAATAAGCCAGTCATTCAGAAAAGATCATCAATCTGAGGCATACAAGTTAAAGGAAAATGGAGAAATTTTTTCATAGATTATATGACAGAGTATCTTGAAATTAAATGCAATCAGTGAAAAACTAGAAACACCAAGGTGAATAATTTAGTAAGTTATAATTCAAATACAAAAATAAATATTTGTATATTCCAAAATAGAAGATGAGAAATACTTTGAGAGACAAAAACATTATTAATAACAGCAGCAATAATAGCATATCTAAGAATTGTTTTAACAAGATATATTAAAAAAATCTAAATGAGGAAAACTGGGTCAATAAAATTTTAGGTAGAGTTTGAGTGGAAAAATTCAGTCAAAACTGTTCAAGTTAATGTATGTGTTTAATGTGACACCACCACATTTTAGTATTTTGTTGTATTTTACTGGTCTGAATTTATTTATATATTTTAAAGTTGCTATTTAGAAAATGAATCAACAAGATTTAGTCTTAATATCGCCAAAATGTGAAATATTCGGTTGAGGTAAACACACATACACATATGTGTACACAGATATGTGCGTGCGCACACACACGCGCGAGCACACACACACACACCTTATTGACTGCCAATTAAACTGAATGAAGTCTGAAAGCAAAAAATACATATGTGGAAAATTTTACTCAATAAAGTTGAAAGCTCAAATACCCAAAGAAAATATAGAATTTTTAATTGTTAGTCTGAAATACCTAAATAGAAATTTAAAGCAAAATAACTTGGCAATTATATCTCACATTATATTCACTTCAGTAAATTAAAAAAAGAGGCTCTAAAAACCAAAATGCATAAGCACTAGAGAAATTGAATGAATTATTTTATACCATAAGGGTTAAAACTACTTTCCCTGGGTATGGAGAGATTGCTTAGTGGTTAGGAGCACTGGCTCCTTTTCCAGTGGTACTGAGTTCAATTCCCAGCAATTACAGAATTACATGGTGGATCAGAAATATTTTTAATGCTGTCTGAAGCCCCCTTGTGACATGCAGGGATATATACAGATAAAACACCCAAAGACATAAAATAAGTAAACCTTAAAATAAAAATAAAAATGCTTTCCCAAGAAAACTGTCCTAGTTTGCTTTCTGATTCTATGACCAAATACTGACTGTGGTGAGTTGAATAAAAATAGCTCTCAAATATTGGTCTGAATTTCTTTCTTGGTTGAATTTTTGTGTGGCTCATGTGTTAGGATGACTATAGCTTCATAGGACTAGTTTGGTAATGATGTTTCTGTTTCTATTATGTGGAACAGTTTGAAGAGTATTAGTATTAGCTCTTTTTTGAAAGTCTGGTAGAATTCTGTGCTAAGACTCTGGGCTTTTTGTTGTTGTTGTGAGATTTTAATGATTACCTCCATTTACTTACAGGTTATAGGACTATTTAAATTGTTATCCTGATCTTGATTTAATTTTTGTGTAAATGGAATCTGTCAAGAAAACCATACATTTCATTTAGATTTTCCAGTTTTGTGGCGTATAGGATTTTGAAGTAAGGCCTAATGATTATTCACATTTTGTTAGTGTCTGTTGTTATATCCCCCTTTTCCTTTATTTTTTTTATTTTTATATAATTTCTCTGCCTTTTAGTTAGTTTGGCTAAGGGTTTGTCTATTTGGCTAATTTTCTCAAAGAACCAGCTTTTAATTTCATTGATTCTTTGTATTGTTCTCTTTGTTTCTAAGTTACTGAATTCTGTCCTGAGTTTTATTATTTCTTGCCATTTACTCATCTTTGATGTGTTTGCTCCTTTTTGTTCCAGATCTTTTAGGTGTGCTGTTAAAGTTGCTGGTATGAGACCTCCCAATTTCTTTATGAAAGTACTATGGATTTTTCTTTTAGCACTATTTTCATCTTGCCTCATAAGTTTGGTTTATGTTGTGCCTTCATTTCATTAAATTCTAGAAGTCTTTTTTTTTTTATTTCCTCCCTGATATAGTGATCATTGAGTAGAGATTTGCTTAAATCTAGACTGGCCTTCAGCACTATATACAATATCTGTGTGTTTATGTAATCTTAGAGAAACAAGGAAATGTGTGTGTTGCAAAAGGGACAATATTCCTTGTTTCTCTAAGATTACATAAACACATGGCTATTGTATATAATGCTGAAGGCCAGTCTAGACTTAAATTGAGAACAGTGCTACCTCAAGACCCAGCTATACAGCTCCTGGGCATATACCCAAAAGATTCTCCACCATACAACAAGGGCATTTGCTTAACTATGTTCATAGCAGCATTATCTGTTATAGCATAGCCAGAATCTGGAAGCAACCTAGATGTCCCTCAACTGAACAATGGATTAAAAAAAACTGTGATGCATTTGCACAACAGAATACTTTTCAGCTATTAAAAACAAGGAAATCTTGAAATTTGCAGGGTAATGAATGGATCTAGAAACAATCATCCTAAATGATCTCCTACGAGAGACTTCACACAGTGGGGGAATCAAACGCTCTATAGAGTTTCCCATAACATCAAGAACATAGTAAGAACTCCCTGAAGTGTATAGACAAACTATTCCTTCAAAGAACTCATTGACACTATTTGCACTTAGGGCACAGCATACAATCTTGTAAAGGGGTAAGAAAACAAGAGGGATATAGCAAGAGATAACCTAGGAATTCCAATGTACCATTAGGTCATAGTTTAAAAACCTATACACTATCAACTTAAAACATTTATACAGACCTAAAAACACCTTAACCCCTAAATAACTAAGCTTAATTGTAAAACTAAACTATCTTGTCTTCAATTCTGTCAAGAGACTTGAGAATTAATTATTGATTTACATTCATAATTTTAGACTCTACAACATAGGAAAGATGTTTTCTTCAAGATTGCCAAATACAAATAGCCCAAACACTATGAATGTAACATTAATATAATTCCTGATTTTTGTCATTCTTCTTGATGCATGTAGTTTATTTTATATATGTGTAATAATATAAATTATATATAAAAATTTAGAAAAACATTAAAAAACCTATACTCCACAGAATTGGAAAAGCTAAAATAAATGAACAATTTTCTATACTACTTACCAAAGATAAATCAAGATCAAATAAACAGTTCAAATAGGCCTACAACTGCTAAGGAAACAAAAACAGTCATGAGTCTCCAACCTGAAAAAGCCAGATGGTTTCAGCTCAGAATTATGCTATACTTCCTAAGAAGAGCTAATACAATATTCATCAAAATTTTACAACAAATAGAAACAGGAGTTACATCATCAAATTCATTTTATGAGGACATAGTCAACTTGACACCCAAGCCACACAAAGATTCAACAAAGACAGATAATTAGAGACTAATTTCCCTCATGAGCATTGATGTAAAAATACTCAATAAAATATTCACTAACTGAATCCAAGAACACAACTCAAAGATCACCCACCAGAAATGCAAGGATGGTTCAACCTATAGCCATCTGTCAATGTAATTTGCCATATAAGCAAACTGAAAGAAAAAAAATATGATCATTTCGCTAGATGCTGAAAATGCCTTTGCAAAATCCAGCACCCCTTCATGATATAAGTCTTGGGGACACCAGGATATCAGGGACATACCAAAACATATAAAAGGTAATATATAGCAATCCTATAGCCAACATCATATTAAATAGAGATAAACTTAAAGCGCTTACACTAAAATCAGGCACAAGATAAATCTACTCTTTTGATATCTATTCAATATAATACTTTAAGTTCTAGATAGAACAATAAGACAACTTAAGGAGATTAAGCAAATACAAATTGTCAAAGTACCATTATTTGAAAATCACATCATCTTCTTATGTATATATCTTATGTATATATATATACATAACTCCAAAAATTTACCAGTGAATTCCTACACCTAATAAACATCTTTACTTAAGTTGCTGAATACAAGGTTAACTAAAACATCAGGCTGAGATAAAAATAAAACAAACCAAGAAACAAAACAAGCAAACAACACCCTTCACAATAGCCACAAATAATATAAAATATCTTGGTGTAATTCTACCCAAGCAAGTGAAAGACTTACTTGTATGACAAGAACTCCAAGTCTTTGAAGAAAGAAACTGAAGAAGATATCAGAAGACGGATTGGTAGGATTAACATAGTAAAAATGACCATCCTACCAAAAGTAATCTATAGAGTCAAAGAAATTCCCAACACTATTCCTTAAAGACCTTGAAAGAGCAATCCTAAACATTATATAGAAAAACAAAAGCCCAGGATAGCTCAAGGGATCCTGTACAATAAAAGAACTTCTGGAGATATCACCATTCCTGATTTCAAGCTATACTTAAGAGTTGCAGAAATAAAAACCATATGGTATTGTCATAAAAATAGACATGTTGATCAACGTTTTTGAATCAAAGTCTCAAGACATAAATCCGCACACCTATGGATGCCTGACTTTTGAAAAAGAAGCCAGAAATATACAATAGAAAAAAGAAAGCATTTTTCATAAAAGATGCTGATCTAACTGGGTGTCTGAATGTAAAGGAATGAAAATAGATCCATAGCTATCACTCTTCACAAAACTCAAGTTCAAGCAGATAAAAGACCTCAATATAAAACCAGATACACTGAACATGATTGGGGAGAAAGTATAGAATGGCATTGAAGACATTGTCACAAAAGATGACTTCATGAAGAGAACACCAATAGTGCAGGCACTAAGATAGACAATAAATGAGACCTCATAAAACTGAAATTTTTCTCTAAGGCAAAGGACATCATCAACAAAAAACAGACTAAAAAACAGGAAAGATGTTTACTAAGTCCATATTTGACAGAGAGCTAACATCAAATATATATAAAGAAGTCAAGAAACTAGACATCACCAGACCAAATAATTCAATTTAAAGTGGTGTACATATATAAACAGATAATTTTTAACAGAATAATTTCAAATGGCTAAGAAACACTTGAAGAAAAAATTCAACATCTATAGCCATCAGGGAAATGCTAACCAGAACTACCTTAATATTCCATCTTAAACCTTTCAGAATGGGTAAGATCAAAACCACAAGTGACAGCTCATGCTGTCAAGGATGTGGAACAAAGGAAACAGACCTCCTTTGCTGATAAAAATGCAAAATTTTACAACCACTTTGGAAATATATATGGGAGTTTACCAGAAAATTTGGAATTGATCTACTCCAGGAACCAGCTACACTATTCCTGGCCGTATACCCAAAGGACACTCCAGTATAACACAAGTAAACTTGCTCAGCTATTTTCACAGGAACTTTACTTTTAATAAGCAGAATCTGGAAACAACCTAGATGTCCCTCAACTGAAGAATGGATAAATGAGGTACATTTTCACAGTGGAGTTAAAAACAATGATATGAAATTTTCTGGCAAATGGTTGTAGCTAGCAATGTAACTCAGACCCAGAAAAACAAATATGGTATGTACTCCCTCATAAGTAAATATTAACTGTAAAGTAAAGGATTGTCTTGCTACAACCCACAGACCCAGAACAGTTAAGGAACAAGGACAGTTAACTGTGGCGGTGGGGGGGAATGCATAGATGTCCCTGGGAAGGGCAAGTAAAATAGATATTGTTAGTGGACTGGGGGCCAGATGAGAATGACAAAAAAGAGCAATCAGGTTGGGAGAGGATGGAAGGAGAGAGTACTGGGAGAGATGACTGGGCACTTAGGGGCAAGGTAATAATCAATTACAATGGAAACACGTGGGAATCTAAAAGGTAAGACTCCTAGGGATGGAGGATATGGGACCTGTAATGGCCATCTTCTGTAACCAGGTAAACCTTCCAGTAAAGGAACTTGGCTACCAACCCAGCGACAATACCTTCTACCTATAATTTGTCTGGCCTGCAAGATATGCTAGGATAAAAGTGGCACAGAACTTGTGGGAGTGGCCAGCCAATGAGTGGTCCAACTTGAGAACCATGGCACAAGAGGATGTCCACCTTGACACTATCTGGAAGGTCAGGAATAAGAGACTGGGTATCCCAAAGACCTAGGAGAGACCAAACACAACCAGAAAAAAGAAAGTCAATGAAATGATTTCTAATGATATTCAGCTATACTCCTAGAGCAAACCCTAGCATAATAGTCATTAGAGAGGCTTCATCCAGCAACTGATGGGAGCAGATAGAGAGACCCACAGCCAAACTACAGGTGCAGTTTGGAGAATCCTGAAGAAGATGGGGAGAAAGAATTATAGGAGCCAAAAGAGTCAAGGACACCTCAAGAAAACACACAGAATCAACTAGGCTAGGCTTATAGGGGCTCACAGAGACTGAACTGATAATCATGTACCTGCATGGATCTGACAGAGGACGTCTGCATACATGTTAGAGTTGTGGCTTGGTCTTCTTGTGGGGCTACTGACAGTGGGCAGCGGCTGTCTCTGACTCTTTTGTCTGCTTTTGAGATACGTTTCAGCTATTAGTTGGCCTATCCAGCCTTAGTATAAAGGGAAGCACCTAGTCTTTTTGCAACTTGATATGTCATGTTTGACTGACATCACTGGGAGGCCTGCCCTTTTCTGAAGAGAAAGGAAGGAAGAATAGATCTGAGGTGGAGAAGAGGTGGAGGGAGGGAATGTGAGGAGAGAAGGAAGGTGAAACGTGGCTGGCATGTAATACATGAGAGAAGAATATATTTTGAAAAATATTCTCTAGCTTTCTTTTCAAAAGAATAGGGAGATAGAAGGACCCAGAGAGTCCAGAAACCTTACAAGAAGACCATCAAGGCTGGTAGATCTGGACCCAGGGGGGCCTGCACAAACTATTGCACCAACCAAGCACAATGCATGCAGCAAACCTAGACCTACTATTCAGATCTAGCTAGTGGACAGCTCATTCTCCATGGTTGTGGGGAGAGTGGGGACTGCCTCTAACATGGACTCTGGTTTCCCCTATTTGACCACTTCTCCTTGGTAGGGAGGCCTGGTGACACTCAGAGAAGAGGAAGCAGGCTACCCAGATGAGACCTAATAGGCTGTGATCATATGGTGGGGAAAGAGCTCCCCTTCTGTCACAGGTCTATGGGAGGGAAATAGGGTAAAAGAGGGAGGGTTGGGGGAACAGGAAGATACAAGTGAGGGAATAACACTCAGGATGTAATTTGAATAAGTTACTTAAAAAATAATTTTATAAAAAGGACAAAAAAAAAGGGCAAGATCATATACTTCAAAGACTGGCTATAGAATACATACCAAAAATTTTCGGTAATTTGTAGCTAAGAACTGCCAAATGCTATCTGCCACAATATTGCCACTATTGTGCCTCAGAGAGCACCAATCAACTTTCTCCATGCTGCAGCAGGCCCTGGAGTCTAGGCGTTCCATTTAGCTTCTTCATGACTCATTGATCTAAGCTTTTAGACACCCTTGCACTTCATGTTTCTTAGAAGGCGGTGATTAGAACTAGCAGCAGGCAGCTCACCAGGGAAGACTTGGAATGCTCCTAAAGCTGTATTAATGATGCCAAGAGCTGAGTACGGGTCTCTGAAAGGTAAAAAAATAATAGGTCTGTGAGGTATACTCCCTCCAATGTTTTCAATTTTGCTCCAGGGTGGTTTTTTTTTTTTTCTAAAAAAATGTGTCATCTGAGTGAATGTTAAAAATTCCCATAGCAACAACCTGTCTGGGTGTGATGGTAGATTTTCGGCATCTAAGTTTTATGGTGCGACTCTACTAAGTAGGAGAAATCTGCAATCGGGCAGGTAACCGCAACTCATACCTCAAGCACTCTAAATAATAAATATTCTTTCTCTTACTTGCAACCTGTCTACCCTTCGTGCAGGACTGACCACATTTGTCAAAGCAGTGAGGTGGCAGAGAGAAAGTAAAACTGGGTGTTTTAATTTTATTTCCACTGAAAGCAGAGCCTGCAAAGAGGCTCCAGGGCAGATAGTTTATCTGCGAGAGGATCTTGAAAAGCAGAAAGTAGAGAGGGAGGGAATCAGAATGACCAAGAAAGCAGAGAAGCCAGTATAAGTGAACATGATTGCTTCCACTGCTGAAGGCAGAGGGGCGCAGTTCACCCAGAACTTCTGAGAGCTGAGCAGAATCTTTCCCAGCGATGCTCTCACAAATAAGGGACACTTTCCTCATGACACTCTCCTCCCATTGCTTAAAGGTCATTAACAAGGGTATTTGTTTCAGGCTGCTTGTTAAGATGAACAAAGCCAGTCCTGTTGGCATCTCCAAAAGCTATGAGGCACAGGTATTAATATATATATATGTCTGGAACTACCTGCCACCACATGTGAAGCTAAAAGTGGCATGTGTCAAGTGACATCTGCCCCAACATAGGCTGTTTCACTGTTCAGATTGTTTAAGGTTTTCACTGAATCCATTTTGTTCCTGCGTTTTCAAGGTGGAGATTGGCTGAAATTCTTACCCTGAAGCTTATTGAGGTGGAGTTAGAGAAATGAGCAGTAGCATGCATGTTGTCAGGATCTTAACTAGAGTCCATGACTGCAATCTTCATCAGGTTCACACAAGAGAAACTAAGCTGCCCATTCAGTGAGCTTCTCAGACCTTCATATCTGAGTCTACTTCTTCCTTGCTCTGCCCTGTTGGCACCATCATTGCTATGATTTTCTGTTCACGTTTATGACTAGTCACTGCAGTACTAAAAGAATACCTCAGGGATCTGAGCACTGCAGACATACTCTTCTCTTAGCTCCAAATGGCACCTGGAACAGCATTTGCAATCACAACTCCCTTTTGCTGCATGAGGTAACGCAATTACAGCTTCAGTTTCAGTGGAAAGACTGTCTTTTCTTTGCTCTCCAATGCATTGAGGCTAAGAGCTGTATCACTCATCTTCTAGGGGTGTTCTGCTGGAAATGATGGTTTAGAAGGGCCTTTTGCTTGCAACTTTGCTCAATGTAGATGCATTCACCTTATGTCTCTAATCTCTGAGAGCTATTAATTCTTATAAGTGACTTTGCTCTAGTAAATAATGCAATTTAAAATTACATATTGATTCTCCATATAGCTCTTGTCTTTGTGATCCAATCCTGGGCTTCCTTTGTGATATGTTTTGTCACAAGACTATAGGAGGTGTTTGAATGCTATCACAGAAACCCACTGCTGTCAAAGCCCTAGCTACATAGTTGGACCTTGAATTCTTTTTTTTTTTTTAAGATTATATGGAATTTTTACTTGGAACAAGACACATATAATGAGGTACCTACTTAACACATCAAAGCCGACCTGACCTCCAGGTTCTCCCAGGATCTCTCAGTCCCTACCTGATCTTTCCAGCCAAAGGGTTGGGTTTCCTCTATTCCAGTTGCTCTTCATTATAAAATTCAGAAATTTTGGTGTCCCCCCTCCTCCCACTCCACTGGAACTTCACTGATCCCCTCCTGTGAGTCCAGTGAACCTGCCCCACAGCTGGCCCCAATAAAATTGCCTTTATATACTTCAATTTAGCACTAATTGATCCATTTCATCAGTAAAGAGTACTTTTCTGTCCTTCTGTGTCTGGTGGGCGCCTGAGCTTTGTCAGGTACTCTCCCAGGAAGTGTGGGCCCTATTGAGCATGAAACAGGAAGTGTACACTGAGGGTGTAAAAGAGTGAAGTGCAGCATCAAAGGAGCTCAGGGCTCTGAAACCCAAGCCAGGTGGCTAAAAAGGCACAGCCTGGCTAAGTCGGTGGCTCCTTCCTGAGAAGTCAGTAATTGACGCTCCCAAGGAGTTCCTTAAAGTGAAAGAGACATTTATCGCTTCTAAGACAGTTTGCAAAACTTAGCAAATTTCAAACCCTTCATGGTCACCACTAGTCCACACTGTTTAGGCTCCAGTGCTCCAAGATGACATGGTGTGTAGCCTTTTCTCCCATCCCTTACCCTGTATTCCTCAAATATGCTGTGGTAGTTTTGATTGTGGGTACATCAGGAGCTATCACTGCTTGTGTGTGATCAGAGCTCTTGAGAGAATGAGCTTTAGAATTTCATCTCAAGTACTTTTTATTTATTTATTTGTTTATTTATTTATTTATGCTTGCTTGTTATATGAACAGCCATAGTCTGTTCTAACAGGACAACTTAGGCTAAAGATTGTAATGAAGCTGACTCAAAATGAATATATATATATATTCATCCATTCTAGAGGACAACTGATTTACTCATGTGGGACTTTGCCTAGTCTTATCTCCCATAGCTCATTCTGAGTATCCATGGATGTCCTTCACTAGGGCCCAGTAATATTCATGGACCAACACAGATTCCACTGTGACATTATAAGATGCCTTAAGAAAGCACAATGACTTCTGCCTTCTCTATAAGACCCTGTTGAAACAGAAAAATAGCTAAATACCACATGGCTTATGAGAAAACCCTACTATATGTTACTAACGCTACTCATATATTTTGATAAAGAACTTCTCACTTTTTCATAAGTAGATTCTGTAGATTGTCAAACCAAAGCCTGGTAACCATCTGTAATTTTCAGACATAAACTCTTGCTATTTCACCTCCCCAAAGATGCTATTCCCAAGGCAACATTTGATATGCAAGATATTTAATGGAATAGTGCCCTGAGATAAAGAAGATAAAGCCATGAGTAGAAGAGAAGAGCTTTAAGATTCTAATACAGATGTGGTCCCTTAAGAAGAAGAGGGAGGCAGGCGTGGCACATACAGGCTACCACAACATTGGATGCTGAGGCATGAGAATTGTCACTATTTGAAAAACAGTTTGAACCTCTTGCAGGTATTGGAGAGTCCAGGACAGTTGCTTAGAATGACCCCGTTGCAGAGGACTGGGGGAACAAGGAAGCATCTCAGCCTATGTTAACAGTTTTGAAAGTGTCAACAGGTTGACAGGAGGGCCCTAAGGAAAGCTTTCCCTTTTCAGTTCCCTTGTGAAGTCCTACTGCTCTGTTAGTCACTGCAACTGTGGCAACAGGTCTCAGCATGAAACTAAAGAAAACTCAGCTGCAGGCGATTTGTCCTTCACAGCAGTCCTCTCGCAGAGCATCCCCATGGCTATAAAGCTCCTCTGTTTCAAAGCAGCTGTTCCATTTTGAATCAGTGAGCATGTGTAATTTTCAGGCCCCAAATTTGTAAATACCCTCATGTGAAGTTGTCTGAACTAGAAGACTTGGAACCATTTTAGTGCTAAATGTATAAACCTGAACACATTGACCCCACATAGAGATCCAAAGGCCCTGAAGTAGCCATACATGGAAGGCATGTTTGAGTCAACCAGGAAGAAATGGCTGTTTTGACAATGAATGAGCATCATGCTCCTTGTATATGATACTTGGCTTGACCCATTCAGATCTGTCCTTCACAGATAGGGAAGATTTTAAATCAATGTTTAGTTATGTCTTGCGTCTGTCTAATATTGATCTTTTCATAACCAATGGTCGAGTATATTTTCCCCATTGTTGGGGGTTAGCATGTGACAAGTTTGAGATGTTTCAGGCAATGCCTTGGAGTGATACAAAGCTGTCTGTCTCATGCACTAACTCACTCCTTCATTTCCCTGTGCTGTGCACATATCTTACTTAGGAATGCTCTTGTAAGCTGCAACTGCCATATGGAGTGCAAGGCCTCAGACCACTCTTTTAACAAAAAGCTCTGTCTGTCTCTGTCTGGCAGTTTATCAGACAGCTTCACAGGCACTGTAATGAGTTTGCCAAGTTCATCTTTTGTCTCTATCGATGAGCTTTTGGCTGCATTCTATTTTTCTAGGAGGGAGTCTTTCTTAGTCTACAGATCAATTTGGGCTTGATGTTTAAAGCTGAGACATCCTTCAGTTTCTGAGTCGTTCTATTGATACCAGTTTCTACACACTGTCAATTCTAATGTTGTTCAGTATCTTTTTTAATTTAGTGTTAAAAGCATTGCAGAAAATATAAACAGCCTGGCACTTTTGAGACCTCTGACACTCCAGCATCAGTCAGTTGCAATTTATCCATTTTGTTGATAACTGAGAGCCAGACAGGTTTTATCTTTCAGCATTCTACACCATGACAAATTGAATGCCTCAAGTTTTCTCTTCCAGGCTGCTAGTTACCTAAGTCAGCTTTTAGGATGGGAATGTACACTTGTCTCTTGACTTTATCTCCCTAGAGGGCTGAGAGTGGCAGGTCTGAAGTGAAAGGGAGATGGAGCGACAGCAGCTCAGAGCTGTGGAGGATAACTCTTCCCAGCATCCCCAAGAAGTTCAGATATAAGAACATTTCTTGAGCCTCATCTGCCAAACTATCACAGGTGATGTCACCAGATAATGCCCAGATCAGTTCTGGAAACCACACTTCCTCCACTGACATTATTTGTCTTCTTAGTGTAATCATTATTTAGAGCTATAAGCATGCCACAGATAATAGCTCAGCATATCAAATCATTTTTGTGAGGTCTGTTGTGGTAATATAACATAAACATCGGCACCTTTTTCTTATCATGTTTGGATCATCCTGCTTAATGTGACCCTTCACTTTTCTTTTTATATCCTACGGTTACAAATGGAACAAATTGGCTGACATACAGAAGCAAAGGAAAGTATGTCAGCAGAGGAATACGTGGCTAATGAGTCACACATTACTGAGCACTAGCCATTGTGTATACACTTTTCTTTTGCTACTTCACTGTTTATTTCAAGCAAGAGAAAAGAACTGCTTTTTCTTTTCTCTTGGATATATTTGCAGTTTGTTCAATGCATGCTTTGTGTGTTTCTCCTGGGGACAGCATCTGCTGGTTTCTTCCTTTTTTTTTTTTTTCCTTTTCACAGTGTGGGTGTATAGCAGACTGTTAGCATTCACAAAGACAGACAGTCTGCCTTCTCCCCTTAACCTTGGAATCTGGTGATTAGGAAGGCTTCTTTCAGTGTGTGCCCATATGAGAAAGAGAATGCTGTGAATGCCTCAGAACCACTTTCTCTCCAGTGCCATTAAGTGAAAATTTATGAAAGTAGTTTTGCAGAAATAAGGCCAAACTCTTAGGGTTATTATTGATTGCAGTTGGTTTCAGTCCCATTATAAACTAGGCTTGCAAGATCCACAGTAGGGATAGAAAAGATTCCTGTGACCTTGGACTTCTTTCTGTTTTATCACTAGTTTTAATATCTGTTATATATGTTTATGCATCTGAATGAGTCTTAATTTTTCAGGATAATTTTACTTCCTATAAGTTATAATACATTTAGGATTAATTTTTTAGATGATAATCTCAATACATCATAGCTTAAAAACAGGAGTAAGTTTAAATTATCCACACAAAATGCTGATGTCACACAAGCTAGATAAAAGGGTTCAGGGAAAGAATTGTTAGGTGGGTTTATTTTATTTTATTTTTTCATTTTTTAAAAGAAAGAAGACAATATTCAGAAATGATTTATAGGTATTTATTTTCTCTCTTCCAATTTTATATAAAATAAATTTATCAGTTTAAAAATAAGAATTGCAATAATGCTTCAGATGGGGTACTTGTATGACATAATTCCTTCCAATAGCATTAAAGACTGGATTTCAACAATCAGGAAACAATCAGGAAAAAGGAAATGATGTGTCACTGAGTTCGCGTAGCTGATACAGACATTAATTAGAAGATTTTAAAAGTTTAATTAATTAATTAATTACTCTACATTCTGATCATAGTCCACTTCCTCTTCCTCTTTCCCCTCCCTTATTCCTCATAAAAAGGGAGCCCCTCAAGCCACTCCTGCTCACCAAGTAGCATCAGGATTGAATGCATCCTCTTCCTCTGTGGCCTGGCAAGGCAGCCTCACCAAGGGGACCTGATCATAATACAGGTAAAAGAGTCCATGCAGAGACAGCCCCTGCTTCCATTGCTAGGTGGCCCACATGAACCCTGAGCTGCCCATCAGCTACATTTGTGTAGGAGGTCTTGTTCTATGCCATGTGTAATTCTTAGTTGGTGCTTCAGTGTCTGTCCATCCCTCTAGGCCCTGGTTAGATGGCTCTGTTAGTTTTCTTGTGATGCTTCTGTCACCTCCATGTCTTTCTATCCTTCCTCCACTTTTTCACAAAACTCCATTCACCCAATGTTCGGCTGTGAGTCTCAGCATTGGTTTAGATCCACTGCTGGGTGGAGCTTCAGAGGACAGCTCTGCTTCGTTTCGATCTGTGAATATAGCAGAGTATCATTAATAGTGTCAGGGGTTGGCTCTCTCTCATGATTTTTATACCAAGTGTTGTTCAGGACCCAGTCATGGGACAGGGGGTGAGAGGTAGAAAGGTAACTCAAGAAATTAAACACCACAAAACCAAATAGCCCAGTTGAGAAATGAGGCTCAGAATTAAACAGAATTCTCAACAGAGGAATATTGAATGGCTGAGAAGCACCTAAAGAAATGCTCAACATCATTAGTCATCAGAGAAATGCAAATCAAAAGGACTCTGAGATTCCATCTTACACCATCAGAATGACTAAGATAAAAAACTCAAGTGACACCACATGCTGGTGAGGATATTGGGAAAGAGGACCACTCCTTCATTGCTGGTGGGAATGCAAACTAGTACAGCCACTTTTGGAATGCTATCTCAGAAAACTGGGAATATGGCTACCCCAAGACCCAGCTATTCTACTCGTTGGAATATACCCAGAAGATTCACCAGCACACAACAAGGACATATGTTCAACCATGTTCATAGCAGCCTTATTCATAATAGCCAGAACATGGAAACAGCCTAAGTGTCCCTCAGTAGAAGAATGGATAAAGAAACTGTGGTACATATACACTATGGAATACTACTCAGCTATTAAAAACAAGGAATTCCTGAAATTTGTGGATAAATGGATTTAGCTAGAAATGATCATAATGAGTGAGTTAACCCAGAAGCAGAAAAGACTCAAATGGTATATACTCACTTATATCTGGACACTAGCCCAAGGGGCATGTACCATGAAAGTCTTCACTTACCAGGAAAGTGGGATAGAGGGGAGGACATCCTATTGGGACTCTAGGTGAGAGAAGTATGGGAGATTGAGGAAATAGAAGGATCCAGAGGGTCCTAGAAACCTACATGAAGAACACTATGATGGGCAAATCTGGGCCCAGGGGTTCTGCTCAAGCTATGGCACCAACCAAGGACAATACAGGCAGTAAACTTCAAACCCCTACCCAGATCCAGTCAATGGAAAGGACATCCTCCACAATTAAGTGGAAAGTGGAGACTGATGTTTACACGAACTCTGGTGCCCCATATTTGACCATGTCCCCTTGGTGGGGAGGCCAGGTGGGACCCAGAGGAAGGATAGCAGGCTACCAAGAAGAGACTTGATACCCTAGGATCATACACAGGAGGAGGAGGTCCCCCTTAGCCACAGTCATAGGGGAGGGGAATAGGGTGAGAGCAGGAAGGAGGGAGGAATGGGAAGATACAAGAGAAAGGAAAGCAACTGAGATGTAATATGAATATTATCAATATCAATATCAATTAAACAAGTAAAAGAGACAAAAAAAAAAAAAAAAGAACAAGGAGACAGGCGTATCAAGAGTTAGATTGCCCATAGACTAACTGACAAACTTCTGCCATTAGTTTTCTCCTTTTGTTCAACAAAGAAAATTAAAATGGGTCATCAATTTGCTTGAGTGCCTATGTTTTCTCAAAGAAAAAAATATATGGGAAGATACTATTAATTTACATTCCCTTTGTGCCTGTGTATTTAACCATATCCATACACACCATTGGCCAAGTAAATGTTGTTATTTTCATTCAGAAGAGGAAACAAAACTTATTTGTTTCATTTGACACTCTTGTATAAATATAGGATCCTATTTCCTTGAAGAATTACATTTAAAAAATATACAAGAATCTGGCTTAAGTGGAAATCATTACCATGCAGTCTATGAAACCACTATTCTTGCAAAGTTTCCCCTTAACTGCTTGCTAGCATTTAATTTTTGTTCATGGAAGTCTTGCACTAATTCTGACTTCAAACGGACTAGGAAATTACCTTTATTGGAAAGGGCTTAGGGGAACATTCTTGTTCTTGATTTATATTATTTTACTTAATTATATCTTACTTGAGAATGAGTTTGATGCTTTTAAAATAGAAAAAAAAAGTGGATCCAAATCTTTTGGACAGCTAATTTTCTTCCAAGAATAAGGTTATGCTCTGGAAAATTTGCTTCAGATGTTGAATTTCATCTGGCTAATTACTCATGGGGTCATAAAGACATTAGTATCTCTCAATGGATTGTGGACCTGCCTCGAATGCAATGAGCCCGCATTAAGTAGCAGCTGGTCTTAAAAGAATCCAGGCTAGATGAGGGCTTGAGATGAAGCCTTTTTACATGAGACTTTTGGTTTTCCCTTTTTTAAAAGTATTTGTGACTTATTCATGGAAGCAACAACCATTCATTAAATGAAAAAATCCCAAGAGGCTTTGCTTTATAACTCTTCATGAGATGATTCTCTTAAGTTGCCAGCCCCTGTCAAGTGACTTAGGTAACTCATAAGACACCAATAAACTGACAAAGAATTCATGAACTTGATACCTTTTCACCTGTCTAAATAATAGGTTATCTGAGAAAATGGTTCTGGGAACAGACCATAGCTTTGAGTCAGCATTGGAGGATGGTTTGAACTTCCAAGTTAAAGAAGGCTGGAAGATGAGGGTATAAAAATGTTCCTTGGAGCAATAGAACATAGCTTGCCTTCTCCCTGCTGTGGGACCAACTTACAACAGTAATATTTTCTGTTTATTTAAAACACATTACAAATGTTCACAACACAAAGAAATAATACATATTTGAGATCACAGATAGGCCTAACCTGATTTGAGCATTGCATAACAGAAAGGAAGGTAGCCATATGGATCAGCAGCTAAAAGCACTTGCTGCTCTTACAGAGGGCATGGGCTCACTTCCCACTACTCACATGGCAGTTAACCACCAGCTGTAACTCCACCTACAAATGACCCAATACCGTTTTCTGCCTGAAGGCATGAGGCATGTACCTGGTGCAATATATAAATACAGTCAATATTCATGCATCTAAGGGAAAAAAATGTAAAAAATATATGTACCAAAAGAACACATAAGATTACTATATCTGTCAATTAAAAATAAGTAACATTTTTAAAAACCAAAAATATGTTTCTGCCTTAATCTCACTATGCTACACTGGACATGTCACTTAGCCAACCTGAGTCCTAGTTCTCTGATCTGTGAAATAAGAATAAACAAATCCTCACTCTCTAGGCAATTTCAGCCTTAGTGGCTACCATTGCAGGTAAAATACAAGGCAGAAAATCCCATCTGGGAAGTTCAATCTTATAAATGAGTTTGGTCAACTTCATTAGTAAGCAAGATGAAGCATACTTAAGTGTCCAACTTTGCAGATAGGAGAAGGCGAAGGAAAACTATTTGAGTGTATATAGAAGTACAAGAATATCACTTTGATGTGTGTGTGTGTGTGCATGTGTGTATGTGTCTGTCTGTCTGTCTGTCTGTGTCCTCTGTGTGTGCATATCCAGTTGCTTTATGTAGTGGAATGACTGGAGGTAGATTTCAGCAAATTTATTTATTTATTTGGCTTTCTTTTTTGTTTTTGTTTTTGTTTTTTTGAAACAGGGTTTCTCTGCATAGCCTTGGCTGTCCTGGACTCATTTTGTAGACCAGGCTGGCCTTGAAGCATAACTATGTGCCTGCCTCTGCCTCCTGAGATCTGGGATTAAAGGCGTGCGCCTCCACAGCCTGGTGCGCAAATTCAGAATCTATGGAGCATCTTGTCTGGAGAGGCATACAACTTGAAACTAAAACTGCTATTTAAAAATAATTCTCAGCTCCATTTCTTTTGTTCTGAAAACATATACTTTCTCACAAACATTATACAGTCCTAAAATTACAAATGTATGAGGTATGCAAGATGCTCAGAACAATTAATGCTAGTCCTCTGCTCTTTGTATGAGCAGAAGAAAGACATCTGCATATCTTTGTCATGCCACATAAAGAATGGCATCTAATAATAAGTAATCAACAAGAAGCATTGTCTATGCATAGACATTCATGTCTCAGCCAGTCTCAGAGCTATTCCCATATAGTGGGATTAGCAATATAAGTTACCTGCTTTTTCAGCAGTTGGAATTCTTTACATCCCAAATATAGCCCCCTTCCTCATTGCACCCCCATCCACCCTCCCTTCCTCCCTCCCTCATCTTTTTTCCCCTCCTCCCCTAGTCCTCAGAAAAGGAGCCCTCTTCCAGTAACATCTGACCTCAGTCTATCAAGTCTCATCTGTAAGACCTGTATCCTCTTCCTCTGTAGCCTGGCAAGGCCACCCTGCAGGTGGGAAGTGATCAACATTGGGGGTCCACAGCCCATGTCAGAAGTAATCCCTACTCTCCATATTGTGGGACCCATGAGGAGACTGTGCTGCCTATCTGCTACATCTGAGCAGAGGTCTAGGTCCTCACCATGCATGGTCCTTGGTTGGTGCATCAGTCTCTGCAACAACCCCCTCCTCCGTTCATTTAAATGTATATTTTATTTACTATAATTTATTCACATTATATCCAAATTGTTTTGCCCTCCCTCTTATCTTTTTGTCTCACAAATATGTCGGTCATATATACTGGGCCAGAAGGCTGAAGATGATGCTCCAACATTACAGAGGGTTTTGGGTGACTGTCAGCAACTGTCATTTTTTTTTTTCACTTTTGAGGCTCCTAACCTGCATTTTCTGTTTACTCAGGTACTTACTTTTATTCCTTCTCAAGTCTCTGATGGAGTTGAAGACCAGATAGTTTAGTTTTACAATTAAGTTTAGTTGTTTAGGGGTTAAGATGTTTTTAGGTCTAGATAGATAGTTTTAAGTTAATCGAGATGAGATTGCATGTGGACAATCCAGTTTTCAATGACAGATTTCATAATTGTATTTTATCCAGATTTCTGGCTTGTATTTAAACTTTGTCTCTGATATTTCAAATGTTTAAAATATTATATAAAAATTAATGTTTTATTTTTATATTTTGTTTATGTTCTTATTAAACCATTCATTAAATGAAAGCTTCTAGTTTCCTATAAGTACTTTAAAACAGTAAAATTTTGATTTTTAACATTTGTCTTCAATTGAAATAGACAAGTTTTTTTTTATGTATACATTATACATTTTATAAATGTAGATAGTAATTCTAGCATCTTTTAGTGAACAGCAAAATGTTCTTGTTGATTTCTCATTTTTTATCTTTAATTACAGGCCAACAAGTTCAGCTTATCCATGAATCTTGTTCTTGATGTTCAATCCATTTTCCTTCACCAGACTGGCTTTTTAATACATCACTAAACATAAATAAAGTATAATTATAACACATTTTAGTATTTTCTAAGACATAATTTTAAAAATAATATCTTTGTCTTTTATCATAATTTGTTTTAAGTATGACTTTTGGAAACAAGTTATAATAAATAGTGTGAGGGCCAATGGGCCATTTGACTTTCAGTGAACTTTGGGGGAAGCTAATTTACCCCAAGAGAATGTATTAGATTGGTGGCCATCTATTTCTTTATATGGAACTACAAATTTTAGGATATTTTAACCAAAGCACTAACTACAGCACAGTGTAGCAGGCACAAAGACACTAGAAGAAACAGTGTTCTTGTTTAGAGTAGCACTGAATCATTGATTTTTGCCTTCTAGGACAAGGGAGGCCACTGGATCCAGAGACACTTTGACCTTGGAGAGAAGCCATCAAACAAAGCTGTGACCTTCAGCAAGTATGTCAATAAGCCTGCACTGGTGCCACGGAGGGGTAGAGTTTAGATAAACATCTGCTATTCTTTCTCATTCTCTGCCAGCCTTCTACTATCTATTTTCTGAGCCCAGATGAAAAGAGGAGCTAACGAGAGGCTTCTAAAGCGTATAACTAGTTATCCTACTTGTGCTGTAAGAAAGATATAGACAGCAAAGGATCTTTCTACAGGATAGACAGAGGCATACACAAACGTTCCATCTATAGAGAAAGCTATGAAGTTCTGAGGGTTGTCTAGACACTAAACATAGAGAGACACTGATTTTTAGTGTTCTCTTGTTCCTTAATTCAAAATGTTAGCTCCTCCATCCTTGTGACTGTTTGACTTTGTATAGAGAATATATGGAGAATTGGTATATTGTTGCTTTTGTGAGTATTTGAGTTTTTCTTTAATAAAAGTCAAAACAATTGCATCTTATGGCAATCACATGATAGTGTTGCTCTGTCCATGGAGTATGAAAAACTTCCAAACTTTACCTTTATTTTGATATACCTAATATCTCCTCCTCCCTTGAGTGTGTGTGTGTGTGTGTGTGTGTGTATGTGTGTGTGTGTGTGTGTGTGTGTGTGTGTTTGAGTGCATGATAAAAGACTTGAAAAGCACAAGGTCAGAAAAAAATTGAAGCTTACAAGACAAGAGAATATAAATTCTTAACTAGACATGTTATTAAAGTAGATATTAAAACATTATTTGTATACCAAATGCATATATACCAAAAGAAACTCTGCAGAGCCATCTTAATAATCAAATGGACAAACTGCTCGTGCTGAAGTTGTTAGTCAACTAGGCTTTGTTTAATGAAATCACACAGTCAAAGTGACATTTTATGATAGACTAGAGGGTATTCAGAACACGTGTCTGGACCAATGTAAGATGACTTCCCTCAATATGACAATTGCTTTCAGGTAGTTGTCTGTACACGTTGCAGATAACTGAAAGTTTATAGGCCACTGATTTTTGTCCTTAATAGGTACTTAATCTCATACTTAAAGCGAATCCTCTGAATTTGCAATTGTTTTGCCAGAACTATGATGAGTGGACCAAAAAATTGATATTTATCATCTTAACATCTCATAAAACATTATTTTTATTAAATAATTCATACCACAGCTTTTAAAATATGGCAGTGGGTTTCTAGTTACATAATTACCATAAATTTATCACAACATCTCATTTGCCAGAAGAACCTTAAATTAAAAAAATAGAATTTTGTACTTTAAGTAATGTTGTCATCTAGTAATCAACACATTGCCAACCACCAGTGCCAGCCTACTTTGTCCTATGGCATGTATTTTTCTCTTGGAATCAGTGACCAATGCATAGTATAGTTTCTGTCATAATCAAGGAGCATGAGTCTGAAAATCAAGGAGTGGGGATGACTTTTCTCAATGCTTGTAGAATTGTCTTCCCTGCATGTGACTTTGGCTTCTTATGGTTTATAGGTTGCACTTCCCAAAAAGGGCTGTTTTGGTAAATGATTGAAGTGGATGCTGGAATATCACTTTAGAATATTCCACCCCTGGAGAAAGGAGAAAATTAAATAAATCTACTGAGAGAGAGACAGTTGGCCAAGATGTAACAAAGGAGACTTGGGTCTTTCTATAAAATGTATGAAGGGGGTGTTGTAGGGCAAAGGCTTAGCTTTAAATTCTAATGGTACTAGAAAAGAAAGGGAAATATTCCCTTAGAATCTTCTGCATAGTCTTTCTACACAAAGAGATGAATTTTCTTATTCGAATATGGTATTTCTCACTGACTCATTTCTTTGCTTCTCAAACTCATACTCAGCCCAGTGCAGGTCTCACTACTGGCTGATTGTTTCTTATTATGCTTACTGAAAACACAAAATTTCATAACCATCACTCATGTGATTTCTGTATATTTCTATGTATTTTTGAGATGCATAAGAATTATCTTCTCTCAATTCCCCTTGGTCATCCAAAACCTCTTGGGGAACCTCCTAGTTCTTGCTTCAGTCACACAGCTGTACTTTGGATTCGCTTGGTTTGGTGTTTTGTTTGTTGTTTCTATCTTCATGTTAGAAAATTGTATAGTTTATTAGTTTTAGGTCGATATTAATATGGATTTCTCATTTTGTTTTCCTTTAATAGTGTTCAGGTGAGTGACAAGGTACCCATGGAACAAAATAAGAAAGAGCTATCTTAAGATGGAGATGTATGCTTCCTAACATGCATAAGTCCTGGTTTCAGAAGAGGGGAGAGACAGAGGAGGGGAGGGAGATGGGGAGGAAGTTGTATTATTAAAAGACATTATGTTGAAATAAAAATAGGCTTAGAGTGCTGAATCACTGCCTAGTATCACTGAAGCTCCAGTTCCATGAAGAAAAAGAAAAAAAAAAGAAAAGAAAGGAATGAGACAGCAAGGGAGAGGATGGAAAGAACACAATTGTTACAGACTGAGCTTGCTTCCACCTATTTTATTAACTTAAAAAACAAATGTTTGATATTAAGTGAGGTATTTATTTTCCATAGAAAAAGGAGGAGCAGGACAAAGAGTAGGAGGAGGGAGAGCAGGCAGAGGACAAGAAAGAATCTGTATGGAGATCAGTTTGCAAACCTTGATGCTCATATTGCTGAGTGATATTTATGGGATGACACTGTGTCATAGTATCTCATAGGTTGGCAGATGTATTGTTGTAGAAAAACAAAAATAAACTGAAGCCAATACAGAAAGCCCAAGATCATTCTTTAAAGGGCTAACTACAACATAGACTGTTTAACAGAGGTTCTAGTAATGCATTCTAAGACAAATATTCTCATTTGTTTCATTGCTCCACAGTGTGCTTTAAGTTTTTAAACTCATTATAACCGTGGAAAGTTGGAAAAATCCACTGCAGTTCAGCGTTGGCTCAGCAGTTAACAGCACTGGCTGCTTTACCAGAGGACCCAAGTTCAGCTCCCAAGCACCCACATAATGGATAACTACCATTTATAACTCTTAACTTTAAGGAAATCCATCACATTCTTCAGACCTCCATGGGTACCAGGCATAGGCAAGGCACATATTCTTACTAGGCATTAAAAACACCTATAGACATAATATAAAAATAAACCTTACACTCCCAAATCTTTCACCTCTAACTCTTACTTCATCTTCTTCAGGGCTGGTCTGGAAGCACTGACTCAGGGACTCCAAAGCTAACACTATGATGGCAGGAAGTGAATGCTGTTCATTTCACTGACTTCCTTTTCCCTATGTCCGAGGGTCTGACTCCTACTACCATACCACATCATCTGGTCAAGCCTTCACATATTTCTAATTATCAGGCCTAATATAAAGAGCCAACTGCTATCACAACAGAATTTCAAAACTATCATCATTCCTTTACTCATTAATTCATGATGCAACTTGAAGATAATCAGTAGAAGTATTCAAACTACTGGTAGTGATGAAATTACAAAGATGTTGATCAAATGAATACAATAATTGTTGAAATTTTCTATAACTGTCCTTTTAATATTAAGATCTATTTAGAGCTTTGATTTGCTGGTATTGTTCTTGAAAAACTCTAAATTTTCTGTAGTATTTTTTTATTGAAAACATTATTTTACTAAAATATATTTTCATCATATTTTTTCCTTCAATTCCCAAATCTTCCCCACTTCCTACATACTTAACTTATTTCTTCCTCTGTCATTAAAAACAAACCAGAATACATGAAACTAGAAGCACACACACAGAGACACACACAGAGACATGAGGTACGCAACACCACATACACACACACACACACACACACACACACACACAAACAAACAAAATAAGAAATAAAATAAAGGAAGAAGCAAAAGACAAATAAGGCATAACATACTCAAAGAAAACAAATACGTGTTCTTTGATGTCAACCAAAGTTGACTACAGAATACTCTGGTGCAGTCCAAACAGGCAAATCTTAATTTTAAGTGCAGGAGACAAGTCTGCTTTTCACTGCCTCTTTTTTGAAGCCATGATGGATTGGTGAGTGTTGAGCTAGTAAGATTTCCAGGAAACGATGCCACAAAATGCTGTCCTCAGCTGCCTGCTAACTAATAAATAGACGTCAAGTCTTAAAACCAGCCACTAGTAGAAGAAATGAGTCAGGGTCTGCTACAACACTGAGCACATTTCACTGTGCTCCTTTGGAACAGCTGCAGAATTTAGTGTCCATATGGTCAGGATGTGCAGTAAAGCAGGACTGTCCTGTGTGAACGAACAGGTGCACTTATAAGAGTAATATGTGGTTAGAGAAAAATACAGTTGAGGGGAAACTAGGGTGCTACACAGAAGAACACTTTGTCCTCTTACAATTTACTAATTTTAATATTGTGTGTACATAATAGTTATATGCCTATTGCTATTTTAATATTTTATTTCAATTTTTTTTCCTTTTTTAAAAAATTAATTTATTCTTGTTACATCTCAACGGGTATCCCATCCCTTGTATCCTCCCATTCTTCCCTCCCTCCCATTTTCTCCTTATTCTCCTCCCCTATGACTGTTCCTGAGGGGGACCTCCTCCCTCTGTATATGCTCATAGGGTATCAAGTCTCTTCTTGGTAACCTGCTGTCCTTCCTCTGAGTGCCACCAGGTCTCTCCCTCCAGGGGACATGGTCAAATGTGAGGCAATTTTATCTTACGTTGGAATACAGCAATGAATCCATGTTGCCACTTTTATTTAGTTGAGTACTGGCTGTAAGAATCAAAGCAGTTAGGAAAGTTACAAATATGAAAGGAACTCAAAGCAGGAAGGGATAAGTAGAAGTGTCTTTGCAGTTGATATGATCCTATATGTTGAATATACTGAATACTGAAAGCAAAACCAATAATCCAACTCAGGGAAGAGCTGGAATAACACCAACACACAAAGAGCAGTGACGTTTCTGTCAATAAGACACACACCAACAAAACAAATCCATATTGCTTCATAGGGAAACCTGTCTCAAAAATATCCTACTTACATTATCAACAGAATGATTAATATATAGAAACATATTGAACCAAATAGTGTGCAAAAGACTTACACACTAACATCATAAAGTAATACTGAAAGTTTTAAGAAGACACAGTGTGATGGTCAGTTCTATTGTAATTAGAGTTAGGTACTTCAGCTCTCCCAATCTGGTGTTGATGTCCAGAAATACTCCTGAAGAGCCACTCATAGTCCACACTGAAAAGTTTTTTAAAAAGTCATAATTTAGTGTCAGAGGCAACAGCAGTGATTGAGCTGCTGGCTCTGGAAGAAGTGAAGGCAACAGGAAGCACTGCTTTGCTTTAACACCTCTTTACACCTCAGCCACTGCCTGGAGGCCCCACCTACTCTGAAGATGGTAAGAATGCTAGATACACGTGAGAACAAATTGCATTCTCATCTCATACAGTATGGAAAAATCAGTTTCCAATGGATAAAACACCCCTAACTGAAAACAATACTGGAAGAAATTATAGGAAAAATTTTCTCCTCTCAGTTAATTCTCTCTGAAAACCCACCCAAAAACATGCTCAGAGTGTGCTTCCTAGGTGATTCTGGACCTTCTCACAAGATTAATCATCACAATGAACACTGGTTGGATTTAGCTCAACTGTCTACTAAGGTAGTAATGAGTAGAAAAAATATGTACTCTATTGCAAACCATAGAATACTTGTCTATTTTAGAAGTAAACAAAAGCTTGTTATTTTAAACAACATTAAAGAACTGACGGGGCATTCTGCAACATGAAATAAAGGATGCACAGGAAATCAAATCAAACAATGTATGATCTCAGTTATATGTAAAATCTAAAACGTCCAATTCAGGGAAACAGAAAGTAAAGTGGATTTCAGAGGCTACAGAAAAAGGACTGAAGAAGAGAGATGCTGGCCAAGTAGAGCAGAGTTTCAGTTACAAATTAAGGATGAGTTTTGGAGAGCAAGTACATAGTGGAGTGATTATACGTAATAGCACGGCTCGATACATGTGAAGCTTTCTAAGAGATAAAATAGTGTTTTGACAAGAAAGAAAGAATGATTTGGCTTAATTCAATTATTGTATAATGTACATGCATATCAGAACATCAAATCATGTGGATGGATAGATAGATAGATAGATAGATAGATACATAGATAGATAGATAGATAGATAGATAGATAGATAGATAGATAGATAGATCTATATCCTATTAACTGAAAAGGCAAGAAATCTCCTTGTTTGACCTGAGCTGAACAGGTGCGCATCAGACTCTCAAATTTTTCTTGCTGTGTGTACATCTGCACATGATTATAAAATGCTGTAAGTACTAATTTGAGAATTACAGATAATTTTCAGATAGAAGGTGACCTTTGTGATGTGTCTTTAGAGAATCTGAAGCATTGACCTTTTACTGAAGTATATTCTGATCTTGGAGTTGTAGTTGAGCAAATGCCCTCAGCTATACCTGCAATAGGCCTTGGGTCCCATAGCATGACCTATAGACAGTATGATAACTAATTTACTGTAGAGAAGACAAAACTCAACTGGGTATTGACTGGAGAAGTTTTTATGCCCCCTGTCATCTAATACTGTCCTACTTCTGAGAACTAAATGACATTTTGGACAAAGAACTAAAATCCAAGGTTTAAGTCAAAGTTCAGAAAGACACAGCTGTCAGAAGTGTGCAGCTATAGAGTCTGCAGAGTCCCTTAAACAAATTTCTGTTCCAAGCTTTAGAAGATGAAGAAAAAAATGACTGAGGCCAGTTGTTTACTTTGACTCTTTCATGCAATGGTTAGCAGTAGCCTTTGTCTTTCATGATTAAATTTAAAACTATCTTGTGTTTTCCTACATAAAGAATAAGTCATCTGCATGTCTTTTTTATGACTAATGTAATTCATGCTTAAAATATGTGATGTGGTGATAAAATATTTCTTATGCTTACCTTTTGTTTCAGTTACTTTTTGGTTCATGTGAACATAAAAAGAAGGACTAAGGATCTTTTTCAGTGTGAGTAAAACACTTGCTATGCAAGGTTATAAGGACATTACTTTAGATCCATAGAACCTACATAGAAATCCAGGCTCAACATAATACATTTTTAATCCTAGTAATCCTATTCTGAGATTAGTATGGTATTGATACAAAATTGATAAGTTGGTCTATGGAATTAAGTTGAAGATCCAGTCATAAAGTCATGCCTATGATATATGACTTTTAATAGAGAAGCCAAAAACACACACTGGAAAAAAGATAGCATCTTCAACAAATGTTGATGGTCAAACTGGATGTCTGTATGTAGAAAAATGAAAAAATATCCATGCTTATCACTTTGCATGAAACTCAATTCCAAGTGGACAAAAACTCCAACATAAAGATAGATATATTGAATCTAATAGAAAGCAAAGTGGTAAATTGTCTTGAACTCATTAGCACAGGAAAAGATTGTGTTATCATTGATAGCATGGGAATTAATAAATAAATTATTAAGCAGATACGATTCTGTAAAGTAAAGGACATCATCATTTTGACAATGAGATAGGCTACAGAATGGGAAAAACATTAATCAACTGAACACCCCCTAAAGGGGTAATATCTAAAATATATATTATTACACATCAAGAAAACAAATAACCCAATTTAAAAATGGAGTGCAGATCTAAACAGGGATTTCTCAGTAGAGGGAACAAAATTTACTGAGGAGCACCCAAAGAAATATTCAACATCCTTAGTCATTAAGGAAATGCCACTCAAAACTACTTTCAGAATTCATCTTACACTGGTCAGAATGGCTAATATAAAAAATAGCTTAGACTAGTAAGAATGTTGAGAAAAGATGATACTCATGCATTTCTGAGGAACTGTGAACTGGTACAGCAACTACAGATATCATTGTGGTGGTTCTTCAGGAAGCTGAGAATAGATTTACCTCAAGACCCAGGTATATCACTTTGGAAATATACCCAAAGGGTGATTCACCCTACTACAGAGACACTTGCTCACCCATGTTCATTGTTGCTCTGTTCATAGTAGCCAGAACTTGGAGAAAGCCTAGATGCCTGCCAATGGATAAATACATAAAGAAAGAGTGAGCTGTGCAGTGGTGGAACACAACTTTAATCTTAGCACTTGGGAGGCAGAAGCAGGTGAATCTCTGTGAGTTCAAGTCCAGTCAGGTCTATAAAGCAAGTTCCAGGATAGCCATAGCTACACAGAGAAACCATGTGTTAAAAAAGGAGATGAGAAGAAGAAGAGGAGGAGGAGGAGGGGGAGGAGGAGGAAGAGAAGAAGAAGAAGAAGAAGAGAAGAAGAAGAAGAAGAAGAAGAAGAAGAAGAAGAAGAAGAAGAAG
>OU015743.1:99438120-99461346 GCA_907169655.1 Acomys percivali | reverse complement strand
AGAAGAAGAAGAAGAAGAAGAAGAAGAAGAAGAAGAAGAAGAAGAAGAAGAAGAAGGGAATGAAGAGGAGGAGGAGTAGAAAATGTGTTACATTTTTGCAATGGAATATTACTCAGCTGTTAAAAAAATCAAATCCACAGATAAACAGATAGAGCTAGAAAAAACTTATTTCTGAGCAAAATAACCCACACACAAAAAGACAAATTTAATATGTACTCACCTATAAGTGAATGTTAGCTATTACATCTTTAATAAACAAAGCACAATCCATAGACCCATGGAGGCTATGTATAGAGTAAGGGGCTAGGGGCTATAGAATAAAAGACTATAATAATGGACTTCCCTTGGAAGGGCAAATATAATAGATACTTATGGAGACTGGGGATCTGGGGACTGTAACCAGAGCATCAAAGAAAGATGGGGATGAGAGAGGGATGCAAGGTATAGAATACTGTAGGCTTAGATTTTTAAAAATCTATTTTATTTAGGGTTCTTAAACACTTCTACTGCCCTTCTAGTACACCAACCAGAGGTAAGGGAGAAGGAAGGTTAACAGGAAAAGGGATTGATAGATCCATTTAGAATTAATTCTTTGGGGAGATTCCAAACTTTGTTGTCAGAATACCAGGAGTCCAGTCCAGTAACAAGCACCAGACAGCAACAGGAATCAGTAGCAATGGCACAGTCCAGAAGAAACAATAATTCTCTGCTGAATCAACATGATTCTGCAGAAGCAGCCAGAATACCACAAAAAGTTATCTGGCATCTTTCTCTCTAAGAAGCAAAGACCAGTCAAGTGTTACATGGTATAGCAAAGCAAAAGCATTGTCTGCGGAGTTCTATTTATATTTTTTCTAAACATCACATGCTCTCTCACATATCTTTTTTTCCAACAAATCATCACATGCCCTCTCACAAGATAGCTTCCAGAAAAACACCACCTGCCCTCTCATAAGACAACACCAAAATAAAACAAACCAACAAAAAATAAACAAAACAAATCAAAATCACATAACTCATCTGAGTTTTTAAAGAAATCAGAAACTTCCACTTCAGAATATGGAGAGGGAAAGATAAAACTAAGGGTCATTTGAAAGGACATATAGAAGCCTAATACAGTAGAGGCTTCATATATATAAGGTAAGGTAAGGTAAATGAAATTGTCAAATAGCAGGAGAGATCGAGCCCTCCCTGGACATATTTTGTTACCAAATGAAGCTTCCAGTACCAGGAATGGGTTACATCTAATCAAGTTGTTTGCCACAGGTGTTTCATTAGAACCCCCAACAGCCCAAGCTATTGACAAGGCTCTTTGATGTTCTCTACAAACTAATGATAAGGCTTTACTGCTATGTACAACACCTTGAACATGCAGACCTTGGACTGGTCCTTACCTAGAGCCTTCACCACTATGAAGTATTATTCGTGGTACTAGAACGGTTACTGTACACCACCAAATGAAAAACACCAACCCAGGTACAAACCATTTGATCTACAAGAATGACCTGCCTGCAAGATGCCCTACTGGTGTGCTTCTCAATCTGTGGGTTGTTTATTGTTAGAATGAATCTAATGTGGCAGAGAGTACCTTTGGCAGGTTGGGGGCCAAGGTATGCCTCTAAGAGATCACTCCATGCAACACATTTAACAAGAAGTTTATTGAAAGAGAAGGAAAATGAAAAGCTATCTCAGAGTGGAGTCATAAGAGAGAAATAGAGAAAGACAGCTAGACAGACAGAGACACACTAGAGAGACTGAGAGACAAGATGAACAAGACAAAGAGAAACCTTTTAAAGGGGGCACATGTCACATAGGAAAATACACAACTCAAAACAACAGCAGAAATGTGCCACACATGGCAGGAGTGGGTGATGATGTAAGCTGCTGCCACTGAGTAACTGAAAGCATGCTTGTTGAGTGGCAGCTTTACAACATTCTTCCCTTTTGTTTAGTCTAAAAGATGAAAAAATAGAAAGAGTTGATGGTAAGGCAGGAATGAAGACACAGTGCTCCTTAAACTACTTTCTGCTATCTAGGGGGATGATATTCATTGGGGACCCAAGAAAACTGGGATTCTGGCCAAGTCCTGGAAGAGCTGTCACACTCCAGGCTCTGTAGATCACCTGGGCCTAGAAATGTGTGGAACAATTTGAAATAGTCTGTGAGTCTAGGCCACCTGGGGCTAGCCAATTTGAACCTTGTAGGATGCAGATTCTGAGGGAACCCCTGGACATGGAAAGATGCTGGAACATATGTATATGTATATATGTGTGTGTGTGGTATATGATATATGTTAAATATATCACACATATGATATATATGTTAGGAGTAGATGATAAAGCTAAGGAGTTTAGGGAGAATTTTTTTTCCTTAAGTGTAAATCTGAAACTTTAGACTCATGGTTATGGTAGGACCAGGATCGGATTCCCAGGATTAGAAAAGGGAAGAGATATCCCATCCTCAGAAATAAGTGAAATAGGCAGGTGGAGAAACAGGATGCTGTTTGACAGTACTCATCTGGAGTCCACTTGACCCATGAAAGCTGGATTTAAGTTGATTCTCTGAAGCTTAAAATAATTTTTTTAAGTTTACAAAAAGAGATAAGTTTTAGACACATTAGCATTACCATTGCTTATACTCTGTTCTGAAATCCACACTGTAGAAAGGGCACCAGACTCACACTTTTGCGCCATAGCAGAAACCTGGGAAATGATTTTGTGTCAAAACCATGAATAGTCTTCAATGCAAGCTCAGAGAAGACTTCAGACACCTTTTGTGGAGCAGAATCCAGACTGTGGAAGAGGGGCTTATTCCCGCTACCCAGAAGACTGGATGTATACAGATAAGACAGACATTTCACCACAATGGACAGCCTCTTTAAGTCTAAGACTACCAACGAAAATTTAAAATCTTGAGCTTCTGACTATGATGATAGCATTTTATCATAGCTAGATTATTAATAGCTTATCAGAACTCTACTTATAAATGTTAAAACTCTGAACTTTGGAAGTCTTAATACAACAGTGACATAGCAAAGGGAAGAAGTCTGAAGCATTTTTCATTATCTTTATATGCCTTAAATCATTTTCTTATCACCACTTAAGCTTTCCCATCCTCCAAACTTTATAACTTGAGTTTAACCACCTTAAGTTATAACTTTCATTTATACACTTTAAAACATGTTCTTTGATCCTCACAACTTAAGCTTTCATATCCTTAGACCTTACATAAACTTCTGACCCTTTTTCTATACAGTTATTAACCATGAGACAGAGCTGTATATCTGAGAGCAGTCATTGCAAAGCAAGTTACTTTAAGTAAAAGAATAGTAAAAAGTTACATTGCAATCTGTCATGTGAGGCACAGGCTCTTCCTGGCCATACCCACTAATCAACAGGATAAACTAGTAGCTCTGCAGGAGAAACCCTAATCATCTACACAGTCTTCAAATACTTATTCAACATCTTCCTGTCACACACTGCTGTCTGGAAAGATCATGGACTTCTTACAACAAAAGGAGAATCAAGAACCAACTGAGGTGCCGGGCGTGGTGGCGCACGCCTTTAATCCCAGCACTCAGGAGGCAGAGGCAGGCGGATCGCTGTGAGTTCGAGGCCAGCCTGGTCTACAAAGTGAGTCTAGGACAGCCAAGGATACACAGAGAGACCATGTCTTGGAAAAACAAAAAACAAAAAACAAAAAAAAACAAACAAAAAAACCAAGCAAACAAACAAGTACCAACTGAGAGGAGATCATGGTCATGCTAATAGTCTCCCATCTCTCCACAGCTATTGGTGTCACTCAGAGGAAGGGGAAGCAGGCTATCTGGATAAGACCTGACAGGCTGTGGTCATATGGTGGGGGAGGAGGTCCCCTTCTGTCAGAGGTCTAGGGGAGAGAAATAGGGTGAAAGAGGGAGGTAGGAAGGGAACAGGAAGATACAAGTGAGGGGATAATAATCTGAATAAATTATTTTTTTTAAAAACATCATTTTCAAACTGTCATAAGATCTTTACCTCAATTAGGTAATCCTGCCTCTGGCCCTTCTCAGCCTACAGGCTCTCCCCAAGTGACCTCCCTCTATCTCATGGATAGATAACCAGTTCTGACTCTTGGTCTTTGACCAAACTCTTTCTTCTCTCTGATAACCTATTCACCCCATTACTCTATTATCTATTGAATTTTCCTAACCACTACTAACCTCAGCCATAGGCCAATTCCTGTTTGTACCAACCTACAATGGGACTCAGGTCTTCTCTTCCCTTCAGACAAAAGTCCTTCATGCCTTTCCCCTGAATGGTAGGGCCCCTTCAAGGTGATTCCTGTAACCTCCACGGCTGCTAAGCTTAAGGATCTTCCTCAGTGGATTCACCTACCCTACTTCAAACTTTTATTCACAACCTCAAGGTAATTTCCCATCGTACACATCAACACCAATAGTATCCTGCTTCCTTAGGTTTCAGAGGACACTGAGATAAGGCACCCTGCACTTGGTTCCAGAGAAATGAGGATTCTCCCTGGTAGCCGGATTTGACTCTACTGGATGAGACTTAGACTTTCCTCCTTTTCCTCTTGCACACTTCTGTCCAGGGTAACTTTTAGATATGGAAATTTGAGATTCAGGAAAAAAGAACAGTCCCTCAAATAGTGTTTGTTCAGTGCTATATAGCAGGATGTCAGGAGCTAATTAAAATTCCTATTGTAAGGACCAAACTCCATTTTGTGTTAAACCTATTCAAGGGTTAAACCCAGATTCCAGAAAAACCACAAACTAGTCTAAATGGAAAAATATTCCCTAGCAACACAATCAGCTCACCTTGGGAAAGTCCAAGTATACTTTCTGCTGGTCAAGCTGACCAGCAGGTGGTCTGGCACATAGCAACAACCAATTAGGAAAAGCCAGGCCAAAGTTCCTAATGTCCCCATGACTGCTTCAATCAATCATTTCTACAGGCCAACTTACCCTACCACAAAACGTCAAGACTTATAACTCCCTGCTTGCAGCTTTTCAGCCCAAGTGCCATCCAATCATATACTTTAAAACTCATTTCTTTGTCTAAAACCTACAAAACCCCTCTTAATTGTGACTTGAGGCCACTTCCCTGCATCTGCTGTGTCAGTGCATAGGAGGGGTGGCCCGGTTTTTGAATCTCCAATAGACTTCCTTGCCACTGCATTTGGACTCGGCTCTTGGATGGTCTGTTTGGGGAGTCTCTCAAAATTTGGGCATAACACTATCATCCCTAAACTCTTCTCTCCTTCATTTCTTGACCTTTTCACCCGCTTCCCCTATGGCTAAACAGAAAGCTATTGCAAAGAGTGTCCGGACAGATCTGGAGGCTGTCCATACTGGTCTTCCCAATACCATTAGTCACATGTATGTCCTCAGTCCATTCCCTCCTCTATCAAAAAATGGGGCCCTTTACCTCTATATCCATGTGGAAAACAGGTGGTAAGAGATCATGGCAACAGCAGGATCCCTACTGTGTTTATGTCACCCTCTTCGGTATGGCAAACTGCCTTGAGGCATCTAAAACACATTTTGTATGGACATTTGATCTCCTAGACTGCAACTAAACCTTAACCCTCAGCACACCACCTTAGCTTCAGTGACTTAACATCCATAAAACCTTTATTTTTTGTGGTACTCAAGTCTGCCATTGTCTACCAGATAGTTGATAAAGAGTCTGTGTGCTACTATTTTGTTTCCCCAAATTTGGAGGTGGGGTGTGATACATGGAAAAGATCCCTTACCGATTCCCATAATAGATTCAATAGCTGCTTGACGTAATAAATAGTATTACCCCTCTGGCTGTTACAGGAATAACTGCAATGTCAATGGTGTGGCCACTGAAACACCTCCTTGAGTTTGGATCACCGGTTTTCTTCCTAGTTCATCCAGAACCTCCAACAGGTGGCCCAAGCTATAATCACCCTTCAAGGACAAATTGACTCCTTGGCAGCAGTGGCACTTTAAAACTGATAAGGACGAGATATTCTTACAGTTGAAAAAGGTGGTCTTCCTCTCTTCCTCTAAGAGCAATGCTGCTTCTATGTCAAGTAATTGGGTATAGTAAAAAAAAAATCCAACAACTTCAAACAGACTTCCAAATTCATAAAGAACTTGATGCCTTGAGCCCCTGGGACTTTGAGAACCCCACATCGAAGTGGATACTTTCTTCCCTGACCCTTGTCCTTCTCATTTTCCTGCTTTTACTAATTATACCATGCTTTATCAGTTTTTTTTTAATGTTTCCCCAAGGCCTAATTTAAAAAAAAATCTCTAATCAAACAATTAATCACTTATTTTACAGGACTACCAACTGTTAGCCACAGAGTCAGAAGCTCATGACTATTGACTATTCCCTGATAATGAGAACCAACAGTGCCCTAAAGATGCTGATGCCCCAAGACAACAAGAAGTAGTCTAAAGAACATGATGCCTGCATCCATGCCTCGCCAGTCAAGCCTAAATATTTCCCCATCTTTTATAATAAATAAGAGGGAAAAATGTTGAAAACTCCCACCTCTAAGGCCACAGCAGGACATGTCATCACCAGCTGCCAAGATGCAACACATTTCCACTGTCACCACAAGTCATTTATCACAAGTACTATATCCTCTTATAAAAAGAAATTGGCTCTTCACCACACTCTGCTTCCCCTTCCATCCTTTATCAGAGGCAGCCTTTGCATATATTCTTCCTCAATAAACCTCTTCCATGAGGATTTGTTGCATGGTGGGACATTGTAGCATCTGTTGCTTAATCATTTTTGACTACTTTGGTGGTTGCATACCAGATAGCCACATATCAGATATTTATATTATGACTCATAACAATAGCAAAATTATAGTTCTGAAGTAGTAATGAATAATTTTATGGTTTGGAGTCACTACAACATGAGAAACTGTATCAAAGGGTTGCAAGCATTAGGAAGGCTGAAAACCATACCACTGTTCTAAAAACATTAGAAAAGAAAAAAAGGAAGCAATAAAATGACTCCAACAACAGTCTGCCATGCTCATAGATCAATGCCTTCCTTGGCCTTCAACAGAGAAGCTTCCTCCTACAGTAAATGAGAACAAATAATAGCCAGATGATATACAGAAAGTAAGAGACCTTGAAACACTCAACCCTAAAAAAAGGAGTATCTCTATCATTTACCTCCCCTCTGGGCTCAAGGAACCCTGCCCCAGAGGAGGCAGCAATAGTGCTAGGAGACAAATGGGATGGAGGACACCAAGGACACAAAGCCTCTAGACATAGCACAAATAACGGCATGTATGAACTAATAGAGACTGCAGCAGCACACATAGGCAACACATAGCTACACCAGATGAGGTCCAATCACTGAGAGTGGAAGTGGACACTGGCTTCCATCCATAACTAAGAAGTAATCTCCAATTAATAACTACTTGCAAACGAAAATTTAGTTTTCTCTGAGGGAGTTGCACTGGGAATACAAAGAAATTTTAAGGGCAGGCCCCCACATCCAGCACTAGATAGCCAAGACAAAAAAAATTCAATGGCATCTTTGGTGGTTTCTTGTCTCATAATGCTTAGTCAGTGCATTTATTTATTTATTTATTTATTTATTTATTTATTTATATTTTTATTTTTTGTTTCATTTTATTTTTTTTTCTTTTTCTTTTCTTTCTTTCTTTCTTTCTTTCTTTCTTTCTTTCTTTCTTTCTTTTTTCTTCTTTACAAATTCTTTGCATATGTATTATGGCTTCTGGTTTTGTACTTTTATGTGATTCCTGTGTGTAAATGGGTATGTTTATGCACCTATATGTGTTTTTTGTGCCTTTACTTTTTTATCTTTCTTATACGTATTTGCTTGTTTCCTATTTCTATTTGTTTGCTTTCATATTCTTTAGATGCGTGTTTGCTTTCTTTTATTTATTTATTTATTTATTTATTTATTTATTTTTTATTAATTTATTCTTGTTACATCTCTATGGTTATCTCATCCCTTGTATCCTCCCATTCTCCCCTCCCTCCCATTTTCCCCTTATTCCCCTCCCCTATGACTGTTCCTGAGGGAGATTACCTCCCCCTGTATATGCTCATAGGGTATCAAGTCTCTTCTCAGTGACCTGCTGTCCTTCCTCTGAGTGCCACTAGGTCTCCCCTGCCAGGGGACATAGTCAAATGTGAGGCACCAGAGTACATGAGAAAGTCAAATCCCTCTCTCCACTCAAGTGTGGAGACTGTCCTGTCCATGGGCTAGATCAGGGTAGGGGTTTAAATTTTACCGCCTGTATTGTCCTTGGCTAGTGCCTTAGTTTGAGCGGGACCCGTTGACCCAAATCTGCCTATCATAATGTTCTACTTGTAGGTTTCTAGGACCCACTGGATCCTTCTATATTGCTATTCTCCCATTGTTCTCTCATCTAGAGTCCCAATAGGATGTCCTCCCCTCTGTCCCAGTTTCCTGGTAAGGGAAGGCTTTCGTGGGACATGCCCATTGGGCTAGTATGCAGATATAAGTGAGTATATACCATTTGAGTCTTTCTGCTTCTGGGTTAACTCACTCATTATGATCATCTCAGGTGGGAGAAGCGGCAAGGATCTCAGTGGAAAACATAACCAGAATGTACTGTATAAAAAAAAGAAAAGAAAAAAGAATCAAAATAAAAACATTAAACTTGGACTGACACACTTCTGTTTTGTGTAGAATAAGCTAAACTGACCCAGATAAGAAGTAGGTTTCCATGTTGTTTTGAAAGGAGGCCTCTGCTTTCTTTTGTACTGTCCTTTCTAAGCATTAGGTAAAGCTATGACTACTTTTCTTTTCTCACAAATAGTATGTTAGACATTTCAAACAAACTAGTTTAGTTTCAATAAAGAATGCTTTTCCTAGAATCAGATATAAGCAGATAAATTTAAAATTAGATCATGTTTATGTTTGTCTTTTAAGAAATGCATAACTGGCCCTCTATGAGTTCCTTACTTACAAAGTCTCTTAGTCTGGGACAAAAATTATTAGTGGAAAATATGCTGGTACTGAACATGTGCTTAAATGTTTTGCTTAGCATCTTTAAATAATATAGTCTAACAACTCTTTACATAATATTTACTTTGTAGTCTTCTAATCTAGAAATGAGCTCAAATAAATTGGAAATTATGTCTATATTATATGCAACTACTATGCATTAAGATCCATAGATTAAGCTGGGCATGGTGGTACATGCTTGTAATCCTAGTACTTGGGGAGGTAGAGGCAGGCAGATCTCTGTTAGTTCAAGGCCAACCTTGACTACAGTGTGAATCCAGGATGGACAGCCAAAGCTATACAGAGAACCCATGTCTCAAACAAACAACAAACAACGATCCATAGATTTTACTATTGATAAGAGAATCCTGAAAAAAGAAGACTGTTGAAATAACAAATTCACTAAGAGCATTGTAGTAAAGTTTTTAATAATGTTCATACAAAAGACAACAGTGGGCAGAAGTGTTCTCAAACACTCCAATCAGACATGGGGCCAGATGATGGAGGTTCATGTCCATGGTGTTCCTGTGTGAGTATTCTAAGAACCTTAGAAAGAGATACTCCTTGGGCAGAGCAAAAGTGCCTGGTGGCAAAGGTTTATGTAATCATGTATATAGTTTTTGGCTAAAAGTCTTCAACAATTCTCACATGATTTTCCCATTGAGTACTTGAGTCACCACTGTCCATAAACATGGGCATAGCTTCAAGAAACATTTATGGAGCCCCTTACAAACTATTCTCAGAGTAGGGCGGATACATAGTATGGACCAATACTGTCTATGATGAACTCTAAGGAATCCTTGTATCTTCTGGCATAGTATCACTGTCCTTTTGATTATCATTCTGTATTTAAAATGAAGATTATTATCAATAATTTACAAACAAAAGAAATTTCGTCTCCCAACCTGGACAAATATGTCAAGTTTCTTGATGTTCTTACAATTATTCCCTCCTTTTATTCCAGGAACACATTTTCCCCTTCATACCTTCCCTAAGCCAACATGGAAATAGTACCATTCTAATTTTTTGTCACTCATTACACTGTAACAACACATAGCTGTCATGAGTCAGGTCTTTTATTACCTACCACAAGCCTTCAATTGTTGTTATTCTGACACAGAGGATATGTCACTAGAGAATCTGTTTGTGATCACATTAGCATTGCTAAAAATGAGCGATGAAAAAAAATAGCCTGAGGTGCCTAATACAAATTTTGATCTCATAATACATTTTCTGTCTTATCTTTTGTAAACAAACATTGCTTCATGATTTGAGCCTAGTAGTGGCCAGCAATTAGAATTATACACTCCAGAAATATCAACAGTTAGGAAGCATCTAATAACTGTGCTTCCATACTGAGCTATATCATTCATTCCTGTTGACTAAATAGTTGAAATAAATATTTTGTCCTTTACTTACACGACTAGAGGGATTTAACTATGATTAGAGGGATTTAACTCTTCTTTTCAAAATGTATTCATTCTTTGTGAGTTTCACATCATGGCCCCAGTCCCACTCATCTCCCCAATCTCCCCATCCCTTTATATATGACTTGTACCCTTGCAACCTCCCCCCGGATACACACACACATTAAAACAAAAACAAAAACAAAGTATAGAAACTGTAGTATATCACAGTGTGTTTCACAGTATATCCACTCCATCCACATATCTTCACTTGCAAATATTTGTTGCAATGAGCCTGGTTGAGATCTCTGGTTTCTGTGACACTATCAATCCTGGATCCTCCTTCCAATTTTCCTGCTGTTGCCTGTGTCGTAGAGATCCTGCAACTTTGGATTAGCAGAACAGGCCTTTGCATGCATCCCAACTATTCGAAGATGACATAGATTTTTTTAGGGTGTGCCAACTCAGAGCCCTGGATCTGGGCCTGGGTGGTAGCTGTGGTGATCAGCTGCTGCTTCTCCCTTATCTGCACCAACCACCAGGGCCAGCTCTCCAGCCCTGCTCTGGCTAGTCCACCCAGTGCTGCCTTCAGCAGGAGTTACGGTGAGTCTTCCTTATCTCAGGGCCTCAGGGCTGGGTCACCTGCACTCATAACTCCAGAGCCAGCTCCACTATGCTGCCAAGCCAAAGTTCAAGGCCCACCCTCTCAAGTGCTGCACATGTGAAGGGCTACACCAGTCCTCCCACTTTCATATTCTTAAGCCTGGATTAAGGGTGCCTTTGCCGTCAGGGACCACTTCACTGTATTTCCCAAGGGAGGTGCAATTTCCCAAACCTGCTCTCTGGAATATCATAGCCAGTGAGGGAGCAGAGTTAACTCTCCTACTCTCATGGCCACAGGATCAGGTCTCTTGGTTACAGCAGATGAGGGTGGTGGGGAGAGGGAGGGCATCACCCACGTGCCCTTGCTACCTTACACATGATGAGTGGCAGGATCAGCTCTCCTACTTGATGGTCCCCAGAGCCTGTCACCTGGGCCCCTATCACCAGGGTTAGCTCTGCTCTGCTGTCCAGTCAAAGTTAAGGGCTCAGCTCTCCTGAATATGGCAGCTGGTGAAGGACAGGGTTAGCTCTCCTGTGCAGATGACCCTGTGAACAGCTTTTCTGACTGCCTGAGTGGGGGTGGACAGGGTCAGATCTCTTATACTCATGGTGGCTTACTGCTGCCCCACAAATCCCAGGTCCAGCTTCGCTGTGCTTCTGGTGAGAGATGGGGCCAGCTATTCAGAGCACTGTAGCTAATAAGGGGCAGAGCCAGTTCTGCAAAGCCCTTGGACATCAATGTGGTCCCCAGCATCTGCCCCTATCAAGGATGTCCCCATTTTCTGTAATGATAATATGAGCTACATGGACCTCAACACTGACCCCTGCAACTATGTAGCATAGCCATGGACTCAGACATGTCCCTTGGCAGCAGTTCATGCTGAGACCTGACCATGGCCCCAGGTGGCAGGGATGGCCCCTCGCGAAAGGCTACTCCTCTCTACCCTCAAGTCTCCAGTTCTCTTTTCATAATGCTTGAGCTGCTCCACTCCTCTTTCTCCCCTATCTGACCACTACATATTCGCACACTGTGGTGGTTCCTTCTGCAGGCTGGCCATGCAGCTGGCAGGCGCCTGGGTAACATCCTCCAGCAAGCAGCTTTCTATGGCCTATGCCAAGGGAAGGTCTGTTGGTGGAATGGTAGTCCGAAGGTCTCTGCGGTCTTCTTCCTCCTCCCGAGCTGCACTGTGTGGTGGTAGTGGTATTGGTGGGGTGCTCTGTGTGTCTATGGCCAGCTCAGACATGAGGCTGAAGTCAGGTATGTGGGCATCTTTCCCCACCCACACTATGTGGCATGAGGGGACACAGGCCTTTATCTTCTTCCTCTCATGCTGTGCTTCCTAGATTTAATTTGATTTGATTTGATTTTTATGCATCCTAGGTATAAAATAGCTTTGAACACCAAGCCAGGCATTAAGCTAGGATGATTAAAGGATTGCCCTCTGTTCTGCCCCTGAGTGATATAAGAACAATACTACCAACAAGGTGTCTCGTTGTCCACTGCCAAGGGGTGGATTTAACTCTTATTATAAGAGCCAATTTAAGTCTGTAAAATAATAATAAACTCAGGGTTGGAGAAATGGCTTAGCGGTGAAGAGTATTGGTTGCTCTTGCAGAGGACCTGGATTTAGTTCTCAGAACCCATTAGTGAGTGGCTCACACTGGTGTATAATTCCAGTTCCAGAGGATCTAAAGCTCTCTTCTGGACTCTTTTGGCAGTGTACACACAGGGTACACACACATGCAAAATACCAATACACATAACATAATAAAAACATTTTTTAAATAAAACAATAAATTCAGAATGAAACGTAAAAAATTCACTAACTTACATCTTGCATAGGTGAATATAGTGGTATTGCCCACACTGAGGTTTCTTCAATCCACACTTCTTTTCCCTCACAACCCCCTGCTGTGGCTGGGCTCCTGTTTATCTGCCACTTGACAAACACTGGGATCCTACACTCTTTCATATGCATAAGTAAATTACTAATAATGATGTGTTTGTGGATGGTTTGTTCCAGGGGTTTGACCATAAAGATTGGACCTGTGTGGCAAGTTTTTCCCAAAGGAAGCTTCCTGAACATCTTTGTACTTTGGAGTTTTCCATATCCAAATTGCCATGTCTCAGCTGATTTCTGGAACAAGCACTCTGAAACAAACACTGATAAACATCCCAGGGGCTTACATACATTCCTTTTATAGGAAACTGAGTGTACCTCCGAAGGGTGATGTTATTGTATGGATGCATCTCCAAACTCGTGGGCTACATCCTTAATCAAAGTGGTTGGACAGAGCAGTGTTTCTTAATCTGTAGCCTGAGATACCATTTCATGTGGGTCACCTAAGACCATTAGAAATATCAACTGTTTATATTATAATTCATAACAGTAGGAAAATTACTGTTATGAAGTAGTACAAAAATAATTTTGAGCTTGGTGTCACCACGTGAGAAGTCGTATTAAAGGGCTGCTTATTAGGAAGGTTGAAAACCACTGTCAGAGGCCTGTAAGAGTGAGAAGCCATGGAGGGGGAAGCCCTATTGCTGAGGTTGCTGCCTTACAAACAGGGTCCTGGAGAACTTTTGCTATTCTCTATCACTAGCTTGAACACAGCTAATATGCTGTGGCACAATTGGAATGTGCCATTAAGGAAGAATGGGCACTCAGTAGAATGAATCTTTTGAAGTTTTTTATCTTTGCTTTTTATAATAAAAAGTCCATTTCTTTTTTTTGTTAATTTATTCTTGTTACATCTCTATGGTTATCCTATCCCTTGTATCCTCCCATTCTCCCCTCCCTCTCATTTTCCCCTTATTCCCCTCCTCTATGACTGTTTCTGAGAGGGATTACCTCCCTCTGTATATGCTCATAGGGTATCAAGTCTCTTCTCGGTGACCTGCTGTCCTTCCTCTGAGTGCCACTAGGTCTCCGCCTCCAGGGGACATAGTCAAATGTGAGGCACCAGAGTACTTGAGAAAGGCATATCCCTCTCTCCTCTCAAGTATGGAGACTGTCCTGTCCATGGGCTAGATCAGGGTAGGGGTTTAAATTTTACCACCTGTATTGACCTTGGCTAGTGCCTTAGTTTGAGTGGGACCCCTTGGCCCAAATCTGCCTATCATAATGTTCTACTTGTAGGTTTCTAGGACCCACTGGATCCTTCTACATTACTATTCTCACATCTAGAGTCCCAATAGGATGTCTTCCCCTCTGTCCCAGTTTCCTGGTAAGGGAAGGCTTTCGTGGAACATCCCCATTGGGCTAGTATGCAGATATAAGTGAGTATATACCGTTTGAGTCTTTCTGCTTCTGGGTTAACTCACTCATTATGATCATTTCTAGCTCAATCCATTTATCCACAAATTTCGGGAATTCCTTGTTTTTAATAGCTGAGTAGTATTCCATAGTGTATATGTACCACAGTTTCTTTATCCATTCTTCTACTGAGGAACATTTAGGCTGTTTCCATGATCTGACTACCAAATAACCCAACTGAGAAATGGGGCTTGGAACTAAACAGAGAATTCTCAACAGAAGAATATCAAATGGCTGAGAAACACTTAAAGAAATGCTTAACCTCCTTAGTCATCAGGGAAATGCAAATCAAAACAACTCTGAGATTCCATCTTACACCCATCAGAATGGCTAAGATCAAAAACTCAAGCGACACCACATGCTGGAGAGGATGTGGGGAGAGAGGAACACTCCTTCATTGCTGGTGGGAATGCAAACTAGTACAACCACTTTGGAAATCTATCTGGTGCTATCTCAGAAAACTGGGAATAGGGCTTTCTCAAGACCCAGCTATTCCACTCCTTGGAATATACCCAGAAGATGCACCAGCACACAGCAAGAAAATTTGCTCAACCATGTTTATAGCAGCCTTATTCATAATAGCCAGATCATGGAAAAAGTCCATTTCTGTTCTGTTTATTTATATGTCATTCACTGTATAATGTTTCTGTTATAGCAGCCTGGGTAAATAAAAGAGCCGGGATGAGGTGGGCTCCCAAGCTACCTTTAATTGTCAGCTTGCCATAGTCTAGAGTCCTCTGAAAAGGAAGCCTTGTTTGAGGGATTTTTCCATATTAGATTGGCCTTTGAACATGTTTTGATTGTTAATTGGTAGGCGTTCCCAGCCCACTGTTGGAGGTACTATTCCCTGTGCAGAGAGATGGCTCTGAGCTATAAGGAAACTAATTAAACATGAGCCCAAGTGAGCCAGCAAGCTCATGATGGTTTCTGCTTCAAGTTTCTGTTTGAGTTCCAACCCTGACTTCCTTCAGTGATGGATTTTGACCTTAGTGCATTATGTCAAATCTACCATTTCCTCCCTTAAGTTTCTTTTGGGTCACAGTGTTTTGTAACAGAAAGAATTATGAAATTAGATTAGTGCGTTTGGCTTCAAGTTTGCCTCAGTGGTTTTTTTTTTTTTCTAGAATAAAGACCAGCAGGGATTTGGGCTCTACATTCTTCATGGCAGATGGAAGGAACATTAGCAAGGTGTATGAGCTGCCTATAGACTATGCTATGTCTTGAATGTGTTTCCACATGTCCCAGGCTTATGCAATTCAACACTCATTCTCCAGATGGGAAGTTGTTGAATGTTTGGGCCATAAGGTATGTCTGATAGGGACGGGTAGCTGGGGATGGGGCTTTAGGGTAATAGCTTAGTTGTAATTCTGACCCCATCTCTCTGCTTCCTAATGTAAAAGTGAAAAGTAACTAGGAACAAAGCTCAGCACCATGGACAAACCCTTTCAAATACTATCTCTTTCTCTCCGTTATGGACTATACCCTCCCAACTGTAAGCTCTAGAAAACCTGTCCTTCCCACAGCTGCTCCTGTCATGTATCTGGTCACAGCAGTGATGAGAAAAGAAATAACACAACTAATACAAGCCTATAACATCCATCTGCCCACATGTCTGGGGCCAAACTGAGCCACACAGACACACCTAAGGTCAGTATAGAAGAGAGCTATCTTGTGTTGCCTAGAGCAAGATATGAGACATAATCAATTGGGCACAGGTGCTGAGTATAGCAAGCCAGGTGGTGCTTTGTCTATCAATGCTGTACTTTTTGAAGGATTATCATCTGGGTGCCACCAGAGAATGTGTTGTTAACAGAGGAATAATGAATTCTATTCTTTGAGAAGCTCAAAAAAATTCTAATTCACAAATATGCATCACTCTAATTATACATAAAATATTATTACAGTTCGTTAATTCAATAAAAATAAATTGTTACAGTAGAAATGGAACAAGAAAAGCAGTACCTTGTACAGGGAATCCTCAGCGAGGAGACAGCATCTGGACTCAGTAACCGTGACATGACTGAAGAAACATTTTCTGGACATGGGATATATCTGGAGGGGAAGGGAGTTCAGCAAAGGACACTACTGGGAAAAGGAGTTTAGAAAAATAAGTTTTCATAGATCTACCTGTCCTTGAAATCCAGTCCCTTTTCTCTTTGTCTTGGCTGAGTCATATTTTGCAGATTCCTTGTAATTGCTTGTGGTCATGTGGTGAATGTAACCGTTGAATATGGCCAGAAATAATATTTTCCTCCATGTCTGGTCTTTAAAAAGTTACACATGCCATGTTATCATATTTATCCCCACCTCAGCTAATCAGAAGAAGGATGGAGCTACAGTTTATACTGATCACAGATGAAAGTCACTGGGATGTCACATGGAAAGTCTTTATCAGCTAAGAATGCTTGTATACCTAAGATATAGATTTTAATAATTTCAGCCACTAAAACTCAGAATATTTATTTTACCTGTTTTCCTTTACAGTTTGCTTTACAATTTGTTGATAACTGACAGCTATGAGGAGGTGCATGGAGGGAGGAGGAGGGAAGGAGGAGGACGGGGGTAGATAGATAGAGGTGTGGGGGGAGAACCAGTAATGTATTAGTTACTAAATTACCTTTGGAGTCTGGAAGGATTGTGTGACTCATTGGGTTAGAATACATGATGGCTCCTTAGAGTCATGTACCTAGGCACAGCCTTTCTGAGTCTCCAAACTTTCTAGATTGAGAGAATGTTTAGGCTTCAGAGACTGACCTCCCAGAGAATCTACTCATGGTCTACATGGATAGCAGGTCCTTTTATTCTAGCTATAATTTTTGAAATGTGTTTGTATATGTTTGATCCTCCTACAAGCTTAACTACAACTGAGGCGAGCTCCTTCCTCTCCATCTTCCAGCATTAGAAATGTCTGTTATTCTACAAAACCCAAAGAAGAAAGCACAGTTCACAAATCAGTATGCTCTCCCATACCTGGAGTTAAATCGTGAAAGGGAAATCTTGCATGTTGATACTAAAGCCAGTAGGATGAAGTGCACATTTCTGTCCATTTCAGAGAAAATGCGCAATCTGGAAGTTATTCTTCCTTCCACACAGAGGCTCTCCTTTCTTCTCCAATATCAGGATTCATAAAACAAAAGAGCTCTGCCAAGTAGGAAATGAGCTCTTACAGGGGATATGAGGGGGTGACATAAGCAGAAGTGGTGTCTCCAGTGACTTTTCCTATATCTGAGAGGGCTTACTTAGGTATGAAGACACCACGGATATTTGACATATAATTATTGCAAGGGTCTTAACACAAGGGTGGTTGCTTCATTGGAAACTGATAATATATGAAAGAGAAGGCTTGGAGAATCCCTTAAGACCAGAAGAGAAGCACACTTGACTAAGCACAACTAGTTCCAGTTGTGAATTGTTTTCAGTCCCTAAGAGGGAATTTCTGGTACTGTATTGTCAAGCATGTGAGTGAGGTAGGTGGAGCAAACTTTTTATGCCATCTCCCTCCTCTAAAATTTCAACAATTAATTTAGTCTGCTGTCATCAAGTAGAAAACATTTCAGATATACCGAGTAGATATTATACTGGTGCTCTGATTGATCACAGCTAAAAACTGAGAATAGATTCTAGTTAGTTTTTACTAAACACCATATTAATCTCCAGTGAAGAGGGATTGGAGATACTCACTGAGAAAATTCCTAATGTATGGCATATTTGATACTTTGTTTGGTGTTTATGGCATATATGCAGTTGTGAATCTATTCACTGGGATCACCTATTAGCCCCTAATGCCTGTATTATATTTGTAAAATCTGGTTTTATGAGAATTTATACATAAGATACATAAAATTTTTCTCATATTAATGAAATGGGCCTTGTTCTAACTGGTTATTTATTCAAGTTCCAGGTAGTATAAATGAGTAAACCAAGTGAAGGTATCTAAATGTTTATTTTGATATTTTATGGAACGCCTGAGACAATTAAAATACAAGCAAATTCTTGGGAAGGTGATCCCTAGAAGTACATGAGAGAGAGGAATGAGAAAGTGAATCTATAAAGGGGAGGAGTCATAGAAGTTAGATTACAAGATGGATTGCCACTGTGGGCGTCAACTCTGAAGGACTTTATTAGTTTGATATTACTGTGGATTAAATCTTAAGCTTCAAGGAAGCTTGACAAGCTCCCTATATTTCTAAGCTGGGTAGCCCAGCCTCGAGTTCTGTGAGTAGTATGGAATCTCCTACATCTTCTATTCATGTTTCTGAAAATCTTTTAGAGCCTCAGAACTATTTTCTTTGGAGTCTATAGAGATGAGGTATTTATATGTTAAATGCTGTCAGTGACTGATTGAGTTAACTCTTAGCAACTGCACTTTGTCTTGCATGTGAGATATTGTTGCTAGCAGGAGGAAGCTACATCCTTGTGTTATGAACTGGTAAAAGAATGAGAGCAGGAAGATGGAACATCTTCTACTAGTCCCTACTGGATTTACCTACTACAAACTCCTTCTGAATGCACCCACTATTAAGCCCAATTGGGTAGAGCTTCTGTGGACTCCCACTGGATGCTGTTTTGAAGTATTACCTTGACTGGATTTGTTGCTTGGTCATGTGAATTTGTATGTTTTCCTCTCTGTTATAGTAGCAGAGACTTAATCACATACATGATACCTATATGAAGGGGTCTGGGTTGTTTGTTGTTGTTGTTTTTTACTAGTAAGTAGATTTGGATACCATTTTGATTTTTATTTAACAAATACATCTTTATATTGAGTTAGAATAAAAAGAAACTGAGCTGCATTTCTATCTTTTTTTCTCTCAAAAATCCATAACTTCCTCATGGCCTTTCCACATAGGCACATTACAGACAATACATAGGTTCTCGGTCACGGTGAGGTAGACCTCTTTCTGCAGAACCTACAACATTACTGAGCGCACATGTGGCTGTAAGTGCAAAGGGAGCCCAGGGAGACAGCTCAGGTTCCAACGCTGCTTTTCATTCCCAGAAGTGTATTTTGAAGAATGCAAAAGATAGCTGTTTTTGCAAAATGCTAATAGGATGGAAAACAGACCTTTAAAGGACATACAAAAAGAGGATTCCTTTCCACTCCTGTGACCTGTGCATTATCTTGAGTTAAATTTTTTTACACATTTTAAAATAATTACATCACTTCCCCCCTTTACTGTCCTCGCCAGACCCTGTCCCCCAACTTCTTCCTTGCTACCTTGTTTTTAAATTGGTAGCCTCTTTTTCTTTGGTTGTTGTTACATGTATGTAACTCAGCTTGTGTATCTGCACACAGACGCTTGTGTATAGTATGCTCAACTATAACCTGCCATCCTCCCCCCATATGTGTCTCTGCATATATGGTTTCAGGGCTGTCCATTTTGTTTTAGACAACCAAATAGGGACTCCTCCCTGAGAACTGCTAATTCATTCTTTGCTCGGGACTCATTAGTTATTAAATCATAGTACAGTTTTAAAGAAATGGCTTTGCATTCTCTTGTTACTAATTTACTTATCTCACACTCTCATCTAAGAACATAGGGGGACATTATGTGTTTTTTGCTATTTTTAATGGCTGTTTAAAACTCTTCTAAATTGACTGAATAAAAAAGCACAGTAGGACAGATTCAAACCATGTACTCTGTACTGAGATTGAGCAAGACCCTGGGTTCTATCTATTTTGTCAAATACAGAAAAACAAACATTTGAAAGCACAGAAAAAAAAATTAGAATAGTATCCATTATGAATTTTAAGTTTTTCTTAATGATTTAAAACATAAGACAAAAAGTATATTTTTGTGTTCTTGTGTAATTCTTTAGTACTTTCTGTGCATTTTAAAATAGTAGGAAAAGCAAATGCTACCTATGATGGTTAGAATGTGAATGGCCCCCATAGGCTCATACGTTTGCTCGCTTAGTCCCCAGTTGGTAAACTTTCAGGGAAGGATTAACAGGTATGGGCCTTGTTGGAGATGTCACTGGGAGTGAGTTTGGAGGTTTCAAAAGGCCAGGCCAGGCCCAGTGCCCAGTTATGTTCTCTCTCTCTCTCTCTCTCTCTCTCTCTCTCTCTCTCTCTCTCTCTCTCCCTCCCTCCCTCTTTCTCCCTCCTCCCTCTCTTGCCCCCTCTCGCTCTTGCTCTTACTCTCTACTCTCACTCTCTGCCCCTTGCCTGTGGATGAGGATATAAAGCTTTCAGCTATTTCCTCAGAGCAATGCAATGCTCCATAGCATTGTGACCAGGAACTAACCCTTCAAAACTGCAAGTAAGCCCCGTTTAAATGCTTTATTTTATGAGAGTTGTCTTATTCATGGTATGTTTTCACAGCAGTAGAATGGTGGCTGAAACAATAACTAAATGATCTCGTGTGCAATAGATTTAGAATTGTAAAAGCCTCCAATAGACACACATCTCCTTTTGTATGATCATTTTGCATTTTTATTTATGTATTTCAGACTCCGGGAAAAGTTACAAAAGAACTATTAAGACCACAAAATAATTGAAAGGAAACTTTAAGATGGATTTTTTTTTTAAATGGGGAAACAGAAAACTGGTGTCTCAAATAAAATACTCTAATGCTGAAAAAGCATGAGAGTCAAAGTGATGTAACAGTATGAATCATACTTGGTTTTATGTGGCAGTAAAGCGCAAGCACATTTAAGATTTACCTTTAGGTGATATGTATAACATGTATATGAAATAGAATCTCATGGTTAGACTTGGGTCCTGTCCCTTAAGTATCTTGTTATGTTTATGAAATGCTTCAAAATACGTTTGGCTCCAAGATTGTCAAATAGGTACAATTCACATAAGAAATAGATAAATCTGCACTTTTAGATCTGGCTTTTTAGGTGGGTTGTCTTTCCCTCACATGCCCTTTTATTTGCAAAGCTCACAGTATTAGGGCAGAAAGAATTAGTTTCTTAAAGGTGTTTTGCCAAAACTAAATGAACAAGATAGAAGGAAAACAAAACAAAATAGAACAAAGAAAAAAATGAACAGCAACAAAAATCTCTATCCATATTATCCATTTAATAGCTGCTTTGTCCTTGGCTCAGGATTTTTAGTACCATTTTGGAGAAAAAGAATGCAATGGGTGAAAACTAAAGCTTCATATAACCTCTGACTTGTTTTAAAGTTTCTCTGTTTTTTTAAAAAAATGCATTTAAAATCAATCTGTTTTCAACTATTCGAATTATACAATGAAGAATCTCCAGTGAAGGCCTTGGGAGATAATGCTGGAGTACAAGAGGGTTTTCTAAAACTGTTCTACCAGGTAATGCTGACTGTGGGGACTGGACCAGTGCAGGCCACCATAGTTTCTTCTGAGAGAACTCTTTTTCCCACTGTATGTAAGCTCTTTTCTGACCTAATGTTGAGTGACAGCAAGGTGACTGGACATCTAGAGGCTTTCAGGTCAGATTGACTGCCTCTGCAGGCCAGTGGCCCTCTTGGTCATCAGAGAACTTTCTCTACTTGCATCTGCACCTTGTCCATGAAACTGATTAAATGTGGCTGTTGTGGGGATGCAAGGAATGAGTGTACACAGAGGCTGGCACCAGGCATCTGACAAGCACTAGAAACATGTTGATTTCAGAATTACCACTAGTATATTTTTCTTTAGAACAATACTGTCAAATTAGAAAAATATATGCTGTAGAAAATTTAAAAAACAACACACATGAAAACAACAAATATGTTTAATGTCTGAATGGGTTGGGCAATCTCCTAGTATGGAGCAAGGATAAGACAAAGCTCTCCCACCTTTTATGTCTTTATCGATCAAGTGGGCCTTGAACTCAGAGGTCAGCCTTTTTACCCCTTCAGAGTGATGAGATACAAGGTATGAGACACCACCCAGGCTTTACCTGATCTTAATCTGTAAACCAAGAACCTACCAGGAGGTCAGCAGTAGGGTTAAAAAAACAGTGTTTGAGCATAGTTCTGAAGACTGCTTTTTCGAGGCAATAGTCAGGGATTTATTCCTGATTCTTGGGGAGTGACTTTAGCTACTTGTGCTGAGCCCTGTGAAAATTTGAGTCTCTACAGAACTCCTGGGCTCTGTTCTCTTCATGGGCAGGAAAGACAGACTCTTTGGAATTCATGGATAGTTTGTCTGGTACCTTAACTAACTAAAATTAGTGTTTAGTCCCAGATCCATCTTACTTTATCTTTCTCTGTACAACTTCATATCTGTCAACACAAATATTCTAGAAATACCTTATTATTAAAAGGCTGTGCGTCGCCTTCCCCTTTCCCTTGTCAGTCAGTGTCTCTGTAAAGACTTCCAGGGAACTCTGAATTAGAGTCTTAAGCCAGTTTCCACAGTGTCCCTGGTCTCTGAGCTCCTAGAGGAACATTTTGCTCTGTTGTGATCCTAGGCAACTTTTCCTAGAAGATTCCAGCAGGGGCGCCAGGCTCAAAAAAGTGACCTCTACTTGGGACTAGAACTATGTAGGACCCAGAGCGAGAGTCCTTTTATTGCCACAGCTTTCACCCCTTTCTGCCATCGGAATTTGGCCTTGCATCATGTAGGAGCTTTTTCACTTAGAGCTTCAAGTCTTGCGCTCTTACTCCCCATTCACCAAGCAGAACCAGCACCGCCCCAGGACAGCTTGGCTAAGCCTAGCTCTAGGTTTTGCAGGTGCTTCCAATCCACTCCTCACATCTACAGCGCGAGACTCTACAATTGCTCCAGGCACCCGCCCGGGACTCCAATCTCAGGGGGCCTCCCAGATTCATGCTCATTCATATTCATTCTCTTTCTCTCACAATCTCTTTCTCTCTCCCCAGACTCTTCTAACAAGACAAGAGGGTCTTCTCCAGTGGTGCTCTCTTTCATTCATACCCCTTCCAACACACACACACACACACACACACACACACACACACACACACACACA
>OU015743.1:99411014-99436252 GCA_907169655.1 Acomys percivali | reverse complement strand
AGAGAGAGAGAGAGAGAGAGAGAGAGAGAGAGAGAGAGAGAGAGAGATTGTGGGTTTTGTTTTTGTGTTGTTTTTCAGTGTAGGGATCAGATCCTGTAGGTGCCCCACAGCACTTGCTTTCTTTGAAGCATTGCATTTGTTTTGTCACAAACCATAAAGGTGTAACTAGTATATTTTGACAAGGCTTTCAGCGAACTTTACCTAAAATTGATAGCTCTCACAGGGCTCAATAATGAGGAGCTGCAATAATGCTGCTGCCCAGGACTTAGTCCTTGTTCACTGGAGGTTTCTAAACATTTTCCCTTCCCCAATCCCCACCCCACCCCCAAGCTTCACTCAATATGTGCTAGTTCTTCTATAATCACCCGTGCCAAACAGATGAATTCATGAGCCTATTGGACAACCATTCTGCACTACATTGTTTTGAAATATGTAATTTAAATCTTCCATGTGAGCATGTTTTTTTCTTTACCTTAGGGAAGAAGTGAAAGGACAGCTTGTATGGTGGTTTTTAGAAGTGAACTTGGCTTTTAACTTAGGAAACTGAATAATTTTTTTTAAAAGAAAATCAACCGTTTAATGCATTTCACTGATATTTTGATATTCCTTCTTTTCTTTTTTCTTTTATTAATTTATTCATTGTATGTCTCAATTGTTAGCCCATCCCTTGTATCCTCCCATTCCTCCCTCCCTCCCTCCCATTTTCCCCTTACTCCCCTCCCCTATGACTGTGACTTAGGGGGACTCCTCCCCCTGTATATGCTCATAGGGTATCAATTCTCCTCTTGGTAGCCTGCTATCCTTCCTCTGAGTGCCACCAGGCCTCCCCATCCAGGGGACTTGGTCAAATATGGTGCAAGAGAGTTTGTGTGAAAGTCAGATCCCAATCTCCACTCAACCTGTATTCTTTATGGCAGTGAATAAACCCACTGGGTTGGGCGACCCATTAAGCATGGTTTCAGTCTTACCTAATACATAGGGGTTTCAAGCAACTTTCCAGTACAGTCATAATTCAATTTACATGATGATATTTGTGATAGCAACAGTCTGGAGTCATCAATCTGCCCAGAATATTCTTGCTTTTTCCATGAACTATTTCCCCATTGATACAGACCTATTCTTGCAACCTCTTCTCAAATTCCCATCTTGTGTATGGGTCGACCTTGAGTTTTCTGTATAATTTACCTGTGTTCCTTTGATTTCTTAGCCTTTGATGTTTTGTTCTCTTCTGTGATGTACATTTCACTCTCTCCTAAATTGTCCGCTTACATAAACATCTCATGATTGTCTAATCACTGTAAGCAATATGAGGCTAGGACCAAACATTGTTCTTTGTAAACACTTTAAGTGTTTAGTGCTCAGGAGCTGAAACATATTTGCTGAATTTACGACAATGCCTGCATTCTCAGTCTATAAAGCATTTTCACATAATTTTTTCTTTTGACACCTGAAATTGTTCTTTGGGAGGTAACTATTTCACTAATTTGCCTATGAGGAACTCATAAAATTAAAGTTTGGTTGTTCTTTTTCCCCCTAAAGTAAGTTGAAGTAATACAGTAGAAGGAGAGGAGGCATGATCATGTGCATTTCAGTATTAGGACTTAAACAAAAGAATCCTCATGTGTTCTCTCAGTGAGAGTTTCCTTGCCTGTGATGAGATGCTAAGACAATCTTATATTATCAGCGATTGTTAACAACAGTAAGAACATAAGACAGGAACCTCGCAGTAGACACTGAAGCAGAATACGTTGGGGGAAAAGATGCTGCTTCCCAGGATTTGCTCATATAAGCCCAGAACCTCCAGCCCAGAGTAATCACCACCCACAGTGAGCTGGACCCTCCCAGACCAATCATTGATTAAGAAAATATACCACAGGCTTGCCCACAGGACAATCTGTTTGGGGTGTTTTCTCTTCCTGAATTGAAAAACATACATACAAACAAAGAAACAAACAAAATGAACACAAACAAACAAAAAACTATTCATCACACTTTCTTATTTCATTTTTTATATCATATATGATAGTATTTATATAAGGAATAGTACTGCCTTGAAAAAAAAACAGTAATTCTTTGTTTTGCTTTGTTTTTGTGTTTTTTTCAAGACAGGGTTTCTCTGTGTAACTTTGGCTGTCTTGGACTGGCTTTGTAGACTAGGCTGGCCTCAAACTCACAGAGATCTACCTATCTCTGCCTCCCCAAGTGCTAGGATTAAAGGTGTACACCACAATGCCTGGCTTCACAGTAATTCTTACTATGAGGAGTTTGAAAAGCTCTTGGTTTCATAGATTTGATGTGAATACTGCTTGATATTTTTATTTGTTTTAAGGAGAAAGGACAATGAAACAAAATTAGATTTCATTAATGCTATGGCCAGATTTTTTTCTGAACTGTAGAGTAATTTTCAGGGACTAAGAGTTTATTTATGAATTTATTTTGACAAAGTAGTAGTTACATATATTACATGCTTGTAGCTTTACTATGCATTATTAAATATGCTTACCCAAAAATTTAAGTCCAGTCAGAGATGATGAGTGAGTACCAATTTGCAGCATTTTCCAATGTCTTTTCTATAAATACTCCTGCTTCAGCCAGTTGCAAATTAACTTTTGTGTAGTATTTCTACTATCCAGATAAAATAAGATGCATAAACAATTTCAAAAGCACAGATAAAGAAGAGTGTAGTAAAATAATTATGAAGGAATGAATTTTAGGTATCTTAGCACTTCTGTTTTGAATATGATTTATTTAAATTTATATAATTGAATTGACAATAATGGTTATGTTTGAAAACTAGCTCACAGATGCCATGAACATTTAAGAAACAAACTCTTGGAGCCTATGTGATCCTGTTCCAGTATGCCAGGTGACAGGACCCCAGCTTCCCAGGCCTAGTGCACCTCACACTGAAAACAGCGGTCCCCCTTTCATTTCATGTTTTCCTCTACTCCCACCATCTCTCAGAAGGTGGGGATTCTGAACCCTTACCAAGTGCTGGTATGAAGGAAGGATGACCATGGCTATGCAGACTTCATGCAGGGAATTCTCACAGTGAGGATAAAGGATCAGCTAGACAGCCTAGGGACTCCTCCCCCAAACCAGAGATACGGAAGTTTTTTTGGTGATCTAATTCCATTTCTTATGAACCTCATTCCCTCTGGAGTGAAAAAATACCAAAATGAGAAATCTAAATAGAGTGAACTTGCCATTTTTAGGTAACCAATGATGATGAACTTTGATTTGCAATATGTTTCTTCTACCTCGTTCTTTCTGCTGTTTTGACGATTTTCTGTTACTGCCTTTTCTCCATGCAAACTTATGTGTTTCCACATATTTCACACTTATGTTCTAACTTCACCAGACCAGATTAAAAAGAAGGTGTAAAGCATAAAGACAGGAGCACAGAAAACTTGTAAAGCGATTCTTCCTAGCAAAGGTGTTTCGTTAACATTCTTCACATCTCTCAAGCCATCAAAGAACTTTTAAATGCATTTTCTGTAAGGACATCTTTGGTACTGTGTATCTATATAAGAGCAAGTATTCTATTATCAGGTGTGTAGGGTATAGAGCTAAAAAGAGCACTCAGTTATAAGATTGCTAAATCGGCTTTAGTCACCTTTTAACAATGAACTTTAAATGTGTGTGTTTTAAATTCTGCCATTACTTCCACATGGCATTTCAGAAACTTTTTCTCTGAACTGTCTCATCAAAGTATTGAACACACTATGGCTGGCAGGCATGATTCCTACAAAGTATTAAGCATCTTCCAACATCGCATAATCAGACACTAAGACATGTTCAGTAAAACTTGGCATGTCCTTACTTGGAGAACTTATCATATTTTGTATTCTTTTACGGTGAGAGCTATATTTATTGTCAGAGCTGGTAATGAGCCCATTAAAAGTCAAAACTACGGTGACATATTTATAGTCACAGGAACCCCAAGAGATTTGCTTAAACAAGCAGCTATTAACATATAGATGGGCTATATGTTTCATTTTAGAGAGCATCCTCCCCAGTTAAAGAAAATTAGCATGTATTTCTGACGGTGAAAGCAAAGTTTCAAGACTTTCTATTCCACCTTATAGCCATCTTGTGAGAAGAACACCTGTGACATTCAAATGCCTAAATAACATGTATTGGTGAATGACCTGTGATGGCATATCTGTGTGAGTTTTGAATTAAGTCCTCTAAAATGTACTGCTCATCTCTCAGAAATGTTAGACAGCTAGTTTGGAATATACAGTGTAGGTATAATGATAGTTTTGTTTTTACATGGTATAATTAAGATAGTTCTTTTTCTTCTGTGCAGAAAAATTACCTTTTACAGATTATTTTACTTTATGTGTATTGGTACTCTCTCTACATGTACAGAAAAAGATATTAGATTCCCTAAAACTGGAGTTACAGATGGTTTTGAGCTGCCACAAGGATGGTGGGAATTGACTCCTGGTATCCTGGAAAATAGTCATCACTCTTAAGTGCTGAGCCATCCTTTCAGCCCTGCAATGTAATTCTTAACTTCTGTTGTCTTTATTTCAATATTCTGGTTCATCCTATGAAACTTAAAAAGGTTAGGAAAATTAATTGATGGCGTGTCTGGTGTGGAAATCCCCTTGCATTAGCCCAAGGCTGAGGGATGACTATACATCCAGTTCAGAGGAGTGAGATGTGATGTTACAAACTACAGGGCCACAGGGCAAGGTAGTGTGAAGGATACATGTTGGAACATGAGCGTGGCAAGCAGTAGTGTTTGGTGATACAAAACGTTCCATTAAAAAATTTAAGGTTCCGATTGCCAGGTTCATGACCGTGGAACCCAGAGAACAGATTTGATCAAGTCTTCAGAAATAAGAAACATGGAGAATATTGCTATTCCAAACTTTGAATTAATTATCTTGGAATAGAGGGTAAAGAAAAATGAGAATTGTAATGAAAGCAGAGTCATCAGAGAATAAAGAGCTAGCAAAAGAGAGAGAAGAAAAAACTAGATAAAAACAAACAAGCAACAAAAACAATTCCCTCAGACCCCGTAAGAACCTTGTCTCAAAGGGGTTGGGTGGGGGGAGAACAGAGCAAACACTTCAAGTAAAAACAAAAACAAACAAACAAAAACAGTCTTGGGAGATGCTGGTAACCCACTTGATGTGCATGGGTGAAGACTGAGGTTGGATCCCCAGCATCCATATAAACACCAGTGGGCTGGTGTTGGGGTTGTAATTTCAGCAGTGACAGGGCATCCCTGGAGAGAGATGGCTAGAGGTTACAGGAAAGACTCTGCCTCAACATATAAAGTAGTGAAAGAATAGATAGCCTGTGACCATAAAGTGGAGGAGGAGGTCCCCCTCAGTCATGGACCTAGGGGAGGGGAATAGGGTGGGTGTGGGAGGGAGGGAAGAAAGGGAGGATACAAGTGATGGGATAACAATTGAGTTGTAATCTGAATAAATTAATTAATAAAAAATAAATAAATACAAATCTTTTAAAAAGAAAAAAGCTTTCATCAATTCAACAAATCAAAAACAAAAACAAAAACAAAAAACAAAAAAACAAGTAGAGAATGGGAGGAAGCCTCCTCACCTCAAACTCTATCTCAAACATACAAGGGCACACATTTATATTTGCACATGTATGGTCATCCGCATACACAAACAAGCATGCACAGAAGAATCACACACATTAAAAAAAAAACAAAACAAGAACAATGAAAACTATAAGAATTGTGTTAGGAACAATAAAGTCGTATGCAAAGAAGTATTATACAATTGTATCTTTTGATTCATTTTTGTTAGACAAAGAGTAAGCCTGTCATTTTATTTACATTTATTTTAAAACATATAAACACTATCTGAGGGTTTATGGGAAGTTTACTGTTGCTGGGAGGGAGGGAAACATAGGTCCCCGCTCCATGCTGAGGAGATCTTGGCAGTAATGGTTGCTGGAGCAAAGGAGACAATTTCTTTGGTGGTGCCCATGCTCCTGCAATTAAATCCTCATCCTCGTGCATATAATCACACTTAATTAATTAGAGTCTTTGATCACCAAGCAAACAATTCCTTCCCAGATACAAACGAACAAATTTGAAAGTAGAAAGAGAACTGCTTGGTAAGAGAAAAGAACAGCAAGAGTGAGGCAGTCAAGAGAGGATAATTGGGGGCTGAATGTGGTCAAAATACATTGTATGTATGAAAATGTAATAAGGAGACCAATAATCAGATTTTTAGAGAGGAACAGAGCTATGGGAAATTTGTACAAAAAGACATGCAAGCACAAAGGAAGACGAAGGGATAGGGCACAGAGAGCACAACTGCAGGATGGGGTGACAGTGAGCCACCTCAGGCCAGCACATTCAGAAACTGCAGCCAAGCCACCAGGAGCTGGGAGAAGCATAGCACTCCTTACCAGTCTCATGGGAGCTTGACTCTGCTGAACACTTGTTCCTGTACTTTGGTCTGCCTGACCTGTAAGGCTGTGCCTTTATTTAAAACTTGCTGGTTGTGATGAGTTGGGCTCAGGTTGTGCCTGGTGGTTCCTTCATGGGGGTGGTTGGACCTTGACGTCATACAAGAGATTTATGATGGGCAATATGATTGCATATTCTGAGGTGCACCAAGATTTGGATGGACTGTCACTCAAATGAGGCAAGTTCTCTGGGTTGGAAAATCTTGGAAAGACTTTGGACTTTCATCAAGAGTGTCAAGGAGACAGATGCTTCATTTCTGAAGGTAAACAGAAGGGAACTGGGTCTCCTAGGCTGCCTCCCCCACTCTGGATGCACTGTGTCTATGCAGCTCCTAAACTCTATGCTTTGCACATGTGTTGTTCTCTATTAGTGGCTTACTGACTATTAAGCCATGGAGTCAGTCTGTTGGATTCCTGGAGAATGTTGTCTTTCCATTCTGAAAAGATTGGTTACTGAGACACATGACATCCAGGTAGTGTGAGTCAAGCATAGTGATTTTTCTCAGAGCAATCTGAGCTACTCCATTTGAGCTGTATCCATTAGGAAGGAGCCCAGATAGAAGATGGGTCAGTGATGGTTTGTCACCATGGTAGGAATACTGCAGTGATAGGTCCGGAGGTCTCACTTTGTATGTCTCTGTCTTTCTCCTTCAGTAACTGTTTACAGGTCTCATAATACATGGCTTAAAGGTTTACTTGATGCTCTCCCATATTTTTTCTCCAGTATACACTAGGATAGTTTAGACCCTGTGTATAAAGTTGAGGAATTTCTTAATTCTGCTTTGCAAGTCCTTATTTTGTTTCTTTTTTAAAATTGTCAAATAATACGTTTACACAAGTATATGAACAATGTCATGTTTTGGTGTAAGTACAGAATTGGGGGCGGGATTTCAAACAACTGAATTGGCATAAATACCTCACCTATTTGCTTTGAAAGTTCACACACTGAGTACATATCATTAACTACAGTCACTAGGTGGTCTATCTGTCTCAAACTAAGGCTTGCATGGTTACAAGGCTGATTGGGATTAATTCAGATATATCTTTCTGATAGGCACTTATCAGAAATTTTGGGTGCTGGAGGGATGACTCAGAGGTTAAAAGCACTGATTGCTCTTCCAGAGGCCCTGAGTTCAATTTCCAGCAACCTCATGGTGGTACCTTCTTCTGGCCTGCAGATGTACATGCAGACAAAGCATTGTACACATAATAAATAAATAAATAAATAAATCTTAAAAAAAGAAATTTCTGAACATCACATGGTATAAGTTCCCTGACAAACAGATTTTATAGCTCAGTGGTAGAGCACTTGCTTAGCAAGGGCAAGGCCCTGGGTTTGGTCCTCAGCTCTGGAAAACAAAAAGACATAATATTGTCATATCTTTTCTCTCTCAAGCTCCACCTACTAGTTACATGTTTTATTTCATTGATGAATACTTCATATTATTTGGTTTAACCCTATTCTTCTCTTCCCTAATCATTTTGATAGTTTCCATCTTGCCCATGGATACACTGGAGTGGTCTTCTATGTGGTTGTTTACTTAAGATCCTAAATCCCTTCATAATATAACCCTCTTTAAAATATAACACAATTTCTGTTTAAGCTACCAGATGTCTTAGATGTCCAATGATAAAGAATTACTTTTCACTTACATAAATCCGCACCCCCTGTTCCATAGGGACAAATCTCAACATTCTGTACACCACCCATGTTCTTATTCCTGTCTCTTTCCTCTCATCTTTCTAAGACTGAGAAAATAGAAATGAACAATGGTCACTGAAATGGAATTATTTATATATACTCATTTCATTTCATTCTTCAGAAAGAGCTACTGAGTCTAAAAATAATGTCCTCGACTTTATCCAGTTCATTTTCAGAGTGGTCTCTTTCATACAAATTTTTGTTTTCCCTAAGAAGTGAATCCTCATGATAAATTTGGGAATTAAAATTTCCCATCCTTAGGACTTCAGTAACATTTGCTATTAATACACAGGCTGCTTTTTCTAGCACTTACCTTTCCCACACAGATTTTTTCCTGTGATATATCAGTGTGTCTTGTACTCCTGCAGAAATGACTTGATTATATAAAGAGAAGAATTTTAAGTAACTTAGTCATAAGAAAATTGGGTCAATAAATATTTTGGCACTATTAGACAAAAATCACACTGACAGGAATTTTGTATAGTTTCTCTACTGAAATTTGGATGAACAGGAAAAAGAATAAGTCTACATTGGTTTGAGTCTTCAGCATTTATGCTCTTCAAATGAAGTACATTTTATTCAAAGAAGCAAGGTAACTTATGCTTTATGACAGTTACCAACTAGATGCTAAAACTGGACATGGTAGCTTGTGCCTATACTCCCAATACTGAGTATTTTGAGAAGGAGGATTGGAGTGAGTTTGCGAAGTTGGGTTAAATAGCAAGCTCTGGACCATTGTGAGTTCAGAATGACACTTTATCTAAAGTACAATATAATAATCATACTACATCATCATCAAGAGTGATGATGATAATAATAACAAAGCAAAACAGAGCCAAAGAAGAGAAAGAAAAAATTCCCCAAATATCCATTCTATAATAAAAATTAAAACAGACAAAATTAAAATATGAACACAAAATCAGAAGGCTTTGGCACAGAATGCTAGACAGTAGACACATCTGCCTTCCCTTTATCCCAATGTTCCAGTATCTGCATGAAATAATAATGGTGATAGAGAGATCATGATTAAAGGAAGAGACCAGCAGGCTTAAAGAATCTGTGAGACAAAAAGCAAGCTGTGCTCAGCCAAGGTCCTTCAGATAGGGTCTACATGGAAGGGCTTCTTTGTTGGGCATGTGTCACATGCTTGCCACTAGTGAGTCCCTGGCCTGAGATTAGACTTCACATTTTGAGTTAGATAAATAGTGTCAATGTTAAGGTGATCTACAATGGGAGAATATATACGTTAATCATTTTGTAAAGTCAAACTAACTAGTGTATAAGTCGAGATTTTGTCAACAATGAGAATTATTTATTTTTACTTTCTTACATTACTTCTAGCCTATATCTTAATACAAGTTTTGACAAAAGAGAAAGAAATCAAATGTAACTGTGACTATGTTTCTTATTTCAAATTTAGGGATACTCTATGATAAATATTTGATAAGATTAAAATATATCATTTTTAGGTGCAACAAACATTCATGCTTTCTGTTACATGCTTGCAACATGAATTTCTGTTAATGCCTGCAAATCTTAATGCTTTTCCTGGGGAGATACAACAACAACAACAACAACAACAACAACAACAACAACACACACACACACACACACACACACACTACTCACCCTAGACAAGAAACACAGGACAGATTGAAGTACCAATACCACCAACTTGCAATTTGGTGAACCAGTGAGTTTTGTTGAGTTTGCTTACAGGAATATGAGTGAGAGGCTACATACAGAACAATTGACTCAAAGTCTGCTACATCACTAAAACCCACCACAGCATGAGTGACAACTCACAAATCTGGGGACCTGGAGTAGACTGCACAGCCTACAGACAGCACAACAGATTGAAGAGTGTTCTTTCTAGATGATTCAGTTAGTCTAAACATCTGGGCTGCTTGGGTAGTTTCTGCTTCTGCCAGGCAGCTTGATCTGGCCTCAGTCTCATTGCAGCTTTTCTCCTCTGATAATCTTCTTTGTAGCTCAGCTTTGTTAACTTGGAGAGGGACTCTCAGATTTTATTGTTTACTCCGGCAGGGAGGGGCTTATTGAATCTGGTCAATTTCAGAGACTTCCTGAAACTGTTTTGAGTTGTTAAACTTTCTGTTTGAGGGGAATTTCCCTGCAAGACAAAACATTTCAGTCATAGAGGAAATGGTTAACAATGCCGGTATCCACAACAGAACATCATCTTCACTCAAGGATCATGCCTGTTTAGCAATGGTTAGCAGTGAATGCTGATGTAACACAGGTATGACCCATAACTAATCAATGCTTACAATTTAGAATATTTTGCAAAGAGCCTGAAATAAAATGGGAGATGTCCTGTGAATGCCTTGTCATGGAAACGCCTATCTAGTTATAGGCATGGTATTCAAAAGACATTAACATAACTACAACAGAATAAATGTAATTAGATACATCACATGGGTTGGGGAAGGTGACACTCTTGATACAACAAGAAAACTACAGGTTGTTAATTTGGAGTAGATACACTTACCTATAATGAGTGGCACGTGAGACTGAGGACTGGAGAGCATAGGGGTTGAACTACTGGCAACAGATCCTGCTGCAGTAATTTGGTGCTAAATATCTTAACTTTGTTCCTCCAAGGTTTTTCCTTCCTTTAAAAAAAATGGAAGGACCATACATTAGAATGTTTCCCATGACTAATGGCATGTATTTGAACCATTAAATGGAATTACATGTTGGATACATTCACCCTACTCTTTCCACAGGATGTTGCATTCTGAACACTTCAGGCAAACACCAGGTTCCTTTGTTAGTAACTGGAATCAGAACAAGATTGTAGAGGAATTACATTGTAGCAGTTATCTTCTTGTAAGAGACTGGAGCTCAACCAGGGCAATGTTAAGTCATAAATATAATGCTGACAGCTTCTCTTTGTTCCAGTAAGAAGTAACATTATCTATATCTTGGTATTGATCAGTATGTAGTATAATAAATGTTTCTAAGTAGGAAGCCATGTGCTAAGCATGCTGATTGGTGAGGGCAGTTAATCAAGGCACAAAAGAAGATGTGCTTGAGTTGTTTCCTCCACAAATAAGCATCTTTTAGTAAAATGACCTTAATTAATATTTTTCAAAATGCAAAATTCTGATTATTGGCAATTCTTACTCAAATTTTCACTAGATCTCACTCATATATAATAAGAATACACACAAACACACACACATATATAATTTCAGATAGAGTCATACTATGTAGTCTAGACTGGCTAAAAACTTGTGATGATCCCTCTGCCTCATGAGTACTGGTAATGCCGATGTGTATCACCACACTGAGCTCCTTAAACCTAAATACCTAATAAAGGAAATCTTTCAAATTGTAGTTTATGAGAAGAAACCTATTACGGATTTGTCTTTTGTTACAAGAAGAAATTCACATGCCCTTTTTGCATTGAAATCTGTTCTAAACATCCTTCAGAATAGAAATTATGCCCCAATTTCTGCTCTTTCTTCTCCATATTACCTTTTTTTAAAGCTGGCCAATAGTAAGCTCAGGCAATTGTGGACTATAGCCAGCTTGTCTCAGCTGGGAGGTTTACTATAAAGTTTTTAGAAATTTTATGAGCCAATTGTTAAACATAGTTTTATTTAAAAATAACTATATGAGCTATAAATAAATTATTTAGAAAACAAAAGTAGTGCATATTCAGAAGTCAGCATATTTACCATCTGGCTATTATTTTATATTTACAGTACTGTTGAGTAGGACTTTTAGATAGAAATGTGCAGTTTATAGAACATTTCATCCAAGCCATACATCTGGTGATATCATATTGGTAGCAAAAATTCTACTATGGAAAAAGTATTTTCATGTGCAAGTAGACAAATTACACAAATCAGGCGGCCCTGCTATCTTCTAGAGCCAGTTATTAAACATTTACTAATCCACCAGCAGGCAAATCTTTCATCAGAAGGCCAGCTTTCTTTCTATGAATAGTTACAAAATAAAGAGGTCTTAATTAATTTTTCATGGAACTAATTAATGCATTAACTAATTCCTGTGGCAAAAGTATATTGTATAATCTAAGTACTTACATTGTTTCTTTGACTGCATTAGTAAAATTATCTAAAAATAATGAATAAGCTTTTATTTTTAAGAAATTGCAGTATTGACTCCTTCTGTGTAGTCATCTTCTGGTTTCCCTAAAATGTTAATACATTTTGCAATTCTGTAAGTAAGTCAGTAATTGATAATAGCCCATAGGTTTTATTCCTAGGCAACTGGATAAACCAAGAATCCATCCCCATGAGAGATTAATTTCTGCATATTTTGTATTAACTGGCTCCTGTGAGCAAGGACTAACTACAGTACGTAGTGCCTAGCCTACGTCGTTGGTCTTAATTAGTTTTTCCCATGAGGATGTCAAAGAATCAACATGAAAAAGATTTAAATGTCTTTTTATACCTACTTCTGGCTTTTCAGGTTGGAACGAACTACTATTTTCCCTTGTCTTCACATTAAATAGTAAATGTTTAACCTTAAAGGAGGCTGCAAGAAGACGATTTAGTTAAACATTCACCTAAAGGTAGTTAGTATATATTTCTTATTTTTTAAGGAAGTCATTGATATGACGTGGACCCAAACCCACTTGCATCCAAATTTATTTTGCTTCATTTTTTGAAATGTCTTTCACAAGGCAAGTATTATTATATTTCCATTTATAGACAGGAAAATAAAAGTGAGAAAATTAAGGAGTGTATTGAAGTGATATGTTCTAATGTGTTAGTTAATCAACTCATGGTCATATCAATTATTAGTCTATTTTCATCACAAGAATATACACCCTAGGCTTAACAGATAGATAATATTCTATGGATAGATGAGGTTAGATAAGGTCTTCAACAACCTCAGAGACCTACAGAATAGGGCATGTAAAGATGTTTTTATGATTTTAAAGTTCCTTTGACAATAAAACAGGTTAATTCCTGGCAACATCCAGCCTACCTCAGAAAAGATGATGGCAGCAAAAAGCTTCCTTATGAAGATGGCTTCAAATGTGACAAACCAGCCACCTGGGAAAATGTCCTTGTTTCTGCCACAAACAGAATTATGCTGAAAAGTGGGCAAGCTTAGATGCAAGCAGAGTGCATGGCCAGACCTCAACAGTTCCTGCTTTGCAAATACATCTGCCATATATAATGGGCCAGAAGACTGAGGATGATGCTCCAATGTTATAGAGAGGTTTGGGTGACTGTCTAGGCTGAAAACTGTCTCTGTCATTTTCTCATTTCAGAAGCTGCTAACCTGCACGTCCTGTCTACTCAGATAATTTTATTTCTTCTCACGTCTCTGATGGGGTTGAAGACCAGATAGTTTAGTTTTACAATTAAGCTTAGTTGTTTAGGGATTAAGTTGCTTTTAGGTCTAGATAGATGTTTTTAAGTTGATAGAGATGAGATTTGATAGATACTCATGTACATTCAAAATTTTAATGAGTTAACCCAGAAGCAGAACGAGTCAAATGGTATATACTCACTTATATCTGGACACTAGCCCAAGGGATATGTCCCATGAAAGTCTTCACTTACTAGGAGAGTGGGACAGAGGGGAAGACATCCTATTGGGACTCTAGGTGCGAGAAGCATGGGAGAATGGGGAAATAGAAGGATCCAGAGGGTCCTAGAAACCTACAAGAAGAACATTACGATGGGCAGACCTGGGCCCAGGAATTCTGTTCAAACTATGGCACCAGCCAAGGACAATACATGCAGTAAACTTCGAACCCCTACCCAGATCTAGCCAATGGACAGGGCATTCTTCACAGTTATGTGGAGAGTGGGGTCTGACTTTCACACGAACTCTGGTGCCCCATATTTGACCACATCTCCTGGATGGGGAGGCCTGGTGGCACTCAGAGGAAGGATAGCAGCCTACCAAGAAAAGACTTGATACTCTATGAGCATATACAGGGGGAGGAGGTCCCCCTCAGTCACAGTCATAGGAGAGGGGAGTAAGGGGAAAATGGGAGGGAGGGAGGAATGGGAGAATACAAGGGATGGGATAACAATTGAGATGTAATATGAATAAATTAATAAAATATATTTAAAACAAAACAAAACAAAAATTTTAGACTCACCAAGATAGGAAATATGTTTTCTCCAAGGTTGCCAAATACAAATAGGCAAAACATTATGAATATAACATTTATATAATTCCTAATTGTTTTATGGTCCTTCTTGCTGTATGCAGTTTATTGGATATATGTGTAATAATATAAATGTATATGTAAAATCAAAAAATAATAAAATAAAAAAATTTAAAGACATATAATGTTTTGGGGTATATCCATACATGTAGATATGTGGCAAGAGAACACTATGGAATGTTGTGATTGCATTAAAATAAATAGGCTTAAGCCAAAGATGTTACTAAGTATAATTATTTGAACAATCCATTTCCTCACATGAAATGTGACTTACAAAGTGTGATATGGCTGACTTGCATCTCAAATAGAGATGTTGAGCTCTTGAAAACAACTTTTATTTTGCTTGCAATTTCAGTAGAAGTGAGCTTGTCTCATTAATGGTATCTATTTTTAGGGTCCCCCAGGAGGTACCCTGTTGCATTTGAAACAAAAGATTGAAATGCAAGCTATCTGCAGATCAAGAATTCTGCACTTTTTGCATGCTCCATTTTCTCTAACAGATAAACCGCTTTTGGCAAGCTTTCTTGCTGCCCAATATAACCCGTTAATCCCACTGGGACCAGTACTCACAGTACATTCTCTCTTCTTAAGAGTCGCAGTCACTAATCCTTTTTGCTGTCTGACACGAAACTCTTCCTTGGCCTTGGAGTGCTCACATACTAAAAACGTGAATGCTGTAACAGGGCCTTGAACGGACGGCTTAAATTCAGGGCCTCTTAGAGAGAAGCATTAGATGAAGGCTTGGAGCCATTAAGGGCCTGCCAAGATCCCCTAACAGCCTTTTCATCTCACAGAGAGCTGTGGTTGGGAGCATGCAGATGGAGCTGTCCTCAGGGATCCTTCCCACACGTGAGCCTTGTTGAATCACTTCACAAGCTGGGGACTTAATGTTTTATAACATTTCACAGACCCTCCATCACATGGAAGATCCCTGGTCATCTATTATTCATGGATTTGTTTGGCTAGACCAGGAGTGTCTTTATACATTATTTTTAACTCTTTCACTACTAATGGTAATTTTGTTATAAGGCAGAAGCTTTGGGGACTTTAGTATAAGATATATCATGATAGCCGGGCGTGGTGGCGCACGCCTTTAATCCCAGCACTCGGGAGGCAAAGGCAGGCGGATCGCTGTGAGTTCGAGGCCAGCCTGGACTACAAAGTGAGTCCAGGACAGTCAAGGCTACACAGAGAAACCCTGTCTCGAAAAACCAAAAAAAAAAAAAAAAAAAAAAATTAAGATATATCATGATGCAGTCACTTCACCTTTCTTTCAGAACCACTGAGCGTATGGAACCCTGAAACCCTGATTTTCTTAGTATATCTTTCTATAATGAAGACAAACTGTTTTTGCATTTGAAAACAAATCTGCATGAATCTTATTTCAAGATAATTTAGTTACAGTACATTTCTGTCATTTTCACATATGGAAGGCCATGCCAAGGCATTACAAATGTATAAACTTTATATCTTTCATTTTTAATTGTCACAAAGAAATTTGATTACAAAACATGAATTAGTTGTTATTTTACTGATGAAAAGTTTAACATGCTATTAGAGGAGTGTTGTGGTAAATAAAGGCTATGTTGTAAATAGAACTTCATTTCTTCAGTCATTTTCTTTCTTTTCTTAAAATATATTTTATTAATTTATTTGCATTACATCTTAATTGTTATCCCATCCCTTGTATCCTCCCATTCCTTCCTCCCTCCCATTTTCCCCTTACTCCCCTCCTCTATGACTGTGACTGAGGGGGACCTCCTCCCCTGTATATGCTCATAAGGTATCAAATCTCTTGTTGGTAGCCTGCTATCCTTCCTCTGAGTGCCACCAGGCCTCCCCATCCAGGAGACGTGGTCAAATATGGGGCATTAGAGTTCATGTGAAATCTCTCCACTCTTTGGTCATTTGCAATTAAGAAGTGATCTGAAATTTAGATATGGAGTGACCAGATGCTTTCCCTGACATAAATAAAAGGAAAAACAACAAGATTCTCTATTATGGGCACAAGAATCACCCAAGGGATGATTCCGCTCAAGCAGAAGCCACCTTTGTGGTTTGTAGACAAGAAATAACACCAGACTGCAAGTTCAGCAAGCAGAGAACAGATTTGAATATGATATCACTGTTCATGAATAGGCATAGGATAATAGAAATAGGTTGAGATTAGAAATAGGTTGTCTATTGAACTAAATGTGAGTGGAAAGAGTGCAGTAAAGTAGGACAAATTAAATATACTTTATTTGTATCCCTAAGGAATACAGCCACTGAGCATTTATAAAAATCCCTGTATTTAGATTCTCTGGTTTCTATGCCTCTCAAGTATTTGGAAGAATGGTGTTTGTGGATGGATGTCATCTTATACTTGTGTATAAACCCCAATATCAACAGTGGTGGTTTTTTACAATAGCATCCTAGATACGGTGATCGGAAGAGTAATGAACCACGAACAAAAGATGAGTCAGCAACATAATGTTTTCAGCAACAAATATTGGGTTGCAAATTTATCTGCCTCCTATGTAACAATTAGCAATGCATTCTCAACAAAGGAGCAGTAAAGTATTATGACATACTTAGTCAAACCTAATAGAAAAGTATTTGGAAACACCTGTAGTTGAGAAGAAAAATGAAGGAACTCAGACATGTAGGTTAACAGTGAATTATTAGAATTGCAAGCAAATGTGTCAAAATACTAATGAAAATCTCTCCCTCCATCCTTTACTACTATCACTGTTTTCTTCACCCAAGGAATCACTGTCCCCTGTTGTGAGTTTTGACCCAACCCAACTGCTAAGCCAGTTTTTCTAGAGGCAAGAGCATATATCTGTTGCCTTTAGTTCTTTGCTTGGTTTCTATCGGGACTTTAAGTAATATACTTAAACCCTCCCTTTAGAAACAGGAAGAATGAAGAGAAGGAACATAGAAGGCTTAATAGAGGAACTAGGACCCCTTTTCCTTCTACCAACATGGCTTCCAAGCTTTCTTAGCAGTCCCCAGGGTTTGACAGCTGGTAAATAGTGATTCCTCCCTATACTATAGGGTTACACAGACAGATGTGTAATATGGCAGAACTGAAGCTAAGTTTACACTGAGTTTAGCTTTGCTTGCCCTGCTTCTCTCTTCACAGTTTCTTCCACATGAGGGGGATGCAAACACACAGGTGCCTATGTTGATTTTTGGTGCACTCATTCTTGTCCTACAGATGCCAGCTGATATGGCTTGCTACGTCCGCTTGTTCACTGAGATTCATGGCGTGAATTCTACTGCTCCCGTGGAAGCAGCGTGGCTATGTCTCTTCACGGATCTCTCTTATCATATGTATTTTCTTGAGAGTGACATTCTAATTGGGGCTCTCAGAGGCCACCTGGAGAAGTGTTTCATGATCTGTCCTTTCCTCCCCATATGGCTGAGAAGGGAGGCTGTGTAATTTAGAGTACAGGCAGTTTTCTTTGAGATAGTGACATCAGAAAGCCGTGCCTTATGGTGCATGTCACAGATGAAACAGGTGCATAAAAGGTGCCATTTCCATAAAAGAGTCTGACATTAGCTCAGAATTGTCTACCTCCCATCTAGTTATTTAAAATTGCTACCTGGGGCACAGGAGTTGATACATGCGTCATTCTGCAGCCCCATTGATTTTCTCTCCTTGTAAATTCATTGTGGTGACCACTTTCTAATTATCATTTTCTACAAAATGGCAGGAATAAGTAAATTCTATAAACACTTCTCTCTGAGCAAGATGTGTGGTGTAGCTTGTAGAAGATCTTGGAACCTATTTTTTCTGGTTATTTAGTGATTAAAGTAGGATAGATCTGCTTGTCCTAAAAAAAAAATGGAAACAGTTATTATTGCTAACAGCATCCAATAAACATTTATAGACCACATGTGTCCCCAATTTGTAAATCAAACATTTTTCTATTTACATATTTCTAAGATAAATTTGAAAAACTAGTTACATTCAAACATGAAATTGAATTCATTTTATGCTTTATTTATGCACTCAAGCCAATTGCTTTTCTACCACAAATTTTTCAGCTCAGAGTTTGAGTGGCTGGAAAGCTCTGTATGTACGGTAAGTTCCTGGCACTGCTGATGTTCACAGCTCCAGTGCAGACTGGCCACTGATATGCTCATCAAGCAACGCGAGATGGACACACTAGGGATGTGCGAAATGGTTCAACTTGTAATACAATGTAGCGCCTCCACAGTTTGTACTGGGAGTTTGGACATCTGGAGGTTGGATGTTGGTGGATTCAAGTAGACATCCACATCTCCCGGATGTAGCTCTCAGGACATTCCATAGCTCCTAGGCTGATTGAAATTTAGCTCTACTTTGCTTCAGAGGGAGCCAGCTCTTCTGAGTCCTTCTTTCCTTGGTCCCTTCCTTCTCTGTTTATTCTGCTGTTACTTAATCTTTAGTCCCATCATGTGTCCTCTGAGATTCTTAGAGGGGAAAAAAGAAGGGGATCTAGAGCCAGGAGTCCAGAATTTCATTTATAAATTTTTCTGTTAGAAAACAAAACAAATAAACAAACAAAAATAGAAGCTTTGTGCATTCTAAGAATGTGAGTTAAGACTATTTTCAGGCTAGAGAGATGTTTATCAATATATGAATGTAACACTTATATAATTCCTAATTGTTTTGTTGTCCTTCTTGATGTATGTAGTTTATTGTTTATATGTGTAATAATACATATGTATATGTAAAAGTAAGAAAAATAATAAAATAAAATAATTTTAATATTAATGAATGAATAAGTAAATGTAAATGTGATCATGTTAAAAAAAAATAAAGAGCACTTGTTACTTTTGCGGAACACCAGGGCTGCAAGAACCCATAACAAGTGGCTCATAACCACCTATAACTCTAGTTTCATGTGGTCTGATGCCATCTTCTTGCCTCTGTGTACACCAGCAGAAGTGTGACATACATACATACATGTAGGTACACACACATACACATAATAGAAAATAAATAAATCTATTTCTTTTTGCTATTCAAGCATGAAGAAGTCAACAAGCATGTAATAAGGTAGCAGGTTCTGGGAGTGCTTGTAACCCCAGCATTGAGTGAGGCACCAGCAGAGGAGAGCCCTATGTGTGCTGACTGCCAGCTTAGTGTTAGGTTTGGTGAGGGATCCCGCTGCAAAAGAGAAAGTGGAAAGTGATAGAAGAGGGCACTGAATACACTCTTCTGGTCTCCACACACACAGAGATTTGCATGCAGGCAAAAGTTCATGCATCCACACAGTCTCATGCAGCAGTGTACGTATCTGTGTATATACAACGTATTACACTTACACATAAATACACACATTAGCACACAAAAAAGGAAATAGAAAAAAGACTGTGCTTTATAATACACTGGACTCTGTAGGAATTAATTTGGAACAGGGGCTTAGTATACAAAAGAATTTTTAAATTACTTGAGTGTGAAGTACCATGGCTTTAAATTTTTATAATCTTTACAGGAATTTCTCAACTTAAAACAATTAAGGTTTCTTCTCATAGAAGGACACATTCGTGATGTGATGTAAAATATCTTTATGTATTAGCACATACATGAAATTTAAATTGGATTGTAGATGACATTATCAAAGCCTTATAGATATGTTTGGGATATAATATTACCTTACAAATTATGTGTTTTCTATTAGCTGTTTTATTTGGGGGATTATAATATGATTACATCATTTCCTCCTCCCCTTTCTTTCCTCCTAATCCTACCATATGTCTTTCCTTGCTTGCTTTCAGGTTCGTGGCTTCTTTTTCTGTCAGTTATTGACATATATATGTTCCTAAATAGACCAGCACAAGCTCCTCAGTCTATATAATATTATTTGTATGTGTGTTCTTAGAGTTGACAGTTTGATATTGTATAACTGATTAGTGAATTCCTGTGCTTTTCCACAGATAAGACTTTTTTTCCCACTCTTAGCATTGCTCAGTTGCTTGCAGTTCTTTGTGTAGGGCTGAAGTCTCCTAGGCTTCCCCCAACCCACGGTAGCATGCCATTCATGTTCAGCTCATGCTTAGACAGTCATTTTGATGAGACTATGGGAGCAGCTCTTATAGTCTTTCTATGCCTCTTATAAAATGTTCCCTGTGCTTTAGGTGAAGGAATTGTACTGGAGATGTATGTGCTGGATCCATAGCTCTGCATTCTGATTGATGTGGCTTTCTGTAATGGTCTCTATCTGTTGTGAAGAGAAGGATCTTTGATGAAGGATGAGGCTCATACTTATCTGTACATATAATAACACATATGTAGAGTATAATTAGGGATTATTCTGGAAGTGGTAGGAAAGTTTTAAGAATTACAGTTTATGTCCTAACAAAGAGTTGAAGAAGAAAGCGCCATCCTTCTTTGCCAAAGTACAGACATATTTCAAACATATTTGTAGTGCATTTTATTGTTTTTAGAAGCATAAAACCTCCACTTTCTGAGTTATAGAAAATCAACTTTGTAGCCAGGTGTGATGGTGCATGCCTTTAGTCCCCCCACTCAGGGAGGCAGAGGCGGGCAAATCTCTGTGACTTCAAGGCCAGCCTGGTCTGCAGAGAGAGAGAGTCCAGGACATCCAAGGCTACATTGGAAAACCTTATCTCGGAAAAAAACCCCAACCTACCCCACCCAAAACAAAACAATCCCACCCCCCCAAAAAAAAGAAAAGAGAGAAAGAAAAAGACATTATTTTTCACAACGAAATCCTCAGTATATATGATTTAGAACTGGTGTGATGGAACAAACTACTTAGTTTTCCTGCAAAACATATTTTCATATATAGAACACTTGCTCCTTTATCTCCTCTTTTTGGTGAATTATTAAAAGAAATCAATGAACTTTGTTGAAGTCTAATTGCTTTTTTTCTTTTTTTATTATTGTTATTAATTTATTCTTGTTACATCTCAATGGTTATCCCATCCCTTGTATCCTCCCATTCTTCCCTCCCTCCCATTTTCCCCTTATTCCCCTCCCCTATGTCTGTACCTAAGGGGGATTACCTCCCCATGTATATGCTCATAGGGTATCAAGTCTCTTCTAGGTAACCTGCTGTCCTTCCTATGAGTGCCACCAGGTCTCAAATATCAGCAATCCCCTCATGATTTTTTTCAGTTTGGCTTTTTGGGTGATACCATTCACCATTAGTGTAAGTATGCCATACTGTTTGTATTTTTTAGTATTTTCTTTTTTTCAAGATTTTGTGTGTGTATGTGTGTGTGTGAGTGTGTGTGTGTGAGTGTGTGTGTGTGTTCTATTTGTGGTTTTGTGCATGTATGTGCAAGAGCCCTCAGAGTCCAGAAAGAGTTTCTAGTCTCTATACCTAGAGTTACAGGGAGTTATGAGTTATCTGACAGAGGTGCTGGAAAGTTCATTCTCGTTCTCCACAAGAGCAGCAGCCGCTCTTAACATGGCGCCATCTCTCCAGCCCTTACTTTATGTGTAATTATTTACTACATTATACTCTGTTTTCAGGGTCAAAAGGATCTTCCTTACTTGGCTTTATAATCTCCACGGATCCAGTAACCCAATTCACACCTAGGAGTTGTTCTTGTAAATTCTCCATAAATGACAAATTTTGTTCTCCATGTCACCAGGATGCTTGTCATGACAGGAAGAAAACTTGCAAAGCACCTGTTTGAAAACAGCTGAAAGTGTGGTCCAGAGATGTGTGGTCCAGACTTCGTGGAGTATTAAGGAAGTTTGTTTGTTTGCATTGTTTCATAGTTTAAGCCTCCAAGAATTAAGTGCCCCAAAGTAACCATTTAAATGCATGTTTAACAATATGAATTTAAACTGATGTAAAGATGCAAGTGATTTGCCGTTATTTTAAGAATTCTCAAAAGGGTTTTCCCTTCAGCTGCCGAAAATTGGGGGAATAAAAAAAGCCCACCAAACAACCTATTTTTAAAATATAGTTTAAGGAGCATGATCTTAGATAATTATGATGGGCAGATCTGGGCCCATGGGTCCTGTTCAAACTATGGCACCAGCCAAGAACAATATGTGCAGTAAACTTCGAACCCCTACTTAGATCTATCCAATGCACAGGACATTCTCCACAGTTGAGTGGAGAGTGGGGTCTGACTTTCACATGAACTCTGGTGCCTCATATTTGACCATGTCCCCTGGATGGGGAGGCCTGGTGGCACTCAAAGGAAGGATAGCAGGTTACCAAGAAGAGACTTGATACCCTATGATCATATACAGGGGGAGGAGGCCCCCTCAGTCATAGTCATAGGGGAGGGGATTAGAGAGAAACCAGGATGGAGCGAGAAATGGGAGGATACAAGGGATGAGATAACAATTGTGATATCATATGAATAAATTAATAAAATATATTTTAAAAGTATTCATTAATAAAATCACAAAAAATGAATAAGGGAAGAGTTACTGTGTTGGGATTCAATAGTGCTCAACAGTGTTAGAGGTCTCATTGGCCTCTCTGGGGTTGCTGTTCTCTTCTCTCATGATTTACTATGTTTTCAGTAGTTTTTTTTTTATTTAAATTTATTTTTTAAAATTTATTCACTATACATCCTGCTTGTAGTCTCCTGCCTCATCTCCTCCTGCTTCCATCTTCACTCCCTCTTCCTCTTTATGCCCCTCCCCTAGTCCTGAGAGATGGGGTGGGGGAGGCCCTTATGTAAGAATCAGGGGATAGAAGGATGCAGAGGGGACAAGAGCTCCACAAGTAGACCAATAGAGTCTTCAGTAGTTTTAAGCTTGTGTTTTCACATGGAAATACTCAGATCAAAAAGAAAAATTTATCCACAAAAGAGCCCCCCTTTTTCCATCTCTGTATTTTTATCTTGGAAGAAAACAACTTCCCACATGTCCTTGTGTGATTGATATAGATTGATATAGATATTGCTTTGACCTGCATGATCCCTTCAATGCTGTTAGACTAATGTCCTTGGAGCATGGCCACTGCTAAGTTCTGTCATCAAAATGCCCTGGACAATAGCTCTTCTGCACAATCTCTGAAGAGATACTTCACCGAGGTTATCTCCTTTTTTTACTGACAGGTAAGGGGAGACACAAAAAAGTTTAACACATTGTTTTATCCAAGATCACACCCACTTGGTAAGCGGAGCTGAAATTTCAAATGTACCCTATGAACGTCCTAAGTTTGTGTTCTCTTTCCTTTGTCACAAAGATTGCTTGCTGATTGGGCAATTCTTGTGTGTATGGTGTCAGCAACCCAAGAATGTCTCTCCTAGAAAATTTTATTTGAAAGATAAATTTCCTTCATAGGAAGAAACAAGTATCTTAACGTTATAATCACAAATACTGCGTTTTGGGCTCATAGAACTTTTCAGCTCACTAAACTGGGACCCTATACAACATCTGCCATTGCTTCCCCAACAATCAAAGGCACCCTTCTTTACCGTGGAGCAGGATCCAATGTGAAGCTGATGTATTTTCTGTACTCCTAGAATCTAGAATGGTGCCATGAAACTCCATTGCATGGAGGACATGCACAGCTGGTAGCTTTCCTAACTTTCATGGCAACACTCTACCAGCAGTCCGGTGGCTTACTTGGCTTTGTGTCTTTAACTGTGTCTTTAACTGCTGAGAATACCAAACCACCTGCTCGCTGATAGTTCTTACTGATAGCTCCTTGGTAAGCTCTTCTTTTGCTTAATCTCTGTTCATCTCTTAGTTTCTCATACTTGAGTTCTTTAGAAAATCGACTTTGTGATGGGGTTAATGATGCGTCTATGGACAAGTGCTTTTTATCATCTCCTCCTGTGCTAGCCACAGAATCCTAATTATTTTCAACCATGTTTATTTATTTATTATGTACAGATCACATTGAGTTCTAGCTAAGGCATTCCTGGTAATGAATTGAAATGACAGTGAAAAATCACTTTGGCAATTTCCATTCTATGCACTTTTTGTGTTGTATTTCAAACTGTTTTATCGTTTGTTAAGTCATCATAGATCTGCCTCAAGGTGTGTTGTTCCTGTCTTAGCCATTTGTTAGCAATTATATGCAACTCTGTGTTATTACAGGTCAGCAACTTTGACTTGTGCAACCTTTGATAATGCTCATTAATGCTGGTGACACTGCATCTGGGTGAAAAGCTCTCGCTTGTATGTTATGCATAATTAAATATTCACATCATATTCAAAGTTCTCATCATAAAAACAAAACAAAACTTGTGGTAAAATAAGTTCATTTATTTAAAAATACCATGTATTTTCAGTAATAACTCATGTTATTAAACTAATAATTTATGGTAAAGTATGAGCAATGCAAAATATCTTTCTCCTTCTCTCACATGTAGGCTTTCCCACAATTTTGTCACCCAAAGCTTACAGTTTTAAATTGAAACTGTTGAAACACTGCTTTATCAACTTTGCAGTATTTAAAAGGATGGTAATGGTAAAGCTTAGGAGGACCTGAGAAGTAATATATTTTTTCCTTTGGAAAATATGTGGAAGATTAAGAATTGCTTTTATAAATATGTAACTAATGTTTTTAGATATTAAACACACACACAGTCTTCACATTTAATTAGAGCTGAAAACACAGAGTAGTCTCTCCAAGTATTCTTTGAAGTGCTCACAAATTATGTCAGTTTTTTTTTTTGAATGACTCAGGAATTGTTCATCAAGTGCATCTGTTGGTTCCAAGACTAGAATACAACATGATGTATATGGTTGATTATGACCAGATTGTTGAACAAGAGTTTATAAAATAAGACAGGACCATAAACACCATAAACAGATGTTTATTTGCAATTAATTCTGTTTGTTCTTCATGCTACCTTTATATATAAGATTTGTGGTAGGTCACAGAAATTGGAAAATTGAAAAAGAAATACGAGAGAAAGAGAGAGAGAGAGAGAGAGAGAGAGAGAGAGAGAGAGAGAGAGAGA
>OU015743.1:99382695-99400127 GCA_907169655.1 Acomys percivali | reverse complement strand
AAAGAAAGAAAGAAAGAAAGAAAGAAAGAAAGAAAGAAAGAAAGAAAGAAAGAAAGAAAGAAAGAAACATCTTCTCTCCATGTCCTTTATTCTTGTTCACCTGCAGATTAGCCTTTGCTGACCTTAGACTCTCTCCTGGGTACTTTGCATATAAATAAGCATATAATTCAGTTTATCTAACTTGAAAGAAAGAAATAGGATGACAGAAGTAATGAATATCTTGATGATTTTTACTATCTCAAATAAGATATAGATTTTTTTTTTTTTTGGTGAACAGATTTTGTAAGATACACACTTAGAAGACAAGAAATAGAAGCATATTTTGGTAATGGAATTTTCTGTAAGTATTGTTCAGGAATTTCCTGCTTGTGTTGTGCTAAAAGGCTATATGTAATTTAAAGGAATGGCTTCCTGGTAAACATTGCTTTCTGGGATATGAGTATTTTGGCAAGTTTGCAGTATCATTTGTGATTACTTAGTGAGTACTTGTTTCACAGCAATTACTTCTGGTTGAAGAAATAATCCTATTCTTTAACTTTCAACACTGTGAGTCAGGGTTGATCCCTAGGGGTGGATGGCTTAAGACCTGGTCTATAGTGTTCTCTGGACAGAATACCTCAAATTCATTAGTACAATACTGAACTACAGGGATGCACTGAAGAGCTAATGGATGCCAGTAAATTACCAATGCATATTTAGAATATAGATACTCACAAACATATTATCTGCTGCAGTTTTATTTCATTTTATAAAACATGGTAGATTTCTTTTGTAGCCACATGTTTCTTTTAAAAGAAAACACAGCAAATAAAAACACCAAGGCAACATGAATGAGTGAAACATGACAATAGTAAATCATCTGTTAAAACAATAATGGACAAACGATATGGATCACACTAGAAAAGAAGGTTTAGGAATCTTCTTGAGGTTGAAAGAAGGCATTCTATTTACATGATCCGGTCCCTGGCTTCCCAAGTGTCACGGCCTTTCCCATTGCCAGGCTGCTTAATTGACACTTCAAACACAACTTTCCACCCATAAGAAACCATGAAATTTATGTGGGTTCTGATACTTCATTCAAACATATTACACACTAAGAATCCCTTTGTTTTCTCCTTCAAGGTTATATCTGCCTTCTTTCTCTCAATTCATTATTACTTGTAATCCATTCTTTTTAGTGAGGAATAATGATTTGTATATAATTTTCTATAGATAGGTATTCAAGATATTCTCAAGTGGAGGATTTTATGAATGAAGCAGATGCTCTAGTGACATCTCATTCATTCTTGCTGTTTTATTGAACAGTGCTAAGTTTGATTCTATTATTTCAGTTGACACAGCATTGTTGGGATAGTTATCATGTTCTAGGCAATGTGGAGCCTAATTTTATGGAAATTCCCTTCATGTGCTGGAGACTGACTCCAGAGAAGTAAAGAAAGAATAGCTGAGTTTCTGTTGTTTTTGTTTTTGATTTTTAGAATAAGGGGGACCTATTCCAGTGTGCGGGAGCATAGAGGATGGTGAGAGCTTCCTTAATGCAGTGATGCTTATGCTGAATCCAGAAGGATGCAAAAAGCTCTTCTAGATGAAGAAGAGGAAGGGAGAAAATTGTAGGAGACTTACACAAACACCAACAACCTACCACATATTATGAACTACAAGTTTATCAATCATAAGTCTCTCCCTTCTATAATCCTTGGAGGGAACTCTTCTCTCCCAGGAGAACTCACTGAACACAGACTTGATTTCTTGTAGTGGTAATGCTTCTCCTTGGAGTTATGGTTCACAAATTGGAAAAGAATACTAAATCAATTAATACATATATGATGCTTATTTCAAGCCACACAGGATCTGTACAATGTTTATCTATTCTGGGTGACTGCATACTTGAAAAATAATTGTGAAGAAACACAGGCTGCAGATATTCCTCAATAGCACTCTCTGGAGTATGATTCAAGTTTCAGAGAAAAGAGCTTGGTTTTATACTTTCCCTTGTAAAAATGATTTAGTGGGTCAATATACTCAGACTCTCTAACCTGGCTGAGGTCATTAGTAGTCCCAAAGAAATAATCTGCTGCCCCTTGAACACAGAGTGCAAGACACAAAATACGTTTACCTTGACATATTTCTTCTGTATCACCCCTGAGTCTGTTTTAGACAAAACTCTTTGCACATATAATACCTTCCATTTGAGGTGTTCTGGAAATGTCTATTCTAAACTTCCTTTTAGACATGTTTAGAGAAGTAGATAGTCCCATATTACAGGGTCAATGGTTCTGAGGTGGAATCTATACTGATAGGGCCATGACTCTATAGACTCATCATACATCTTTGCAGACACTGACACTGCTCTTGTGATGCTCCACATTCGTTTGCCCTTTATGATGAAACATTCAATCTTCTCATCTCCCTCCCTTCCTTCCTTACTCCACCTTTCCTCTTTCTGTCTTTTCTGCACTCTGTAAAATGTTTGTGCCATGTGTGAAAACATGTATGTCTATGTATTGAGCTTTTGCAAAAATAATTATCTTCTAATCCTCATCTTCAGGTAGAAGGAAGGATAAGGGGAGAGTGGCTGCACTGGGGGGAATTGTGGGTGATTTTGGTTGTAGACTAGGCAGCAGGTGGGAATCCTTTGGCTAGTGAGCATTTAACATTTTCCATGTGACTCCTCCCAGGCCTAGACCACACATTTTCTACTGTACAACCCAGTATGGGTTTCCACCCAATAGGCTGGAGTGTGGTTAGATGAAAAAAAAAAAGCTAGAAGCTCAAGTATTATGGGTTAATTTTTCCTTCAGTGAATAAACCTGAAGAACCTCACATTGAGGACATGTGACTCTAGTTTTCTCCTGACAGAATGGGCAGAGAAGCCAACATCTATCTGAAAAGGCTCTTCCAGCCTACTGAGAAGTCTTGCTAGCTGTTGATACTCTGTCTCTTTCCTTCTGCTAGAAGATGGGATTTTGTCTGTCTTACAGAGCCAAACTAGGAACAGAATGAATTCTGCTCTTACAAAAGGGACACATGCCCATTGTCTGATGCATGCTTGCATACTTTTCCACAGGTCTGGGATTTCATGAAACTTAAGGCCTGAACTTATGGTAAGTTCCCAGTAAGGGCACGTGGAAAATAAGAGCATGTTTCAGACTGAGTTACATTTGAACTAGAGCTTTAGCTGTTCAACCTGAATAGGAGAAATGTGAACATACTTAAAAATTTTACTTTCTCTCTGATTTGACTTCTCTATGACTCTCTATATTGTTTTGTTTTGTGTGTATCTTTCTCACACTCACACTCATACATATTCATATGCACATTCAAACACACACAGAGATACACACACAGCGATACACACACACACACACACACACACACACACACACACACGTCCTATAGTTGCCACTGACCTTTACTAAAGTAACAGTACCCTTAGAAAAGTAGTACACTTTGCTGTGTGAACCAATCAGTTTTTCCAGGATTGCCTCCATAAGAACAGTAAAGACAACATTTGTGTTATGATTCATAAAATTAAAGATGAAATAAAATTAGAAATGTTAATATGACCTTCACCTTCAGGCCTCATTTTACAAAATGCTATAAAGTGCTGTCTTACCCCTGTATCTCTTAGGCACTCTTGGTTTCGGGCAGTGGTCACTACGGGCTATGCCACAGTGAACCCAAACATCAAGCTTTGAGATAAGTAAGCACCCTTACTTTCTGATTATCCTACATGGTTTCTAGGTGAATAAAAACATGCTCATCTGTTGGGGCCAAGCCACTTTGAACATACCTGATTTCATCTAAAAACATGAACATGCCCATTTCATTCTGCCCTTTGATACTCATAATTCCCACGGAGAGCTATTCCCACATAGGCTAGACTTTGGTATGGTTTTTATTGTAGCTTTGCCAAATGGGCAAACCAGAGCATGAATGTTTGCTAATGATTCATTAGAAAGAAAGGACTTCTCCATACCTGCTCATTAATCTCTTCTACTTCACCAAGTCATATTTAAAAAGGTATTTTTTCTTCTTATCTCTGGTGGGTTCCAAATTCTTCTTGTAGTCCTTTTGATTCAAGGAAAAAAGACAACTCAATATTTCAAGTGACCACAACAGAATATGATTTAGTGTGTATTTGTGAAAAAGATACATTTTTCCTGTTTGCTCGCCATCTATGAATGCTGCTTTGAGGAGTTTGGGTTGTTAATGTTTCCCTCATCATGTATGTCACTCCAGGATGGAGCAATGTGTTGCCTGTAGCATCCATGTGGCAGAGCACCTAAGTGCAGAGTGCTCAGGATGGAGGAGTGTATAGTACTGAGCTTTGGTTTTCTGGTCATGGTTTTGGATTCGTTGCCACTATTAAAAGTGAGGTAGAGAATGCAAATGATTAGGGAGAGTTGGGAAGTGTGGTCTCCCGTGGATGATTTACTGTTTCTTGTTATAACAGCTGTGCTCTTTGGATGCTAATTCTGTGACAATTAAAACAAAATGCATGAAACTGCAGTGTGATCCCTGGCATGCCTAAGAAGTTTGGAAATGCTCCACAGTGTGTACAAAGCTCCTGTCTAATTTTCTCAGGTCTCTCGCCCAACCCTTGAAAAGCGGCTGATGAGTGAAGATCCAATTTACCAGTCCAGCCATTGCTTACCTCTTGTATTTTTAATAGTTTTTTTCTCTCCAAAGTTGCTTGCTGACAGTGTCTTGCTGTACCTCATTGAACCCAAGTGACCTTTTGCTGAACCATATCCTGGTAATTGCAGAAGAGATGGCCTTAAAATGAGGGCTTTCTTTCGAAGTATAGGTTAATGTGCTAAAAGAATTTCCATATGTAATTTAGATCTTATGTGAATGTATAGTTATCAGACAATAGCACTGATAGGCACAAAGCCTTTCATTCTTTTGTCTGAAAGTGGATGTGAAACATCTTAGTTAAGAATCATATACAATTCAATTTTTTGAAAGCCTTTAATTTGGAAAATAGGATCACATTGACGCCAACACATTTCTTCAAATTTTATTATAATTAAAGTACACATTGAAATTATTACCCAATTTACAAAAGGAGTATAGGCCAAAAACTTATAATAAAGTATTTTATTTTTAATCTTATAAGATCATAAATGCATAAAATAAAAATAACTGATTCACATTGCTGAAACTGTTACAATTCTATAGATTTATTTTCCAAGGGAATATTTAGTTACTAATTTCTAATTTCAATTTAAAAATATGATGTTGTAACTATCTATTTAAGAAGTTGCCATAGGAAACAGGAAGTGTAACAAACCTTTGTCTTTTCCCTGAAGACCTATTGACAAGCTAGCATTTTCATACTGAAGTTGAAGTAGGACTGGCCTAGCCATCTGCAGGAAGACTTCCTACAGTCTAGAGTGGGATTGCTTGGCTAAAATGTTTGTATGCTGAATCTCACTAGAATGGACCTACGCAGTAGGAAGATGGCAGATGTTTGTCTCAGTCACCATAAGCCCCAGTTGGGCCACAGGAAAGTAGCTTAGCTTGGCAGAAATGTTCTTTTTTTTTTATTCTTCTTGGTGATACTCTGGTTTGCTTTATTCTTTTGTACTGTTTCTCAAACAACTACTTTCCAATACATAATTTCCCAGTCTTTTAAGATTATCCTAGCCCAAGTTGGGCATTTCCACATGACTATTGCAATATAAGTTTGTATGGTCATCCATTATCTGCAACGGTAACAGTATCACAGAGTATAATTTACAAAGGTTTGTGGAGTCTGTATGACTTAATGGTTCTGGGATTAGGAGGTCTCATAGTGTAGCAGTGAACCTGGGGAAGTCTGGTGCTGTAGTGTAACATGGTAGGTGGTAAGCAAACATGTGAGGCCGAGAGGAGAAATAGGATCATTTCATCCTATTTATCAATAACTAGTCTAATCCCGTGGAAAAAAAAAAAACCCTAATCTATTCATGACGGCAGGCCTCTCACGGTTTAGTGATGCCTCCAAGATCCTGCCTTGTAATGCTATCGTAGTGATGACTGAATTTCATCAGGAATTTTGAAGTGGACATTCACACCACAGCAATAGGCGCATAGACTGAGACAGAAATGACTGGAGAACCAGCAGGTATAAGCTATAGTCTTCAATTTGTTGCTGAACCACCAGGTGGTTGGGTGTAGTTACTGATGCACTGGGGCCTAACATTCTGTGATTTAAAATGTTCATAAGCCTGAAGTTCAAACACCACCAGATAGCTTAGGAAACCCGCCAGCCCCTGTCCGGATTTCATGAGAACAGCATTGTCCTCCTGGGGTCATATGTATGGTACGTGATTACTTACTCTGCATGAAGTTCAAAAGTCAGCAAAAGCTGCTTTAACATCAACATGGGCAGATAACGGACTGCTGTTAGAGGTCAGTGGTGGAGCTCTTGCCTTACAAGAGGGAAACCCTGCTCTCATTGCCAGCATGGCCAAAACAAAATTAAAAAGGAAACTGGTTTTTTTTTTTCTATTTTTTTTTTTTTTTTTTTTAGGACAAGATACATGGAAGCAAATCTCTGCCCAGATCTGTCCTGATCCTCATAGCTGTGTGACACTGAGTCACATAGTATCTTATGTATAAAGTGATGGCAGCGATGCGTTTGCTGAGGAGCAATGAGGTCCTGTGTAAAGGAAACAGGAACGCAGAGGCTTTTCTTTAAGCAGTGGCTGTGTTAACTAAAATTTATCACCTACTCTTAAACATATAAAACACATTTGTAGTAATTATGTCTTTAAAACTTTAATGGTTACAAATCATATTGGTGGAAAGTGCATTTTAAAGGGAAAGAAAACACAACAACTTTAAAAACTTAACTTGTTGCAAGCTTTATTGAAAGTTAGGGCACACAGTGGTTCGTGGATTTCTATTAATATTCACTGACTTTGTGGTTTCTACTGAAAAAAAATCCACTTTCAAAGGACAATTATTTTATAAAGCAATTTTGGTCTTCCTTCCTAGGGGCTATGGAAGTCACTCTTTTGTCCTTGTGCCCCTTTAAGATGCCTAGCCAGGATCCTGGAAGTCTCCTAGAGACCTAAGTGTGTAGTGGTATCTAGTCTTTTGCCCATGGGGCCTAATGTGGCTAACAGATGGGACAAAATGTAAGGCTGGTCTCCAGCTGTGTTTTCATTGGTTTATAAATATTTACCAACCTTGGATATAAGATGAAACTTAAAGATTTTGAAACACTGGAGAAGAGGAGGAAAGAAAACTGGATGAATGTATTTCATATCAGTATTTGTTTTTTGTTTTTCTTTTTTTCAAGACAGGGTTTCTCTGTTGTAGCCTTGGCTGTCCTGGACTCACTTTGTAGACCAGGCTGGCCTTGAACTCACAGATATCTGCTTGCCTCTGCCTCCTGAGTTGTCTTGTTGATCTCCAGTGACTTTGAGGACTTTAATTTTTGTTTGTTTGGGCCTTTTCAGGACATCCTGGGAAGTAACTGACCATAGCAGCACACTACTGAGCTTATGGAACCAAGGTACTTACAGTGTGATGCTGCCCTGTGAAACTGAGTTACATGGAGCAGGCTTTGTGCAACACATTGCTGCCCCGTAGTTGGTTCCATTGGAAGTGCCAACTTACCTGTAGAAAAACAGTCTCTTTTATTTATAACTTAATTCATTCTCTCCTTAATAAAACATCATGTACAAATAGGTTAGTTCAATAGAGTAATTCTCCTCATAGTCACTGGAGATCAGCAAGACAACTCAGGAGGCAGAGGCAGGCAGATCTCTGTGAGTTTGAGGCCAGCCTGGTGTACAAAGTGAGTCCAGGACAGCCAAGGCTACACAGAGAAACCCTGTCTTGAAAAAAAAGAAAAAGAAAGAAAAAGAAAAACAAAAGTTGTTATGAAGTAGATTCACCTTATCTTCTTTCCTCCTATTCTCCAATGTTTCAACTAGCTTTTCCTCTACTCTGTCCTCTCCTCCCCTCCTCCTCCTCCTCTTTTCCCTTCTCCCATCCTTGCCTCCTCCCCTTCTCCCTTTCTATTCCTTTTCCTGCTTTTTTACTTATTTCTCTTCTCTTTTTAGAGAGTATGTGTGTGTGTGTGTGTGTGTGTGTGTGTTTATGCACATGTGTATAATCACACTTATATGTGTCAGACATTTTATTAAGTAATAGGGATACGAAATATCTGTAATTTTGTGGGAAGAAGTAAACTCAAACGTGGTGGCATGCTACTATACTTTTCAAGTACTTAGGATACTGATGTAGCATGCTTGTAAGTTCCAGGTCAGCCTGTGCTACATAGAAAATTCTACAGAGCCTGGGCGGGGTAGCCAAACTGACTCATAGTAAAACACAACTACAACAGAAATTTAGATACACTTTTCTTGTATCTTGTGGGTGTGGAAAAAGAAGCTTACTGAATTTAAAGTAAATGAAGAGACAAATCCAGGGACAGAGTGACGGCAAGTTTCTAGAGAAGAACATGTGGCAGAGCTGGCGAGGAGTGACAGAGACACAAGGATGTAGGTATACCATCCCCTCAGACACAGACTACACCATTCAGAAAGCACAGCACCAAATTTAGAACCTCAGTCTACCACGTTGATGGAGCTGGCTTAGCTGGAAGAGTAAACTGAAACAAGCCAAAGGCAGTTTTCACATTAACTCTGAGAGGATATTACTAAATGCCCCCATTTTAAAGGATGCTATATATTTCCGTTTGGTTTTGTGAGGATAGCCTCAAGTGTTCTGGTGAGATATCTCAGAATTTGTTCTCTGCTCAGAGCCCTCATGTCCAGATGTACAGGCAGTTCATGCAACATGGTGCGCTAGTTAGAATACCTGCATCTATATACAGGGATTGGTGATGACATTACACAACTCAAGAAAAGAACGCTTAGTCAATACAGCAGTGTGAAGAAGACTTTAAGGCTTGTCACGGAGCATGATGAGTGTGGTGGTATGAGTGGGAATGGACCCCGTAGGATCATACATTTAAATGCTTGGCACTTACTGGTACTGTTTGGCGAAGATTAGCAGGTGATCTTTTGTTAAAGGAGGTGTGTCATTAGCTTTGATATTTCTAAAGTTGAAACTAGACCCAGTTTCTCTCTCTCCCCATCTCAGAGTGCCTGTGCCTCTTCCTGCCTTGATGATCATTTAAGCAAGCCCCCACTTAAGTGCTTTCTTTTATCAGAGTTACTTTGGTCATGGTGTTTCTTCATGGTAATAGACCAATTACTAAGGCAGCTTAAGAACTGTCTTTGAGAAGACTGTTCTGCCAAAAGCAATCCTGAACCAAGAGAATGTTTAAAGGGACATCTTAGGAAGAGGAACACTCACTATTGTAATTACGATACTCATGGAGGATGAACTTTGTGAGTCATGGTAGAAGAAACACTTTTTATTAAACCTTTAAAAAATTAAGGTGTAATTAAAATATAATTACATTTCCTTGCTTTTTTTTTTTTACCTCTAACTCTTCATATGTCCCCTTCTTACTTTCTCAAATTTATGGCCTCTTCTTGTTTTTTTGATTATTCTGTTTTACACACACACACACACACACACACACACACACACACACACATACAGAGAAATACATACATATAACCTACTGAATTTATTTAGTATGGCTTATGCACATATGATATCAAAGCTAACCACCTTATATTGAACAACCAATTAGAGGTTTCATCCCTGAGAGAAGTTAATTCTCCTTCTCCCAGAAGTCATGAGTTGCCTTCAGTCCTTTGTCTGGGGATGGAATCCCTGCCCCTGCTTTGCATTATCCTATTGTCATTGTTCAGTTCTTATTTAATCAGCCATATTGTCGAGGAAAAAAATCTAACAGAACTTCCGCATGAATAGACTGAAAGTGGCAATGAGCAACAAAGGTGAGATTCAAAAGATTTGGGCTTAGTTGGCGATGTAGCTCCTAAATTAAAGCATGCTACCATCATCAGAGGTATGGCTATCCTTTCCCTCGGGGATCATTGGCCACTGGCCCAGGGGAACAAAGGGGGTTTGGAAGCAGTGAATGGAGTTTGGAAGGCTGAGACTTTCAAGTGTCAGCTTCAGAGAGACGGTTCATTTTACTGTTTCAGGGTTGAGATATAATAGGATTCTTAGGGTTACATACAGGATGTAAGGACTGATTGGTTATAGCACAGTACCTGATTCTCATATGGGCATGAAGGACTGATTGGTTATAATGTAGTACTAATTATTATATGGGCAGGAGGAAGAAGCTGGACTGGTGTTGAGTCACATAGCACTTGCATGAGGCTCTGTGCAGAGTCATCTGGCAAACAAGGTCAGTCATCTGTGCCTACAGACCCAGATAAGGTCAGGCAGAGAAGAGGATGCCTCGCTGAGCTCAGAGAGCTATCTGGACACGGTGGACTGTGACCTTAACAGCATGCTCTTCCAAAACAGAAGTAGTGATTTAAGCAGGTTCTTGAAGAGAAACTGAGTACGAAACTGAAATTTCAGATCTGCTGCACAACCCTGGCATTTCACAGCTGAAGGTGAAAGTCTACCTGTACATTGGGGTGAATACATAATAAAATATGCATTACTTTGACCACTTTTGGGAAAAGAGAACAGAATCATCTATTCAACCATATATTAATGGTTTAAAAAGGCTTGCTATCTATCCATGATAAATTTAAAAGTCAGTGAGATTCAAACGAAATAGAAAATGTCCAGTGACTTATAAAAAATAATTTCAGCACTGCATATATTCCAACCATTATGAAGCTTTACTCAAACTATATAACAGAAGTTTTACATCTTAAAAATAGCATTCATTTTCATGTGAAACATATATTTTAAAAAATAGTAGTATTTGACCATCTGTTATATGTTCAAATGGAAACAATTTGTTTAGTCACAATTAAAGAGACCTCCAAACATAACATGAAAAATTGCCAAAATAAAATTCCTTCTGAATTTCCAAGTCAAATGTATAAAGGATCCCTGTGTTTACTGAGAAGGAAAACTGCATTGCCAGAATATTTCCTTTTTAGATAATGTGCATGGGTAGCATTCAGATACATTTCAAAAGCACAGAGCTACCAATAGTCTCTAGATTCTAATCTGTGATGGAATCCAAAACCAATACCTGAGTTTTGTGTTGTTCTGCTGGATAAGGTTGAAGTCTGACTTCTTTGATAGCCAGTTTTGCACTCTATGTTGGTGGGCTCCTTTTTCTCAGTGGGGTTCTTACTCCACCTGATCTGGTAACCCCAGATCTTTAAGGAGCCCTCAGGGAGGATTACAGGCCTGACCCTTTCCTGATAAGGAATTTTTTCATCAAGTACAAGGAATTCCTGGAAGTACCCCACCTCATGGTAAGGAGATCTTAGCCTCCAAGCAAATGACCTTTAATTGTACCTAGAAGTCATCCCCTCACACGTAACATAATTGAGTGCTGTTTTCTCCTTCTTGTGATAGGACCTCCAAGTTCCTGCATCACTGTATGTAGATTAAATATCTTAGCACATTTAGTGAATCAGATACATTCACTCTCAAGCCTCCCCCTCCGCCCATTGCCAAAGGTTTATAAATAAAGGCTGGCTGGTGTGTTCAGGAACTCTCTTTCTCACCACTCTTTCACCATGACTGCCTGAGACTCCATTTATCACTGGGGCAGAGGGGGTACTGGTGGCACTAGACACTGTATAGTCAGTCAGCAATGGGGGCACTGCCTTTTCAGCCACTGGGGCCTGCTCCACCACTGCTGCTAGCTAGGTCCTAATCCCCAGTAAGACTGGAAACCTGGCCTAGTGCCCAAGCAACAGGCCTCACCCTAAAATGCTGTAGCTGCCCAAATGAGAAATGGGGCCGTGAGCCCTTGCACCCTTTAACTTCAAGGTTCCTCCATTCTTGTCTGGAAGTAAAAAGTGCCTACACCAGCCCACAGGATGTAGGACCCAGGCCAGCTTCCGCTGGATGTCTGAAGACTTTAGGAGATTGATATGATATTCCTTGACCTTCATACTATCATCTGTAGAATGCTATATTTGGAATATACCTGAGGCAGAATTGGGCTTCCTTTCCCACATTGCAGTCTAAATTCTATTCATTTCACCTGAGAAATAAAGGCATGCCTCTAGCCCACCAATACTTTGACAGGAGTGTGGTCTTCTAAGAAACTGAAGAAAGAGAGCTTTCAAAGAGATTATTTTATAATTTAGACAGTAAACAGTCCAAAATGATAGAAAACAAAATCTTAATTATATATATATTTTTGTTGCAGAAGTAATGAGAATAAAACAAAAATTTTTGAGGCAAAAATTTGCGGAGAATGAAACACTTTGGAAAAGGAAAATTTCAATATGAATTCAAGGAAATAAATTAATTCTCTTGACTCGTAAAATGGTACTTGATCATACATTTGGGGTTAGATGATATTGCATTCACTATGTATCTATTGACAGAAATATTTAAAACACACTATATAGCAATTTCATTTAGGACTCAACTGTTGGAAAATGCACATAGCACAATTTTGTAATGACCTAATCTTTTAGATGCCAGCTATGTAAAATTGTGTGAAGGTTTGGGTGGAATTACAATATGGGGACAATGGTCAACTTTGCATGACTGTGATAAAACTTCCTGACAAAAGCAAAACTATTTTTTTCAAGTCATAGTGTTTGGAAGTTTCTGTTTATGATCACTTGGCTACTGTTGCTTTGGGCCTCTGCTAAGGATGACATCATGAGAACAATGTTCATTATCATATGAAAATCAGGAAACAGTGAGAAAAGGGGGGAAAAAGCAAATACTTCCTCCCAGGTCTTAATCTCAGTGATCCATCCATTTCCTCAAAATTGTGCCCACCTTCCAATTTTTATCACTTCTACATAGTTGACCAATTTATGACTCCATTAGCAGATCGTTCTACTGATGATCTCAAAGACCTCGTGATCTGATCACCTCCCCCAAATTTCACCTCTTCAGACTGTTGCCTACAAACTAAATCTTGAATATGTAATATTTGGAGGTACACTTCATAACTAATCTGTGACAAAGTGTATGGGTATGTAGCAAAACTTATTGGTAGGCACTATCAATTCTGGGTACTTCTGAGTTGAAGGAAACATCCTACTGACATCTTCTTTATCTCCAAGCTAGACGGGACCAGTATGGGAAATGAAGGAAGAAAGAAATGTATAAGAGTATGTCAATTTCTAGTCCCTGTCCCAGCATACGTTCTAAAGTTTAGTTTAAAAAAAAAAAGCTTTGGATGAGAGTTTTGCCTGGCCTTACAATCTCAAAGAACTACCATATAAAAAAACTGTACTTGAGGTTGAATATCTAATTGCTAATACATTGTCATGTATATTTTAAGCTTCTTTTTTCAAGAGGGAAGAAGAGTAGACATTTGGCAGGAAGAGAAACTTATGCAAAGTTACGAGCATTAAGCCAATAGATGCAAGAAAAATAGTGAGTTTAAACTAGCAGCTTCTAGTCCTCATCTCAATAGTATAACTTATATTTAGAAAATAAGCAAAGGCTACTTACTTTGCATGTCTGTTGCACACTAGACATGCATCTGTAACTTGAATCCCATATACAGGGGGAGTAAATCCCCCTCAGGAACAGTCATAGGGGAGGGGAATAAGGGGAAAATGGGAGGGCGGGAAGAATGGGAGGATACAAGGGATGGGATAACCATTGAGATGTAACAAGAATAAATTAATATAAAATTAAAAAAAAACTGCTGTCCAACACTAGCTTGTGTAGACTTTCATATTTATTGATCAAATAGATGATGGGGAATTTCCCCAGGAAACCATTTCTGCAGATTGAATGGAGTGAACTCACTTCTCTAAGCCATTTACAAAAGGAAGTTATGGCTTCCTATATAACAGTACTTTTTTTTTTTTTTTTAACAAAGCCTATATTTAAAGTTCCATATTTTTTCCTCCATCCATTTGGGTGGCTGGGGAAAGTATAATTATGGGAGGATTGACATACATCTGTGTCATAAATTTCCCTGGGATACATGTCAGAGTGTTTCTTTACAAGGCAAGTGCTCAAGGATGAAAGTGTGAGCAATTTGCAAAAGCTACCGTTAATCATCAAGGACTTGAGGGTGAAAGTAGACATTACTGTCATGAATAATAAATACAGGAGCTAAATGCCTAAAAGTTCTTGGTTCTATTTCGAGGAATTTGTAAATATTTTATTCGTATGTACCAAAACAATAAACATTTGTTTTTCATAAGATATTGCAAGAATTTCAGTATTTTTGTAATGAATATATCCATTAACACAGCTGCTCATGATGCCACAAATCCATAATCACACCAAATGTATTTGTACTTCTCAGTGTTCCATATTTTTCCACATATTTATTTATTATACCAAAATATTTATAGAGTGTCTTTTGTGTACAAAGCACTGGAGGTAGTATTGCAAGTAATTTAAATTTCATCTGTGCATGGAGAAAGATCAGAAGTGGAAGCCAACTTACACGTGTAGTACTAAAATTATCACTTCTGTAGACAGTTTTACATTTGACTCATTATATGAATTTTCTTATGGGTAAGTAATTATCTTTTAAAAATATTTTTGTTTCACTTATTTTATATGTGTTAATTGTTTATGTGTGTAGGTACATGCATGTGTCATGGTGTATATGTGGAAATCAGAGATCGCCTTTCAGGAGTTGATTATTTCAACTATATAGGTTTCATGGTTCAAACTCTGGTCACCATGTTTGACAGCAAATGCTTCTACCAACCACAGACCCATCTCACAAGTCCAGAGTAATTATCTGTTAAATTTCTATGCAGTCCTTCAGAATAATGTCTCTGCTAAGGGATGATTTAAAATATTGGGCAGGCATTACAAGGTTTAATTAAATTTAAGACACAGAGCAGGATGGGAAGTTTCAATTATTAAGTTACTAGGTGGATTTTGACTCTTTCAATATTTAAGAGTACCTTAGGAAGTTCTCCTAACATTCATCTGGCACTCTGTTGACTTCCTCAAGTCATCAAGTGGCAAGAGAGACTGTAATTTCAATGTTCCATTGTCAGGTTTCTGCCCACTATTTACTTTTCCCACTCAAGCTGTACAAATTACATGGTTCTGTGCCTGTTGTGAGAGAAAAACCAGACTTCTTTCATGACTCAGATCAGCTTCTCTGAAGAATGGCTTAGCTGCATGGATATCAGTGGCCATTCTCTGTGGAAGGAATGGGCCTGGCTGCTGTCATTACTGCCACTAACAGGATTGCTCAGCATAAGCTCATACGTCTTCCCTAGCACAGCTGAGTCTGAGAACCAGTCCCCTTACTTGCCTTGAGATGAGAGTTTGAATTTCCTTTAAAGGAGTATATTTCATTGAAGAGACTCTTGTTCACTTGAGGATTGTCTACCGACAAGGTTATGCCTTGTTATGTATTACTTTCCACTTGTCAAAGCAAGGCTTATTGAGCAGCAGATGTGTTCACTGACCATTTAGATTTTATCCAAAGCAGCTAGCACCTATGTAACAGAGATCAGGAAGTAAAAACAAATTTTTTCAACACTTATTTTAATTTTTGATATTATAATTTAATTACATTTATTCTCTTTTCCTTGTTCCAAGTCCTCCCATATAACACTCCCCTCTTTCTTTCAAGTTTATGTCCTCTTTTTCCATTACTTGTTATTGCATCTTGCATATATATACATATATATGCATATGCATCTGTATTTCTAAGCTGAACCTCTTCAGTCCATATAATGTTACCTTTATGCATGTTTTCAGGGTTGACGGTTTAGCTCTGGATGACCAAATGCTGTGCCCTTCCCTGGAAAAAGCGACCTTTATTATCCTCAGCATGCCTTAGTTGCCTATAGTGAGATCTTTCTCTGTTCGTTTTTCATGTTCATTGGTGTCATCCATGTTCAGCTCATATTTTGGAAGGTATCTTATGGGTATAGCTTCTGTTATTACTGAGACACACAATTTCTCAGAAAACCCTCTAATATTTTGTCTCTTACAAACTTTTTACTTGATTGAAAAAAAAGCATTTGTTTCAAGTGGATAAATCTTGAAAATTTTACCTTGTGGGAGTTACAGGAGAGTATTTGTGCTGCTTACTGGTATACATGTCTTTATTCAATGCATAGGGAGGAGTTCACTGAGGAAATAGAATAGCCTAGTGCTTGCTGTAAATTTATTGCAGAAGAGGACTTTATAGATTAACATTAAGAGAGATCCATCATGGGACAGGATAACAAATCTGTTAAAATGTGCTAAAGCACATGGTTTCTAAGCAGCAGTCATCACTTCACTGTATATTACAGTTATTTAGAAGAAACCAGTATTGAAATGATTATCTCAAATGGAACTCATAAAAGCTTTTGCACAGTCAGTTTTCCAAGTTCAGAGCACAGCACAAAATGCAAAGTGAAGCCAATGTCATGAGTAGCATTATGGCCTGTGCTTACTTTGCTCATTATAGTGCTTGTATTTTCAGCCCTGACCCCAGCTACCAAATGTCTTCACCCTAATTTCCAGGGTACCTGCATGGATCCAGTGCACAAATCAAGAACAGATGTTTCCAAACCTCTGATAGGATGACCAATTTGTTTATATTTCTTCAGTGAAGTTGGTTTAACAAGAGAATTTATTAAGTGCCTCATCTTGGCCAACTGGAATTAGAGAGCAGTCCTGCTTCAGTATTTAAGACATAAGAATGAAAGTAGCAGGCATAGCGAGGTTAAAAAAAAAAAAAAAGCAGGAATGGGCTGTGACAATCTTGGTTGCTGCAGCAATATTAGAGAATAATTATTTTTTTCCATCTGACTATAATATGAGTTTTCTAAAATCATAGGAAACCAATCAGCAATTATGAATATTGTAAAATTGGTTTTGCTTTACCAAACTGCCAGATTGGTTGAAGTACAAAAATTTTGATGTATGCTTACTTATTGTCAATGACTATATCAAAAACACCTACCTTACCCAAAAGTTTTCACACTGAGGTGAGGAAGCCCTGAAATAGACATCTTTAAACACGTGCTGGATAAACACAATGTGAGATGCTGTTCAATCATTTGTCAGTCATGTACAGGTAAAATGAAAATTAATGCCCAGTAGTAAATGGCCAACACAAAACTAATTCAGTGACATTTTGGAGGTTATATCACATAATGCCTTGTCAGAACTTTTTTTTCCTTACAGGTCCTTTGCATATATACAGTTGCCATTTTTGTGTTTTGATGGGATTTATGGGATTTACTTCTGTATGAATGTCTGTGTCCCCATGTCTATAAGTGTTTCTTGTGAGCTTTTTCTTTGACTCTTCTTCTTCTTCTTCTTCTTCTTCTTCTTCTTCTTCTTCTTCTTCTTCTTCTTCTTCTTCTTCTTCTTCTTCTTCTTCTTCTTCTTCTTCTTCTCCTTCTCCTTCTCCTTCTCCTTCTCCTTCTCCTTCTCCTTCT
>OU015743.1:99354217-99382685 GCA_907169655.1 Acomys percivali | reverse complement strand
CTTCTCCTTCTCCTTCTCCTTCTCCTTCTCCTTCTCCTTCTCCTTCTCTTTCTCCTTCTCCTCCTCCTCCTCTTTCTTGTTTAAAAATTTTTATTTTAACTTATTCAACTTACATTCCAATTGTAGCCCCCTCCCTCATCACCTCCTGGTGTCGCCCTCCCTCCCTCATTCACGCCTAGTCCTCTTAAAGGGGGAGGCTTTCTCCCCTATCATACGACCCCAGCCTCTCCAGTCTTATCTGGACTGCCTGCATCTTCTTCCTCTCTGGCTTGGCAAGTCTGCTCTGCAAGGGGGATGTGAACAATGAGTGGGCACCAGAGTCCATGTTAGAAGTAGCCCCTACTCCCTATTTTATGTGACCCACAAGGGTGCTTCTTATCTATAGTCTGAGCAGGGGTCTAGGTCCTTAACATGACTGGTCCTTGCTTGGTGCATCAGTCTCTGCAGCCCTTTCCCAGGTTTGTTGATTCCATTGGTCTCCATGTGGAGCTGCTGTCCCTTCCAGGTCTTTCCATTCCCCATAGTCTTCCATAGACTCCCTACACTTCACTCCAAAGTTTGACTATGAGTCTCAGCATCTGCTTGAATCTCCTACTTGGTGGAGTCTTTCAGAGAGCCTCCTTGGTAGGCTCCTGTCCTGCTCCTTCTCTCCAACTGCTTCCACTGTTTATTCTATTTGCCCTCCTCAATGAGAATTAAGCTTCCTCCTTATTGTTTAACTTTTTAAGTCTGTAGATTGTAGCATGATTGTCTTTCATGTATCATCATCATTGTCCTTATTATTATTAGCATGTTTGTATCCTAATGTGCAAGAGAGAGATGGAGGGAGGCAAGGAGGGAAGAAGAGAGAGAAAGAGAGACAGAGACAGAGAGAGAATGTGGATTTGGTTGGGTAAAAAAGTGGATATTGGAAGAGGCGGGAGGGTAAACCATAGTCAGAATATATTGTATGAAAATTTCTTTTAAAATGAAAAAGAGAGAATTAATGATAATATTTTTAAAGTATTTTACCATAGAGGCAGAAAAAAATACCTGAAAACAAGAACATAGCTAAACAGTGAGAGAAATTAATTTATTTTTTAAAATTTTATTTTATTAATTTATTCATATTACATCTCAATGGTTATCCCTTCCCTTTTATCATCCCATTCCTCCCTTCCTCCCATTTTCCCCTTACTCCCCTCCCCTACGACTGTGACTGAGGGGGACTTCCTCCCCCTGTATATGCTCATAGGGTATCAGGTCTCTTCTTGGTAGCCTGCTATTCTTCCTCTGAGTGCCACCAGGTCTCTCCATTCAGGGGACGTGGTCAAATATGAGGCACCAGAGTTCGTGTGAAAGTCAGACCCCACTCTCCACTCAACTGTGGAGAATGTCCTTAATATTTCACAATCTCTTAAATATTAAAAGAAAAATACCACAGCCTATCAGGTCTCATCTGGAGAGCCTGCTTTCCCTTCCTCTGTGTGCTGCAGCTGGGATAGGCTGTCGTCATATGGTGGGTGAAGAGGTCTCCTTCTGTCAGAGGTCTAGGGGAGGGGAATAGGGCAAAAGAGGGAGGGAAAATGGGAATAGGGAGATATAAGTAAGGGGATAACAATCAGGATGTAATATGAATAAATTATAATTTTTAAAAAATAAAAGAAAAGCCATAAAAAAAGAAAAATATCAAAACAGATACCTCATCAAAGTACATAGAGGTTGCCCATAAGCATAGGAAAAGATGTCTCACATCATATACCACTAGGAAATGCAAATGAAAACAATTGTAAAACATTACTACAAACTTCCTAGACTTTCTAAATCTATACTCTGGAGCTTTTCAAAGCTAGAGAGGATAGGGAGCAATAGGAATGTTGGTGGGTGTGAAAAATGGTGCATTGCCTTTGGAAGACAGTCTGGTAGTCTGTCATAAAACTAGCATGCAAGAGTTCATGTCAGAGGTAGCCCATGATATGAGGCCCCATGGGAACACAGAGGAAGGGGATGCAGGCTATCCAGATGAGACTTGATAGGCTATGGTCAGTTGGTGAGGGAGGAGGACCCCACAGGTCAAAGGTCTAGGGGAGGGGAATAGGGCAGAAGAGAGAGGGTGGGTGGGAACAGGAAGAGCAAGGGGAAGGGTTACAATAGAGATGTAATATAAATAAATTATAATGAAAAATATAAAAACAAGCAAATCAAAACAAATAACTAGCATGCCATTAGATCTTCCGTTTGCATTCCTTTAATATTTCCTCAGATGAGGTGACAACTTGTACTTATAACAAAGTCCTATAGTGTTGGAAGCGGTTTTATTTACACTGCCCATACTTGGCAACAATCGCAATTTCTTTTGATATGTGCTGGAGACTCTGGTGCTTTGAAGGAATGGCATATTCTTCAACAATAAAGAGATACGAGAAGATACAGGGAAACAAGGAGGATGCATAAATATGTGGTGCTAAGTCAAAACAAGTTAATCGTTAGAAGGTACAAGCTATAAGATTTAATAATATGTTATTGTTGAAGAGCACAAACTGGGGTAGCAGATGCACTACAGTTGTACTAGCTGTTAATAGAAGTGAAATCTGAGGGGTAAGGAAGAGGTGGGGTAGGGAATATGTAATGAAACTTTCCGTATCTTACAGTTATATTTCTGTAACTCTAAAATTGTTTAACAACATAAAGTTTGTTGACATAGAGCACTAACCTGCATTAAGTATACACGTCACAGTTTTGTTTTTAAGGGAAACATTTAAATGGGATTATAAACTGAAAAGTGCATTTGTGAGTATCAAAATTGCATTAAATATTTTCTGTGATAGCCTCTCTCTTAATCCAACTGACCTTTGTAGTAGTAACTTGAAGCCAAGACTAATTTGATTTGAAACCTGAAAATATACTGAATTAATAAAATGCGTTTTCATGATAGGCTATTCTAAAAGCCTTTTACATATGCCTGTATGTTCAGGAATTATTCATTATGAAAGATGACCAAAAATTGGGACCCCAGTCTCCTTTAAGCAGCCTCAAGTATAAAAAAGAGATACTTTATCCCCTGAAGAGCAAAACAAGGGTAGTAAATTCCAGAAAAGCCCTCAGAACAAGGAAAGTATAAAGTATGTTAACTGTTCCCTACTAAGGAGCAGTGAGATCTTCCACAGTAGCCATTTGATAAGTCTCTGTGTACCAGTATTACACCCTTGAGAATGATGTGCAACTTATTTTGCTGATAGTACAAAAGAGCAAATTGCTAATTCTGTCTCTTGTCTGTGGGCATGAAATTATTGGACATATATACTCTTTCTGATCTTGAAAGACACATAACATGATATGAAATTTCATTTTACAGTGTTCCTCACACTCCGGTTATATTGTTCCTTTAAAATTTTTTAAAATTTTATTTTAAATGTGTGTGCATGTGCGTGCATGCGTGCATGCGTGTTTGTGTGTGTGTGTCTGTGTGTGTGTGTGTGTGTGTGTGTGTGTGTGTGTGTGTAGGTATTTGTATTTGAGCACAGCTTCATACAGAAGTCTGAGGGAGTGCTGAGTCCCCTAGGGCTACATGCAGGCAGTTGTTAGACACCCTCCGTGTGTGCTGGGAACTGAACTTTACTCCACCTTAGGAGCAGCACATGCCCTTAACTGCAGGTCCACCTCTTCAGCACATTTTATTTTCTTAGTAAATCATTTTTTGTGCAAATCTAAGGTTGTAGTTGCATCTTTGTTAATACCTCGACAGTTATTAAAATGTGATAGTAAGTTCCCTGTGAAAATGAGTTCTAATGGAGATGTTTAAAAGAAGATAAATTTATTTTTCTTCACAAGACAGGGTTTATATTACATTATTCATTTTGTCTTCCTACATTTGAGATAAGGATGAGAAAAGCATGGATGTGCTTTGAATTCTTTTGGGCATATGTGCAGGAAAGGAATTGCCATATCACATCTTAATGCTGCTTCCCACCATTGGGTGCACCACTTACATTTCCAGTGGCAGGTGCAAGGTTTCTAATAGGTGTACTAGCTCGCTGCTTCTTTATATTTTCTGAGACATTTTAAAATAGAAGCAATCATAATGAACATGATGTGGCATCTCCTTGCGGCCTTAACTTGTGTTTTCCTACTGTCGCTGCTACTGTCCATGTGCTTGTTCATCTTTGTATCTATGCAAGTCCTTTGCCAAATTGTGTATCCGGATTATTGTTCTTGGATTTGGAAAGGCTGTATATATTAAGAACATTAATTCCTTATCAAATACATAATTTTCAAATATTTTCTCCCATTCTCTTGAGTATCAACTCACTCACTCCTTTTTTTTTTTTTTTAATGTGCAAAAGCTGTGAAACATCAGGGTGTGCAGTGTTTCTATTTTATGTGTCTGTAGTGTGGGCCTTTAATATTGCATCCAAGGAATCGTTGCTGGTCATGTGAAACTTTTGCTTTGTGATTTATTATGTGGGTAAAGGCCCATCTTCCTTTACCTTCTTATAGATTTCCATATTTTAGCTTCATTTACTTATTGAATACTGTGTTTTCTCATCGAATAGTATTGGGAAGTCATTCTTTTGGCCATCTAGAAATATTCCACTCTTTGTTATACTTTAATGCTGTTTTCATGACCTAGTCTTGCAGTAAGTTTTCCAACTGGCGTTGGAAACACACCTCAGTTTTACTTTTTCCTCTATCCAATTATTATTTTGTCAAATATTATTTTGCCTAACTTCTAAAATACTCTTTTTAATTCTTTTCCCTTTCTGAGCAGTTTTAATACAACTCTTTGGCACTTTCCTCAGTCTATGTGATGATTACTGCCACACTAAGATTGGCATTCTCTGTGGTTATAGAGGACCCACAGAAAACAAACACATGAAGGAACCAGGAACACAAGTCGCCTATCCACTTGCATTGAAGTATGACCTAACCTATGCCTGTGACACTAATATGAACCACGTTCTGGTTTGGACACAGATGGGTTTTCTACATCTTTTACTATCTTCTACCATCTGGCCTTCCTTCCCCTCTTCTTGCTTTTCTCCATTTTGCCTTCTTTCCTTTTTTTTCCTCTTCCTTTTCCCTCACCTTCCTGTTGCACAGTCATATCAAGTACAACTGGGATTATTCTTGCCCCTTCAGCCTGCTCTTTCACTGCCTGGTGCTCTGTCCCCAACCCTCTGACTCCTTTCATCTTTGAAGACAGCTTATTTGGTACCTTCCTTGGGCACAGGTGCTACTGTCTGTGATTATCATTTGTCCTTGAACTCATGAACCTGTTTCCCATTTCTGATTCACATGAAAGTCTTCCACAGGTTTAACACTTCTTGAGGGCAACAGTCATGGCTCTTGTGCCTGGTCCTGTCAGCACAATTTCTGGCACAAAAGAGACACCACAGGAATATGGATAGTTTCAGAACAGTGCTCAGATATCCCACCTCTCCCATTCTGAAGAATATAATAGAAAGAAGAAAGTATTCAGAAGTATCATTTTCTTTTGAACTCTGGAAAAGAAGTAATTATTTCTCATGAGCAATAAAACAGATTTGATTTTTTTATCCTGGATCAACTAAAAAGCGACTTGTCACACAAATATCTGCCACCTGAACAGATGACAAGTAATTTACACTAACCAGAAGCAATAGATCATTGTGTAACTTTGTGATTCTCTGGGCAAGAGAAATTAAAGAGTGCTCTGTAATAGCACTGTAAAAATGATTTTAAAAGCTTCCATCTTGTTATGTTTAACTTTTTTTTTTGATAAGATTTGACTGATGTCTTCTCTCAGTGGAGAATTCTTTGAAGCTAGAGGCAACTCCTGAGCTTGATGGCCTGGGTAGAAGCAAACACCAAATGACCTGCAATTGAATGTGAAGATGATGATTAGTGATGTATTTCTACCTCGATCCTAATAGCAAACTTTTTTTACTTGTGTGCCCTTCAACTTATCTACACCCCTGGTGAAACTTCAATGGGGTATAGTATGTGTCAGAGCTTCTAAGAAGATTTGAGAGGGAGAAGTGAGAAATCATAACTACTTCACAGGGAAGAAACAGCTTCTCCAGCTTTTACATTCTTGACCTCCCTGGTCTTGTTTCACAGACTCTGTTAGACATCAGTGAGAATGTTTTGGATGCATATACATCAGACGCCGGAAAGATGCTAATCACACCGCAAATATCCACTGTTAATAAATCACTGCTTTGGAATAGCATGTACTTATACTCTTAGTAAAATAAAGTTCACCAGCAGAAAGCAATAACCACAACCAAATATAACCTAAATTCCCAGACCTCAAATTGCAGAGGAGTGCGTATGTAAAAGTATACAGGGATGGCTGGTTGTGGTGGCACATGTCTTTACTCTCAGCCCTCAGGTGATTCTTTGTGAGTTTGAGGGCAGCCTGGTCTATAAAGTTAGTCCAGAATAGCCAGAGCTGTTACACAGAGAAGCCCTCTATCAAAATACCAACAAAAAGTACACAAGATCATCAGATGATCTTTTTCAGTTAGACTAAACCTGACATAACAAATGTATCATGCTGTAAAATTATGTGATTTTTTTTTGCCCCATATATGTAGAGACTATCACCTGAGAAGGTTAAATGAATCAGGAAAACCAGTTAACACATGATTATAAGTGCTGTGATATGAAACCATGCTGCAAATCTATCTATCTATCTATCTATCTATCTATCTATCTATCTATCTATCATCTATCTATCCATTATCCATCTATCTATTGTCCATCTATCTATTATCTATCTGCCTGTCTGTATCTATTCTCTAGCTATTATCTATCTATCTATCTATCTATCTATCTATCTATCTATCTATCTATCTATCTATCTACCTATCTATCATCATCTGCCTGTCAGTCTATCATCTGTCTGTCTGTCTCTCACCTTAAGAGTATTATGTAACTGAATATAGCTTTAAACTCCCTATCCTCCTGCTTCTACCTCCAAAGTGTTAGTATTTCAAGGGTATTGCCACATCACACCTGCCTTTGTTTTGTTTTAATAGATTATTTCTAGAAGGGCTCAGAGCAAAATATACAAATACTACCCAGATACTTTTTCAGATTTTCCATTATCAATGGTAAATAAATAAATTGTTAAAATTATACATTTTTACTAGTGAAACTAACATTTTCTTTTTCTTTTCTTTTCTTTTTTACATATACACTGATATTATTACACATGTACAATAAACTATCTACAGCAAGAAGAACCATGAAACAATCAGGAATTATATAAATGTTATATTCTTAGTGTTTTGGCTATTTGTATATGACAGCCTTGAAGAAAATATCTTTCCTATCTTGGTGCATCTAAAATTCTGAATGTAAATCAATCTCTATCACATCTTGTCTTAACCCCTAAACAACTAAGCTTTATTGTAAAACTAACCTACCTGGCCTTCAACTCCATCAGAGACTTAAGAAGGAATAAACTTGATTTCCTGAGTGTGCTGGGAGTGCAGTTTAGTAGCTTCCCAAATGAGAAGACGATAGAGACAATTTGCTCCTTGAATAGTCACCCAAAAGTGTTGGAGCAGGTTTACACCCCTACTTGGGAGGAAGGCCTTCTAAGTGCTGATGTGATTCATGACTTTTCATAGATGTGTGTATTATCTAAACATAAGAAGCACAAGCTGTTATCCTGTTTTTTTAGAATATTAGGCATTCAGGAAGACAGAAATTATGTACCACTAATGCTTTGCTTGTGGCTCTGAGCCCAAGTGTCATTATCCAAAAGTTCTTTTAAAGGAGTAACTAATGCCTTAAATTTTTTTTCGCATCTCATTTTAGAGAATAATTAAAGGTATCTGTCACTAAATGACTGGAGAGTAGTGAATTTATCTCACTGGGTTTTATCCATTTTTGATGACTCTGGATGCCTCTCGCTGGTAAGCTCTATTCTCCCTCATGTGGAGGTGAAGTGCCAAGAGGACAGGACCCCAAGAGGGGGGTTATATTTTAGCACAATCATCTAAGGGAGCACTGATAACACAAGATCTCGCCTACACAATGGGCGTTTATAATGTGGATTATGTCAAGATTGTTTCCCAGGATTAATACCATAATGTCAGGTAGATTAAAATAAACATACTTTCTGTTCTATGCTCCCTGATATGGAGGCAGGTTAGTTATCTCATGTTTACTAACAAAAACCAGAAAGCAGAAGCAACAAAATCATATGCTTTCATATTTCTACAGTTTACAATCCGAGACAACATGCCACATGGTCACTTACTTCTAATGGCTCAGGTAAAAGGCTTTCTAGTTTTTGACAGCTGTTGCTGCTACTGCCCCTTGCCCCTCATTTCTGTTCTCACTTTCTTAGGCACGTTCATGCTGTGTTTGTGCCATACTTCCCACGACATATATAAAAACACCTGTTCTTGGAACAGGATCTATCATAATTCAATATGATTTTCCCCTAATTTTCTCTTACCTCCAAAGACTTTTTCCTGATTCAACACAGAGCATACATTACTCAGGATACTGGAAATATAATGGAAGAACTCTGGTGCCTGCTATGTGATCACTTTCCCTTGGCAGGGCAGCGTGGCAGGCACACAGAGGAAGGGGAAGCAGGCTATCCTGATGAGACCTGATAGGCTGTGGTCGGATGGTGTGGGAGGAGGACCCCACCTGTGAGAGGTCTAGGGGAGGAGAATAAGGTGGAAGAAGGAGGGAGGAGGGGAACTGGAAGATAGGAGTGAGGGGGTAACAATCTAGATGTAATGTGAATAAATTATAAAAAAGAAAAAAGAAAGAAACTATAATGGAATGTAGTGCCTGTATGACATATGTTTATTATATATTGCTGCTGAACAAATTCCACCAAACAACAAACACTTCATCCTGTTTCAGGATATTTTTGGTCTACATTTTGTCCAGGTCTGCCCTGACAATTCTTTCCTTGTGGCATCTCTGGTGGTGTCCCACCAGAGGCTGTGCTGGAGAATCAGAAATAGCTAGCTTCAGTCACAGGCAGGTTAGACTTAGCTTATTCCTTTGTCCTCCACATGTGCTGGACACCTTTCTTCATGACTCTGCAAGAAGTCTGACCTGTCAATTGGATGCAACAAGACCCATTCAGGAAGAACATAGGAACCGGTGACTTCAGTCTCATAAGGGATGGGCTGCACAGTCTGTATGGCATAGTCATTACTGTCTTCTTTTAGCCAGTGTAGTCACAGGGCACCCTCAGACGTAAGGGGAGAAATAAGATGCTCTCTATGAGGAACTGTTTCTCACTCCTGCCTATAGTTTGCTACATTTCTATCATATTCTCAAACTTCACCACATTTAAGAATTATCTTGAAATTGATGCTGTTCTGATGAAATTCTGATGACTGCAAATCCCCTCACTCTACAGATGAGAGTTTTTGGTATATTTGCCCTTTATCTAAACACCTGAAACCAAGAGCAACTATTTATGTTTTTCACTACAATATGCTGTAGTCAGACAGGAACAAGAAAAAAATTTACTTCTCCAAGAAGAAATGGGTTGGGAATGGATTTCACAGAAATTATTATAATTTTAAATCTAACAAGAACAGTTACTAGCTCATTGCTTAGAATCCAGCCTTGAGAATGAGTGTGATGGTTCTTAGTGCTACCTTTGAAATCCTCCTCCTGGTCTTTTCTCATTAAAAATTCTTTATGATAATTCTAGGGATTCAAATGCTAATCCTGTCCACCGAGAAGAGACACATAAACATTTGTTTCTGACATAACCTCTTTCATCTTTTGATATGAGACTCAGGGTACTGTGGGAAAATAATAAAAAACTTGTAGTTGAAAGTGATCAGTAGGCAGAGCCTTAAGATTGATAGAGGCATATCTTTAGGACTTATGAAATCCTAGTTAGTTTGCTATCAAATCTGGGCCTTCAATGAAAGCACCCTGAGACTCTTAGCCACATGGTTCTATTGGACAGGTAGCGGCCTATCTAGAGTTGTGCTGAGGACCACACTATGACCTTACAGGAAAATTTCTCAGCAAGACAGGGTATGGAAACAGTATTATTTTTATACCTGGTCTATCCTGCTTTCCTCATATTTTCTGCAAGTTCTGCTCACAAATTCATCTCAGGAATTCCTTTTTTACCTCTTTCTTCATATTTCACCTTGACACCTGTAGCCAATTGTTACTTTCTCTATCCTGCCAGTTAATCATCCTTGACAGACTTACAAATTCATTAGATTTCTTTCTATTCTCTGATTTTACATGCAAAAACAAGAGAGAGATTTTCCCCATACACAGAAAGCATGCTATGTCTTTCAATAGCATGCATGTCCTGGAAGGCTTCACAACAGTTTGGTTGGTGCCAAACTTTTTCTTCAAGGTTATGGTGATGTCCTCTTTCCATTCAGGCCCAAGAAAGCTTTTCCAGTTGCCATCTCCTGTTGACTCTAAAGTGACAAACACATGTTACAGATTTGAAGCAACAACATACTTACAGACATTGATTTTGTCTGGGTTTTACTGTTGCATACAAGTAAGTGGATTGTACCAGTTATTCCATGTTATAGTTTGCGTATATGAAGATTATAGTCTGAGCTTCAGTGAGAGATTATTACAATATATAATGTCCTCTGTGGCCATTTGGGGGTGACTGGGAAAGCCCCACCACTATTAAAGCAGAGGTCAGGAAACTTATTTATGAAAGACCATGCAGTATGCGTTCTAAATTTTGTGCTCTGTACTGTTTGGACATCCAGTAAGCTCTGCCAATGACAGAAGTAGGAGGCTGTCCTGTGTCTGGCCCATAGGGCCAGAGAAACCTTTACACTTTGCTGTCACCTTCATGGAGCCAACCAGCCAAGTGGGCTCAGGAGGCATTAATTCTGTTTTAGGTAACTGCAAGACCTCCCTGAGTATTTCTCTATCCAAGGAGCCTGACTTCATACATGGAAGCTCAGGCTTCAAGGATGATTATCAAGATGCAAAACGTGGAAGCTTCCAGCACTTTGAGGGTCAGATAAAAAATGCAGACCATGATACGTCTGACATTTTCACTCATCAATGCAATCATAGACGCCTCCTAAGTTGAAAAGGAAGGTTGATGGAACTTTATAATCATTCTTAATGGAAAGGCCATCTTTATTTAAAACAATACCAACCTGACAGAATATGGCATTTTATCCATGAAGAGCTAATATTATGATATGAAAAAAAACATACAAAATCAATGATTTAACATACAAGCCAGAATTAAGTGTGTCACAGATGGGAACCAATTAAAGATATAAGTACTCTCACAGGGGAAGATGAGTGTGGGGACATTTTTGCATTTGTATGTAATTGCTAGTACCTGCTGTAGTCTCTTTTATCCACCAAATGCAGTGGATTTCAATTTTTGTTCAGCTCATGATTTATGTTGTGACATAAGAATACATGACATGCAGATTATACATAAGAAATGAATATAAATGTACCTATTCACTCATGTGTGTATGTATATGAAACATGTATATCTACATACACACAGTCACTTTTCAATATATAACTAAGCAATGCTCTTCAAATAAAGTCTATTACTTTTCATTCTTCCCATTGCCTTTAATTCTAGAAAATTCTGGAAAGTCTACCAAATTGGTTTCACAATTGCAGTTTCATTCTACTAACTAAAGTGTGAGAAATAAATGCCTTGGAAAAGCAGAAGACACAGGACCTTGTAAGTCAAAACTGTGCAATGATTTAGAGGAAGTTTGGGAACAGATTCATCAAAGAAATAACGAAAAAAATTTCACACCAATTCTTAGCCTACTAACTTCTCAGATAAACCAGAAGATGCTGGCATTTTTTAGTATGTGTTATTTGACTCATTGCTATCAATCTCCTAATTTTGAATTGCTTTACTAGCATTCTATTTTGAAGTAACTGTAAAATCTTACTAACGTTTATAGGTCATAAAAAACACTATACCTTGGAGAAGTTGTCACAGTTTCTGATAAAATGCTTATATACGTGTTTTTTAGTTTGTATAGAAACTGTGTTATCAAGGTGAAGATTTGAAATAGAAACAAAAAACAAAAACCAAAAGCAACATTGGAAAAGTGCTGATTGTCTTAGGGTTTCTGTTGCTGTGAAGAGCCACCATGACCATGGCAAGCCTTATACTGATAAACCTTTAATTGGGGCTGGCTTATACTTCACAAGTTTAGTCCATTCTCATCAGGGAGGAAAGCATGGTGGCATGCATGGAGCATGTGCTGTACAGGTAACAGAGTTCAACATCTTGATCCACAGGCAGCAGGAAGTGACTAAGATACAATTCCCCCAACAAATCCACACCTCCTCCAGCAAGGCCACACATCTTCACAGTGACACTCCCTATAGTGCCTATAGGCTCATATCCATAGAAACTACTACAGCTGTGAAATCAATTTGCTTGTGGTATTACTATAAAATATAGAACCATCTTTAGAAAGCATGGAATGAGTGTTTGCTAAGTGCTTGAAATGCAACCAATAGCAGGTCAATAAGAGGCTTCCATCATAGAACTTAAATTCTTTAAAGACGTATAGAAGAAATGAAGTCAGGTAAAATGATTGTAGGCTGTAATTAAAGAACGAAAGAAAGAGAGACAGACAAACATAGAGCAAGAAAGTGAGACAAGCCCTTGATACAGGATGATCAGACACCCTGGATAGTCTGATTGCATTCAGTCACAGAATGGGAAATACAGAACTACCTGTGATTAGAGAGCAGTGGCAAAACACTACAGAGACTCAGAAGAGCTATCATCAGAAATGAATTTTCTCCTAATGAGTGGGCAGTAAATCCAGCTGGACATTTGTGGGTTCCTGCCATAATATAAGTGTCAGCCACTGCACTTCTGTGGCAATCTTGCTGAGCTGGTCATTGTTGTAGCTTGACAGTGTCACATATGGGTGGGACTAATGGTTTTGGGCCTCCCTTCCTGTGTACTATGGAAAGTAGTTCTCAAGGAGGAGGCTTCTAGATTAGTCCCAGATCAATTCCTACAAACCTGTGTCTGATGTGTGCGGGGTCTTCAAGAAATTGAGATATAAAAGGGACTTGTTTCAATTTTAGGACCTCAGACAGAGTCCTGTATTATTATTTTTTGTCACTACCTCCTCGGGTCAGGAGTGGGTTATTTGCATGCCTGCTGTCTTCCTTGGATGTGGTACCCTTTTCTCAGGCTTCCTCTTCAGAATGGAACCCTGATTCCCCATCACCTGTGGTTACCATGGCCCAGCTGTGGTTGATAGGCAGCAGGTCTCTTTGTGGGTCCCCTAATATGAGGAGTAGGGGCTACCTCTGACATGGACTCTGGTGCCCACTTGTTAATCACTTCCCCCCTGGTGGAGTGGCCTTGCTAGGCCATAGAGGAAGTGGATGCAAGCAGTCCAGTTGAGACTTGATAGACTGGGGTCAGATAATGGGGGGGGGGCTAGGGGAGAGAGGGAGGAGAGATGAGGGATGGAAGGTGTGTCTGGGAGGAGACAATAATCAGGATGTAAAGTGAATAAATTGAAAATAAAAAATAAAGAAACGATAACCATCATAATCACTAAAAAAAGAAGAAAATGAATATACTTTAAACTTTGGGAGACAACCAAGGGCAATTGCAATTAATTACATTGGTTTTGGAGAAGCTCTTCAATGCCCCTAGTCAACAATTTGGAAAGAGGTTTCTCATGCAGTGGGTGTTTTTTTTTTTTTTAATAGTTAATGACACTATGAGGGAAGTTATAGTCACTACTCCTTTGACAGGTGTTAACAATAAAAGAATTAAGTGGTATTTAACACTGAATACACTCAAATACAAGCAGAAAGTATAGCATAGATGCAAAAGACTATGGCACTTTGTTTTCACTTATCACAAAAGTCATGGCTGTTACTCCTATAATAAAAAAATTAATAAGAGGTAACATTAAAATTATATTTTATGAAGTTTTACATGATGTGGGAACTTCAGGCTGAAGACAGACCAGGGCAAAGCTTTTTTTCCCTTAACTAGATTGATGAATAGATGGATGGTCATGCAGAAATGTGATTGGGAATAAATTAGGATGCTCTAATTAAGAGGCTCTAAAACATAGTCTTGGAGCCTCTCAAAGCCTGTGTGTCAAATTTATTGCCCACTTTGTGCTGCAAGCCTGCCTCCATGTACAGGTGAGACCCTGACATCAGAAAGTCTGCAATAGAAGAATGAGGGTATGAAGGTTATTTCTAGATAGTTACATCTTATTTTAGATGGAAGAATTTTACTTTCTAGCCCATACTTGAAGGAAATTGGGGAAAGAGAAAAGAGGTCTGAGATGTCAGAGAGATCTTATCGAGCTACTTATTATTCATGAGTCTACTTACCTCACCAGGCCACAGGGAAAGAGGATCCTGATATGACTTCATATGCTGTGGTGGGAAGGGGCTCCCCTTCTCTGAAGAGGAGGGCACAGGGGACAGCTGAAACAGGGAAGGAGGGTGGGACTGAGAAGAAAGAAGGGAGGGGGTGATGGCATAGATGTAATGTGAATAATTAGTAATAAAAAAAGACTTTCAGAGGTACATCCGTTTCCTTGAGTTTCAAAGAAGTGTAGTTTGGGATATCATGTCCTGAGCTTAAGCAATAGCTAGAAAACAGTTTAAAGGGCAGTTGACAGAAAACGGGAAGGAGAGTGGGAGAACCTTGCTGAATGGAGGTGACAGCATCTTTGTTGTATGCAGTAGTTTTAATTTTAATGTGAAATGTCCCCGACCTGACTAATGATGAAAGCTTAATTCCCCAGATGATGGCACCATTTTGAGACATTGTAGAAATGTTAGCATGTAGAGGCTGATAGAAAGAAGTGGGACAATGGATTTGTACCTTGCTGGGGGTATCTTGTCCCTATGCCTCTCTTTATGTCTGTGTTTCCTGGCTATGGAGACATAAGGAATGTTATTCTGCTGTCACCTTCTTCCTCAATGGCCTGTTTCAACATGTCCTGGAGACAGCAGAGCTGGCAAAACATAACTAAAACCTCTGCAACATGGAGTCACAATTAATCTTTCTTCCTTTAAATTATTTCCCTCAGTTGTTTATTTCAACAATGAAAATCTGACTTAAGCAACAGACCAGCACAATCATATATTAGGTGAGGTGACTGTGTCTCACTCCTCCTGGACAAGATTTTGCTAACCTGAGTTCTGCAAACATGGCAAGGGTAGGATTTGGCAAGGGCCAAGCTAAAGAATTTTTATGAAGGGCCCTAGGAGCCTGATGAAAGTTTGGTCAAAGAGAGTTTGGCATTCTCTTGCTGTGACGTATGGTGATTGATAGTTACATTTTATGTGCTACCTATTAAAGTAAGGATGATTTTATTTATCTAGAAATCACAAATATATCCTTTGGAGCTTTTAGATTACCCTTGGAACTACTCTTGTCTCTGGCAAGGCTTCTCTGTAGTTTATTTTAAAATTTACAGGACACACAGACAGCTCACTCTCTAGCCATTAATCTGAACCTTTTAAAGATTAAGCTGGCAATGGGAACTTTGAAATATTTATATAGAGTCAAGCATCACATAACAATGAGGGCCTGAATTGAGAAACATGTCATTAGATGATTTTGTGGTGCAAGTATCGTAGAGCACAGTTACACAAATCCAAATGCCCTGAGTCAGTTAGTGGGTCTCAAGTGATGCAGAAAACATGACACGGTAAGGCTGCTGCTGGTCAAACATGTCTGCCTTTTTATAGGAGACATATTTTAAGAACTGTACAAGGAGTGTTCCCTAAAATACCAATAAAAAGGACAAAGTAAATAGAGCATAAGCAAGTAGCATAGCCACATGTTGTATTGTAAATTCTTGCATTTTACATAGTGGGTTGTGCTACGTTCATATGACTAACAGCACGGTAGGTTTCCACGTACCAGCAGCAATGTAGACATTGAATACAGCACACTCTATGGCATGGTGATCAAGCTAGGAAAGCACTACGAAGCAAAATTTTTTCAGTGATACGATGATCTCAGGAGCCACCATTGCATATAAAACCTGTCCTTTTCCACTGTGTTACAATATTATGGCTGAACACTGCTTATGTGATCTGTACTGACTGCAGTGTTGCTATATGCTATATGCATATGACTTTATGGGCTTATTACTGGAACATCATTTTCTCAGTGTTAATTTTATAAAAAATAAGAAAGTGATAGCAAGCTGTACCTTGTCATCATATCAACTTTAATAACACATTCCTAGGGATTGGCTGTCTAAACCAAATTCATTCTAGAGATGACACAGCATGGGCATTAGAAGAAACTTGAAGTTCACCTAATCAAAACCTTTATTGAAAGGAATAAGGTGAAAGAGGGAGGGAGGGAGGAACAGGAAGATACAAGTGAAGGGATAACAATTTAGATGTAATCTGAATATATTAATTAAATAAAAAAAGAAAGGTGACACAAGCCACATTACCACTTAATGCTATTCTTTCAAGTTACAAATTCAAAGCAATTTACCTGAACAGCAGTGGATTAACTCTCCAAAGAAATTCTCTTTACTCAGGAGCAATTAAAGTCAATGTTGTTGGCCTTACTTAGAACTCCTGCAATGTTTTTGTTGGTTCTTGGAGACAGTGTTTCTTTGTTTAACCTTGGCTGTCCTGGACTAGCTTTGTAGATCAGGCTGGTCTTGAACTCACAGAGATCAAACTGCCTCTGCCTTCCCAAGTGCTTGGTCTACAGGTGTGCACCATCGTGTATAGCACATCTGCATTTTTCAAGATAAATAATCTAACCATGGGTTTTTTTCTGACTATTTTAATGTAGTGTCAGAAAACAGCAATAACAACAACAAAAAACCCCAGAAACTTGTTTATGAGGAGACTAGAGAGTCTTTCTGTTATCTGTGGCAAGACCCTTGAGGTTCCTTTTTTTTTTTATTGTGTGTCTAATACATGTGGTGTCCTCTGGAGCAGGACTGTAGAAATTAACCCATTTCTTCTCTATGTTATTCCTCATATCCCATTTAACACTCTTTGTTCTTTTTTTAATTTAATTTTATTAATTTATTCATATTACATCTCAATGGTTATCCCCTCCCTTGTATTCTCCCATTCCTCCCTCCCTCCCATTTTCCCCTTAATCCTCTCCCCTATGACTGTGACTGAGGGAGACTTCCTCCCCCTGTATATGCTCATAGGGTATCAAGTCTCTTCTTGGTAGCCAGCTATCCTTCCTCTGGTGGCACCAGGTCTCCTCATTGAGGGGACGTGGTCAAATATGAGGCGCCAGAGTACGTGTGAAAGTTAGACCCCACTCTCCACTCAACTGTGAAGAATGTCCTCTCCATTGGCTAGATCTGGGTAGGGGTTTGAAGTTTACTGCCTGTATTGTCCTTGGCTGGTGCCATAGTTTGAGCGGGACGCCTGGGCCCAAATCTGCCTATCATAATGTTCTTCTTGTAGGTTTCTAGGATCCTCTGGATCCTTCAACTTTGCCATTCTCCCATGCTTCTCTCATCTAGAGTCCCAATAGGATGTCCTTCCGTCTTTGCCAGTTTCCTGGTCAGTGAAGACTTTCATGGAACACAGCCACTTTGGAAATCTATCTAGTGCTATCTCAGAAAACTGGGAATAGGGCTTCCGCAGGACCCAGCTATTCCACTCTTTGGAATATACCCAGAAGATGCTCCAGCACACAACAAGAAAATTTGCTCAACCATGTTCATAGCAGCCTTATTCATAATAGCCAGAACATGGAAACAGCCTAAGTGTCCCTCAGTAGAAGAATGGATAAATAAACTGTGGAACATTTACACTATGGAATACTACTCAGCTATTAAAAACAAGGAATTCCTGAAATTTGTGTACAAATGGATTGAACTAGAAATGATCATAATGAGTGAGCTAACCCAGAAGTACTCTTTGTTCTTTTACATGTATGTTTGTACTGAAAACCACCATTCAGATGTTGTTAAAGAGCTATTGAGCAATTTTTCTTGTTGTGTGCTGGTGCATCTTCTGAGTATATTCCAAGGAGTGGAATAGCTGGGTCTTGAGGGAGCCCTATTCCCAGTTTTCTGAGATAGCACCAGATAGATTTCCAAAGTGGTTGTACTAGTTTGCATTCCCACCAGCAATGAAGGAGTGTTCCTCTCTCCCCACATCCTCTCCAGCATGTGGTGTCACTTGAGTTTTTGATCTTAGCCATTCTGATGGGTGTAAGATGGAATCTCAGAGTTGTTTTGATTTGCATTTCTCTGATGACTAAGGAGGTTGAGCATTTCTTTAAGTGTTTCTCAGCCATTTGATATTCTTCTGTTGAGAATTCTCTGTTTAGTTCCAAGACCTATTTCTCAATTGGGTTATTCGGTTTGGTGGTGTTTAATTTCTTGACTTCTTTATACATTTTGGATATTAGAACTTTGTCAGATGTAGGGTTGGTGAAGATCTTTTCCCAGTCTGTAGGCTGTCGCTTTGTTCTCTTGACAGTGTCTCCAGCCTTACAGAAGCTTCTCAGCCTCATGAGGTCCCATTTATTAATTGTTGACATTAAGGCCTGGGCTGCTGGTGTTCTGTTCAGGAAGTTGTCTCCTGTGCCAATATGTTCCAGGCTCTTCCCCACTTTTTCTTCTAAGTGACTTAGTGTCTCTGGTTTTATGTTGAGGTCTTTAATCCACTTGGATTTGAGTTTTGTGCAAGGTGACAAATATAGGTCCAGTTGCATTTTTTTACACATAGACATCCAGTTAGACCAGCACCATATGTTGAAGATGCTATCCTTTTCCATTGAATGGATTTGGCTTCTTTGTCAAAAATCACGTGACCATATGTGTGTGGATTCATATCTGGATCTTCAATTCGATTCCACTGATCAACCAGCCTGTTGCTGTGCCAGTCCCATGCTGTTTTAATTACAATTGCTTTATAGTACAATTTGAAATCAGGTATGGAGATTCCTCCACAGCACCTTTTATTGTACAAGATCATTTTTGCTATTCTGGATTTTTTGTTTTTCCATATGAAGTTCAGAATTGAACTTTCAATGTCTTTAAAAAATTGTGTAGGTGTTTTGATAGGGATTGCATTGATTCCGTAGATTGCTTTTGGTAGGATGGCCATTTTTACTATAGCTGCCTTATTCATAATAGCCAGATCATGGAAACAGCCTAAATGTCCCTCAGTAGAAGAATGGATAAAGAAACTGTGGTACATATACACTATGGAATACTACTCAGCTATTAAAAACAAGGAATTCCCGAAATTTGTGGACAAATGGATTGAGCTAGAGATGATCATAATGAGTGAGTTAACCCAGAAGCAGAAAGACTCAAATGGTATATACTCACTTATATCTGCATACTAGCCCAATGGGCATGTCCCATGAAAGCCTTCCCTTACCAGGAAAATGGGACAGAGGGGAGGACATCCTATTGGGACTCTAGATGAGAGAAGCATAGGAGAATAGGATCCAGAGGGTCCTAGAAACCTACAAGTAGAACATTATGATAGGCAGATTTGGGTCAAGGGATCCCGCTCAAACTAAGGGACTAGCCAAGGACAATACAGGCGGTAAAATTTAAACCCCTACCGTGATCTAGCCCATGGACAGTACAGTCTCCACACTTGAGTGGAGAGAGGGATTTGACTTTCTCATGTACTCTGGTGCCTCACATTTGACTATGTCCCCTGGAGGGGGAGACCTAGTGGCACTCAGAGGAAGGACAGCAGGTCACTGAGAAGAGACTTGAAACCCTATGAGCATATACAGAGGGAGGTAATCCCTCTGAGAAACAGTTATAGGGGAGGGGAATAAGGGGAAAATGGGAGGGAGGGGAGAATGGGGGGATACAAGGGATGGGATAACCATAGAGATGTAACAAGAATAAATTAATAAAAAAAAAGAGAAAATGAAAAAAAAAAAAGAGCTATTGAGTTGGACCTCATTGAAACAGAAATGCATTGACAAAATAGTCTGCAACTCTGACCTCTCAGAGTGCACATTTCAGATCATTCTATCATACCTAGAAAAGGTTTCACACCCTTGATAACTTTGTTGCTAATGGGAAGAAAAGAATAGAGTGCCTGGACAAAAGTATTTATGAGAACATAGAGGATTGTCTCTGTAATTTTGACTCCGAAATAAAAGCTTTAAGAGTTTAAGGTGATTTTTTTCCCATAAAGTTAAAGTTAGAAGATATAGGGGGAAGGGCTCATGTTTTCCCTCTGTTACTTCTGGGAAAATTGGAAGTGCATTACATTATTGCTGTTGAGAACTGTACATAGCTGAATATGCCTACACTGAATATTTATGATGAAATCTGTTACAGACTCTACTATCTGTTTGAATACTGAATAGCCACACAAGCCAAACAATAGAAATATTTTAAAGCAAGATTATTTCCTATTGTTAGAAAAAGGTTTTGTCTCTTAATATCAGAAATATCACCTAGTTATATCCTGTTGGCCTGAACCTGCCTCTGATCTAAATAGAAGCCCAAGACTTTCCCACAAAACTTGTCTCACAGAATTTGATGTTTCTCATCTGGTGGCCTTGAAATATAGGACTGCTCTTTCACTGATGTACTAAATTCAGATAGGGTTGGCACAGCAGCCACAGCCACCATGGCATAGCTGCCTGCACTCTTTGTACTCTTCTGTGAAAAGAATATATTAACAATGTCAAAAGTTGAGCAGATTGCCCATCACAGAAATACCTACTCTTGAAAGATTGAGATTTGCCTTTGAGGTAATAATGGCAGATATGAGAAAGATGGGACAAGGCTTAGTTTAATATAAATATTAACATGGCAGTAGAGACTTTTCTGGAAGAGGCTGGGAACACTATATAGAAAGAAATCTGATTAGAATCCTGGAGTGTAGAAGACTACAGCACACATAGTTCCTATTCAGGATACCCAGAGACTGATCTGATGTTGCATCCAACTTCTGATTTTGTAATGTAATCCCTGAGTTATCCTGGCTAATTTGCTTATCTGTCCCTGTCTACCAGGTGGGGTGATGGTTATTATATAGAAGGCTGTTATTGGGATGAGTAGAATTAAGTTTATTAGTAATTGTATATCATATAGAATAGTATAGGGTGAGAGCTATTAGAATGGTACTTAACATTTTATATATAACTTGTTTACTCAGATAGTACTTTTCTGTCAATTTTTCACTTATATAACTTCTATTGATATTTTTATCATGTATCTGTAATCATCATTTCATTTAACAAACATTTAACAAAATATTTAAAATGTATATTTAAAATCTCATTAATCAATGAGTCTTTGAATGTGAATGTGTGAAATTGTTGTAGTACTAAGACTACAAGTAAGCATGATAGTCATCACATCAATTGTTTAAGTAGTAGACAAGTGTTTTATAATACTTTAAAAATTAATATAGCTGATACAATAAGTTATTTCATCCAGTAGGAGATGAAAAAATGTCAGATCTCCATTACTTTATTTAGAACAGTTGATATAAGTGCTATCTATAAAACATCTGTGCACTGTTTGTCTATGAACATATTGTACACACATGTATAAATCTGCATGACATTACAGGTGCCTACATTTTTATGCTTTTATCAAAGTTATACTTTGTAATGATATGACAAAGCTCTATCTGGTGATGGGCACTATTAAGATGCATGTTTAAATGAGCCTATCTACTTACCCTTATGTAAACAGATAGCTTAACATTCATATAGAGACTTTCTCTTTAAAATCTTTAGAAAATTAATAAATCAGTTTACTCTCACTAAATCACAAATTAAATAATTGTACAACAGGTATAAGGAAGCAACTCAAACACTTTCCCAATCCCAAACGTTACACATCTCAGTGAAAATTTATACAGTCAGAAGGGCCATTTTGAAGCATTGGAGCTTGACTTAAGTTATTACAATTTAATAATTAGCTAATTAATATCTGTATGAATTTATGTTTTCTATGGTTGTTACTACTTCAAACTCAGAAAGTTGAATTTGATAATAGGAAATGTTTCAATAGATTTGAAACTAGCAAAACACACAGACTTTCCACAAAACAAGGGTACATTTTATGCTTTCTTCTCATATTATGTATTTTTCTTTATAAGCTGGTGTGGGAAGGTATGACATATGTGACCTAATAATCTTTAACGTTTTAGCTGCTTCATACTTAATTTGCAATCCAGTTGTCAAGTAGCACCAACTTTATAAGTTTCATTTGGAACTGTTGATTTCAGTTCTAAATGTTGTGTGTATTTCATAGGCCTGTGGTACACAAATGTTTAGCAACATCAAATGTCAAGGAGCCTAATCTTTGTGACTCTTTTTCAGAATAGTTGATATAAATGCTACCTATATCAGCTGCATGATATGTCTTTATGAATACATTTTGCATGCCTGTTTATATGTGCATGACATATAACACAGTCTTGTTGTTTTTTTTTTTTAAATCACAGTAATAATGTGTATCGATGTTTCAAAGCTCTGTGTCTTGGGATGGGTACTGTTACTATTCTCTTTTAAATGAACACAGCCACTTGAGCTTTTTCAGATAGATCATGTAACACATATACAATACTCAAATGTCTCTATTTTCTAACTGAGATCAGTTTCCAGATTGCTAAATAGTAGACTATTTTGATACTATTATATAGATCTGTAGACAGATAAATTTGGAATTGAAACAAATAAAACCAACACTGTGCTAATTTGCAAAGTTAATTTAATGGGCAAATTAACAAGTACTCTTTCCTACATTAAAATGATCTTGGAAATGATTACTTAAGTATATATTATAAGAGTTTAAACACATACAAAATAAGGGGTAAGTCCCAAGTGATGGGCTGAGTGTTGTTGAGTCTGTCAGTTTTCTAGTTGTAGATGCTATGAGCTCTACTAAGCACCTCTGTGCAGGATCACCAGAGCTACCTCAATAGGAAACAGAATGAGTTCTTTGTGACCCATACCTGTAATTCAGTAACCTTCACATAGTATTTGAAGAAAGCAATTACTTATGCCAGGAGCAAATCAATGACATCATGTCCCAGCTTTACCATTCATTGTGGTCAAACTGACTACCACCAAGGTAAATGATAATTTATAATAAGAAAACTAAGGACACCTAGAGGGTGGATGGATGAGGCTCCTGTGGCTGAAGAATTAAGACCACTTGTGCGCAGCACTTATATGTGATGCTTTCACATATAAACTGCAATTTGTTTTTTTAAGGGCAGAATAGAGATGGAGAATTTTGTCATGATGCTGTGTCTACTGTAAGTTGTGTTCAAAAAGCAGAATTGGCTTATCAATATGTTGTACAACTTAAATTGTATTTTATGAAGAAAGATAAGAACTTTTCAGCCTATGTAGAAGAAAAATGTACTTTCAATTCAGATAGTGAGGTCTGTAGGGAAAGAAATGCTCCAGATAAGAACCCTGGCTTTTAAAGAAGGCATCAGGAAAGTTTTTTCCATTTTTATTTTATTTTTAAATTTTTTTTATATTTTTATTAGTTCATTCATATTACATTTCAATTGTTATCCCATCCCTTGTATCCTCTCATTCCTCCCTCCCTCCCATTTTCCCCTTACACAAAGAACTCATTATGTATCCTATTGAGGTAGCTCTGGTGAGCCTGCACAGAGGTGCTTAGTAGAGCTCATAGCATCTACAACTAGAAAACTGACAGACTCAACAACACTCAGCCCATCACTTGGGACTTACCCCTTACTTTGTATGTGTTTAAGTCCCCTATGACTGTGACTGAGAGAGACATCCTCCCCCTGTATATGCTCATAGGGTATCAAGTCTCTTCTTGGTAGCCTGCTATCCTTCCTCTGAGGACAGTTTTATAAAATGAAAAATATACATTTTTTTCAAAAGTCCAAAAGGAGAGGTTATCTAAAAATGGATAGAAGACTTTGAAAAGCAAACCATGGCTACATATAGGATTAGAAAGAACCATTTCTACAGGATCCCAGGAGCTCTTTAATGAATCAACCATTTGAGAGGAAGAAGTAGATAAAATATCAGAGGAAGTAGGCATCACTAAGCGAAGACTGAAACATCAATACGTATACATAAACAGTGCTAAGCTAAAGCCTACATTAGGGGGACAAGTGGGTTTTAGCTTGAGTTGAATAATTTAAGGAAAGTTTTTGCAAAGCTTGTGAAAACAGGAATAAGTCAAAGGATAGGGCTACACACAGCAAGAAGAAGCAGGAACAGCATATATTCTGCATCGCTCCCAGTTTACCTGAGTAAGAAAACCTACTTTAATTCGAGACAGTTTCATCATTTGGATAGAAGATTAGAAATAAGAGTGTATTTCATGTTAAATAAGCCAAATATCAAAATAGGAAAACAGATAGGTTTTACACTAGCTTGAATATAAATTTTATATAAATTTGAGTCATTGTGAATAAGTTTCTTAACAAGAATTCTCTTTATTCATAAATGTGGTAGAGTGCCAAAAGTAAGTAACCTTGACCTCATTTTCCATAATTGGTGAAGAAATTAGTAAGTCACAAATTAATTATGATGCCTACTAATCTCTATCAAGGGGTAGTAAACAGAACCCATTCACTATGAGAAGTATTTTATCATTCCCAAAGGCCTCAAAAGCTCAATAAAGTTATCAAGATATCCAACTTGAACAAGTGTCCGTCTGTCTCTCAGTGGTTCATTAGTTCCACAAAGCATAGCATTATATGTGAATTATTAGTCTTTAAAGAGTTGAGAAAGATTTAGTAGCATTGCTAGAATTAAAAAACAATAGTTTTACGTGATGAAAACAAACAGATAAGATACTGCATTTTTTAATTGACTTGCTGTGCAGAGGATAGGGGATTATTTAGTAATAACATTCTTAGGAAAATAAAGTGACTGATTTAAATTGACTCTCCGTTTATATGGGGCCCAATAAAAAGAGCTCGTAGCAACTATAGTTGCCTTTCACAGTCAGATCCAAGATTAACCAAACTTTTACCACAAGAAGTTCTCACCTACGGTATCCTACCTTCTTGGGATGTGATTTTTAAGATGGGTTAAAGAAGTGCTCTCATCTGTGGAAACTGAAAATTATGGTGTAAAAATGGCACTGAAACTAAAAATTAGAAAGCCTGTAGTTATATTAAAGTGCATAAACTAAAAATTTGACTCACAGCAAAGTAAAAAGACATGGGGGGAGGGAAAGCTGAGAGGAGCAGAAAATAGACTTCTCCAGGGAAGAGCCCCTCAGTTGGTTATCCAATACCAAGTGGTCCGCCACATAATTATATACATATATGTAGCATTATATGGACTGATAATGTTGTATTTGTAATTTATAATTTACAAATAATAAATAAATATGTACTATATTTATATACATATCTCCAAATGGCTAATGAAAAGAAGTCAGAGGCTATGAATTTTAGAGAGTAAGGTGGAGGAACATGAGATGGGTTAGGGGAATTAAAAGGAAATGATGAAATTATATTTTAATTTCAGTTTTAAGAAAAGAAGAATTGATGAAAACAAACTTCAAACCTGTGTGTTTCACTGAACAGGACAAGTGTAGTCTTTGTCATGCCTGCTTTAAAGAAGGTTCCAGCATTTTAAGACCTTGACGTTCAATTTAGTGGAAGAAGTGGCTTCTTTTGTTTCCTTGCTACATGTCTTTATGCAGCTGTTATTTAAACACTCGTTGGTCTACAGTATATAGTCCTCATGGTAATTACTTAAGAGGTATTTCTGTGTGAAAAACAAATAAACAAAATAAGTATTCAGCACCCAGGATCTGTTGTCTACAATACTGCGCATCCTTTGCTGAGCCTGTGTGAACAACATGCTCATCTCACAGTTGCCTTCTGCACAACCAGAGCAGTGGTGTTTTTTACTCCTTCCCTCTGCAAGGGAATGTTGGAAAGAGCTACGGTGTTCCAGATGGGCCAGAAAACTTAGAAAAACCTAGTGAAACACAAAGATTAGAACTGCTATAGATGAGAGAGATAGACTGTAATCTAGCGGCTAGAAATCAAGACAGATTGGGTGAGTATCATTGGCTTCAAGTGTAAGATTTTTAAAAGTTGAAAAAGAGATAAAATTTAGAAAATGGATGATTCAAGGAGAGGTCTAAGGTAGACTCTTTGGATTCCTGGTTTCTACATCTATTACTCAGCCAGCGACTGGCTTAAAATGTGGGGGAAAAGGAATTGAGAAACTTGTTTTAAGTTAACTGTAGGTTATAATTCTAAAATGGATCATTCTTTCAGAATAAATGCACTTAAAGAAAAGCTGTGGAAATGGAAATCCCCTAAAGTTCTAAAACGAAAACAAGAAGTCATGTTGCTGTATGCATAATTAGTAAATACTTTTCGATGCAGTGATCCATAGCATGGCTTGCTGACTGTCATCCCTTCTCCCGCACCCACTGCTTGAGCATTACTCCTCTTGAGTTTCAGTTATATCCTGTATTCTGTCATTAGGATGTGATGGTTGTCTGTGCTAAACAAACATGCACTGCTTTTCTTATCATTTTCTGAACAATGCGGTATAGCAGCAATTCATACATCATTCACAATGCATGGAGTATTATAAGGATTATGAAAGTAATTCAAAGACGCCATTTTACATACAGCATACATTGACTTTCCTATCTGCGCAGATCCTGAAACCAATCGCTGGTGCATTCCTAGGAGTGAGTATGTAAACTCAGGTGAACATTTGCATGCTCCATAAAATAAAGCAAAATTGTCAATCTTAATAAAGTTAGCTTAAGTGTAATTTAATAGTTTATATGTGCACTCTTAGTAAGTAGTATCAACCCCAGGATGTTAGTGCAACTAGAATTTAAATCCTACTTTCTACAAAGACATGAGTTTTCATTGGCATAATTAATCTGAAATTACTCCTAAAGTTCCAAGACCTCCGAAACATACACTTGGTAGAGAGCCAAGCATCTTGTCTGTTTGCATACTTGAAGTTACTCATTGATTATTCATCTATTCATTTATTCAGCTATCATTCTAATATTTTATTGGTGTAGTAATTCTATATTACTTGTTTCTAGGAAATTAAGGCTATAAAGATATGCCATTAGACTATACTTCTATATCAGTCAATATTTTAAGAAAATATATTAATTTTGTTTTATTTAGTCTATTATATTCTAGTACACAGTAAAAACTCAATAAATATTTAGCAATGAATACATTTTCTACTCAGGAAATTTTTTATAAATGTGACCAATTTTCTTAGTAACTGTGGAGAGTAGTGTTTTAGTGTTTGCTTGTGTTGAACATTGTAAGAAATGAAATACAATTTGGGGATGAAACAGATAACTTTTGAGAGTTCACAGCAACACTGTTAATACACATTTTAATGTACTGGGAAAATCTGGAAACTAAAGCTACATTTGAACGAACTTTTTAAAGGAACCTAGAAATCAGTAGAGGCTTGGGAAGACAGGAGGTCGTTATAGCTCCTCTGTGGATGCTTAGCAGGGGATTTTCTGAATAGAGCAGCCTGTCTTAAAAAGTAAGCAGGGATCCTGCATGTCATTATCTTTTGGGAAGAGAGTCAAGGAAGGATAGAATTAGAACAACAACTTAAAGGGCTGTTATACGATAAAGGACTGCTCCTGCTATGGATGATAGTCCTAATATTACTTGCCTGTAGTGATCAAACTGCAAAGGCAACCAAAGGTAATGAGGAAAGTAGGTATATAATAATTTTATAAAGAATTGTGCAGTGTCTGAGAATGTACAAATAGTTGCAGAGCAGCAAGTTAGCTTGTCACAGTTTCATGAATAGTGATAGAAGAATCGAGACTCCTGGGTAAGAGGTAAAAGAGAATTCACTACTCACAGGGATTTTAGTGGCCACTGTGGTGGCATTTAAGCACCCTGCCTATGATTCACAGTTCCTAGAAGAGATAAAAATGGCCTGGGCATCTGGCCCTGAGCAGCTCCTAAACTTAAGGCCTTGGGTCTTTTCCAATGGACAAGAAAGCCTGTCTGCCTTTTCCCCTGCTGGGAGAGAGTTCTTTATTATGCTTGAGAGGAAACATGCCAGCCCTTTTCTCTGGAGAGTTACTGTCTTTGTCTATCAAGGCTGTTCATACATCTTAGAAAACAAAGGGTAATGATACCTCACTGCCAAGGCTAGTAGAGTATGAGAAGTCTACAGAGAATTCTCTCAGTAGAAAGGAGTCACTTGTTGAGTGAGTTGAAAGCCAAAGGCTCTTTTAGACTGCCATGTTCTTTCCCATAAACATAGTAAGCTTTAAATGGCATTTCTTCCCAGTGCTTAGAAGTCCTGATCTGTCTAAGTGGAGAAGTAAACATGAGATGTTCATGACAGGATTTATACAGTTGGTGTTCTTCCTATACATCCGTGCTTTGGGAATGACATAGATAGCCGTATTATATGTTGTATCTGATAATACACCAATCCTCCAATTTTATCTAAATTGATAACGTTGTGTGTATGTGTGTGTGTGTGTGTGTGTGTGTGTGTGTGTGTGTGTGTGTGTGT
>OU015743.1:99338146-99354207 GCA_907169655.1 Acomys percivali | reverse complement strand
TGTGTGTGTGTGTGTGTGTGTGTGTGTGTGTGTGTGTGTGTGTGTGTATGTTTGTGAAGTTTGTGCACATGTGCATGCAGGTGTGATAAGAGGATAGAAGTTGACCTTGAGGTCTTCCTTGATGAAATTTCACATTTATTTTTTTAGGAATTTAAGATGGCATTTTATATATTAATTTTGTGTGGAATCCTGCTATTAAGGTCTAAGTCTGGAGTTTTTGGATAGCCTTTGAGCTCCGTATAAAATGGCAGACTCCCTTTCTTTTTTGCCTAATCTGGGGAACCCCAAGTCTCCTAAGGGGCATCACATAGCCCTCAGGGAAGGTTACAGGGCCAATCCTTTGCTGATATGAAATCTGTTAAACAAGCAAATGGGGAATTCTGAGATAAAAGCATCCTCTGATAATAAGATATCTTGGTGTCTTGGCTTTCAACCAGTGACCTTTAACCATACCTGGATATTCTCCCCCACCCATGGGATAATTAAATACTGCTTTCCCCTCTTATAGTAGGGCTGTTTTATTACATGTAGATTAATTATCCCTAGCATCTTTAGCCCCAAGGAATCAAACACATTGATCCTCAAAACTCCTCCCACTGCTCAAAGTTTACAATTTTCTGTTTCACATGAAATAAAAAGGAGGTGTCAGCATCATCTATTTCAACATGACCATCTAAGATTCATGATTTATTCTGGGGAAGGAAGGACTCCCCTCCTCCCTGAAGGCCACTCACTTGGCTGCTGCGAACTTCTGCTGTTTGCTGGTGTGCCCCCGGCATTGCTGCTGCCATCTTTCTATCTGCCTACTGCAGTCCCATCTGCAGAAGCAAGTTGCTGGCTGTTCCTGAAGCAGCCATTTTTGTCTGCCCAGAAAAAAAATGGGCTCCAGCTTCTGGTGCTCTTGGTTTCAGAGCTCTGAGTGAGCCTCCATTACTGGCTATGAGCAGCTACTGACCTGCCCAACCTTCCCTCTCGCTGCCTGGCTGTGTCTCCACCTGGGAAGTCCGCACTTCCTTTTCTGCACAGCAGCAGCAGCAGCAGCAGCAGGGATGTGGAACTACAACTTTGTATATTTATGTATACATACATGCACATGTACATGTGATGCTACAGTGTGCATTTGGAGGTCAGAAGTGAACTTGTGGGAATTGGTTTTCTCCTTCCTCCTTGTGGGTCTTAGAGATGGAATTTAAGTCCTAGCGTTTGGTAGCAAGTGATTTTACATGATGAGCCATCTTCACAGAGTTCTCCTCCACTTTGTCTTTTGAAGCAGTTTCTCTCAAGGAACCAGTCACTCATCAATCACTTTGTCTAAATTGGCTGGCCCCTAGGATTCTTTGGTCTTCTCTGCACCCTTCACCCCTCACTGAGTGCTGTGATTGCAGATACTTGCTTTTATAGTATATGCTAGGGATTCAAACTCTGGTCCTAGGGTTTCATAGCAGGCACTTGACCAACTATACCATCACTTAGGCTATAAATGAAATTATATAGCTAGTTGATAAAATGTATTTTATCATTTTAGTTAAATACATTTCTCTTACACACACACACACACACACACACACACACACACACACTCACTCTCACACACACATTCACTTATAATTTAAATGACATTTTCTCACACTGACTAAAACAGTATTACTCAAACTATCTGTAAGAGCCAGTAGGAGTCATTTAATGCAGTGTTCTGAGTCTCTTTTTTCTACATTCAGATATGTTCCTTCAAACATAGCAGATTTCTCTCTGTGTGTTTCATAGCATTATAAAATTCTATATTAAATCAGGAACTCAGAGAAGTTTCTTTTTGATTGTCTTTTAGATTTCCATGTAAGTATGTTAGGACTTCTCACACAGACAATTTAGTCTTTTTAAGATAATACTTTGAATTCTGTGTCACTAATTATTGCAGACAGAGATGGGGACCTAAACCTAATTCTAAAGGCAAAGGTTTCATTTCTGGGCCTCCCTTTCATCAGTTCATTCTAATGGACTTTGAAGCTAGTCAGCTGGGAAAAATGGGAGATTCTGCCAGTTTTTCAAAAGAAAGGTATCTTGCACCTTGGACCACCATGATATATTTTCTGAGAACTTGAATGTAGATGAAGGGATAATGGGAGGAGAGGAGAAGTCATTTGATTGTGCACATGGTATTACTCTTGCTTCATTAACTTATTTTAGTTGAGAAATTTCCCATTTTATGGCAGTTTTCTTATAATTAAAAAACACATATAAAGCCAAAGTCTCTGAGTCATTGGGAGAATTGAAAGTACTTTAATTTATTTCTGCTTATATATTTACTTAAGAGAATTCCTTCTTATCCTCTCTCCTCATAGTTCGCACTAACATCCATCATTACTTAAACTTCAGACATGGAGGACGTCCTTCAACTATTCTTATAATAAACAATCTACTGTTCTCTTGTTTTTTTTTTTTTCTTCTTTAAAAAAAATCTTACATTTTTTTATCCCCATCTTATAGCCCCTTTACTGGACAGGGTTCTCTAATGGAGTGGAGCTGGTAGAATACATAGATATATCAAGAGAGGATTTATTAGATTTGCTTCAACAATGTGGTCAAACTAGTCCAACCATGTCTTTCTCACTCTGGAGAAGCTGGAGACCTAGTAGCTGCTTTAGTTCATGATCATGGACGTCTCATCAATCTGGATCTGGTGCTGAAGTCCTGGAAGACTCCTGGAGTACTTTTGGTCTTTAGTCTATATTGTAAACCAGAAGATGCCAATTCAAACACCAGTGGAGGAATGCACAGCAACGGAGTAGATGAGCTTGCCACAAAGACCAAAGGCAAGAAAGCAAGAAGGAAAAAGCAATGCTTCTCTCCCTCATGCCATTTTTGTCTGGACTGCAACCAGAAATTACCAACATCATTGAGAGTGTGTCTTTCCACTTCAAGTGATCTTCCTCACAAGAATATCCATCAACTTGTTTTTTAGTTGAATCATAATTCAGTCAAGTTGACAAGCAAGATTTGAAAATTCTTTCCTGACTCTTCTTGGCTTGTTTTGGACTTGCTCATCTTGTTCCAGGACACCATCTGTCCTACGACATTCGGATGTCTATGTAAAATCAAAACCACTGTCACTCTTCCAATAAACCTCCCATTTCCCTAAAATAACCCAAAGTAATTCTGAAGTGTCAAATTATATGTGTAATTTTCTTCATTAAGTACTCAATAAGCAAAATAAAATTAAAAGTTCTATAGAATATTATATTAAAAATTCCTGTTGTTGGGCATAAGGAAATGGCCGCGTAAGTACGAATGCTTTTTCTTCTAGCATTTAGTTCTGATTTTGGGTCCCCAGTATACATGTAAAAGCCAGGCATTTCCACCTGTGCTATATGTATTAGCCTATGGTTAGTATGGGGTATAGAAATAGAGATTTTAGTTGTTATTTAGTTAGTCAGTCTACCCAAAACATGTTCAGTGAGAGAAAATATGTAATGACATAGACAATGATAGACAAAGGCACCTGATATATTGTTCTGGCTTCTATGTGGGTATGTATGGGTGAATATGTTCCTGTACAAACTTGTAAAAACACACATACATCACAGATACAAATACCAGGCATTCATATAGAATTCTTCATGCTGAAAAACAGTTGTACATTAAGAGTGCTTGGTATTTCTAGAAGACACATATAATACTTCTCTGAGAATTAGAATTTCATAAATAAAATAACTAAACTTGATGAGATAGGTGTTTCTCTTGGTATGTACTCACTTACAAGTGGATATTAGCTGTAAAGTAAAGGATAAGTATGATACAGTCCAGAGACCCAAAGAGCCTAATTAACAAGGAGGCTTTACACAGGGATACAAGGGTCTTCCTGGGAAGGGAAAATAGAATTTTATTTGGTGATAGACAGGGGGTGGATGGAGATGGAATAGGAGGGATCAAATTGCAGGGGTGATGGAGGGAGAGAATACTGGGAGAGATGACTGGAATTGGGCATGAGGCGCATTTGGGGAGTTGGGTAGACTGGAAACTCATGGAATCTACGAGGGTGACCCTACAGAAGACAGCTAGTAATGGGAGACACAGAGCCTGAACAAGCCATCCTCTGTAACTAAGCAAGGCCTCATGTGGAGGAATTGGGACACCAACCCAGCCACAAAACCTCTAACCTACAGTTTATCATACCTGCATGATGTGTTGAGACCAGAGCCTACCTTACTTGTCATCAGATAGACCAGAGAGACTTTATCCAGCAACTGATGTGGGCAGATGAATGTCCCACAGCCAAATAGTAGGCAGAGCTTCAGGAGTCCCAAGAGGAAAGGGAGGAAGGATTAGAGGAGCCAGAGGGATCAAGGACATCACAATATCATGGGCCAGAGAATCAACTGACCAGAAGACAAGTGGACTCACAGAGATCAGGGAGCATGTATGGGTTTGACCTCGGCCCTCTACAAGTATGTTATGGTTGTGTAGCATGGTGTTCTTGTGTGATTCCTAACAGCAGGAATGGGGGCTTTCTCTGAGTCTTTTGCCTGTCTTTGGGACTCCTTTCCTCCTACTGGGTTCTCTTGTCCAGCCTTCCTATAAGAATATGTGTCTGTCTGATTGTAGCTTGTTATGCAGTATTTGATTGATGCTCCTGGAAGGCCTGCTACTTTCTGAGAAGAGATCAGGGTCGGGGTGGGAGGTGGTGGATCAGGGAGGGAGGAGGAGAGGTGTTGGGGGAGGGACTAGGGGGGCCTGGACAGAGGGAAAACTACAGTTGGGATGTAAACATACAAGAGAACAATAAATAGGAAAAAATAGGTATATCTGCTTTGTGAAAGTCACATGATAAAACTTGAGCTTGTAAAACAAAAGTCAAACTCTTAAATATTGCCTAGACCCTTCTTCCATGACCTGAACCTGAACTGCTGTACACTTTGTCCTAACTTCTCACCTTTCTTGTGCTTTATATCACAAGTTCTGGTAAATATCATCAAAATTAGTAAATGAAGGAAGAAGAAGAGAGAGAGAGAAAAAGAGAGATACAGAGAGAGAGAGACAGAGAAAGAGAGAGAGAGAAAGAGGGATACAGAGAAAGAGAGAGAGACAGAGAGAGAAAGAGAGAGAGAGAGGACATCCTCTAAAAAGTATGTGTAATCCTGTCTATATTTAAAATGTCTAATAAATGGTATTATTTATAATATTAATTCATATTTATAATTGTTTAGATAACATGGCACCTAATATTTTTTCTGTGATATATATATATATATATATTGTTCTGTGATATATATGGACATCATAAGTTGTTTGTTCTTTGAGGACGGAATTTATCTTTTATAAGATTAAATTAAACATCCATTTTCTAATTTTGTTTGTATTTAACAGTAAATACATTTTGAATAGCATCAATGATTTCACTGTGGTGTAATATATGCATTGAAGATAATGGGTGAAAAAGCAGTATGAAGTATATGTGACTTAATATGCCTGGGATTTGTTTATATCAGGAAGAAATGGATGAATTAAAGGCCTGCCTAATGTCATTGATGATTTCCCTGGGAGGCACAAAGATCTCTAAGACCGAACTGAAACTAATAACCTCTCCTCTCTCTCTCTCTCTCTCTCTCTCTCTCTCTCTCTCTCTCTCTCTCTCTCTCTCTCTCTCTCTCTCTCTCTTTCATGATGTGTGTGTGTGTGTGTGTGTGTGTGTGTGTGTGTTAGTATGCTCAAGAGACCTGAGTTAAGAAGTTTAATCATTTGGCTTTTTTTATTTTCAGACAGAAATTAAGCATGATGTGGAGAGCTGAAGCAGTGTGCAGGTCAATTGCTCATCATTATGTGAATTATTTAATGCATTTTAATGGTGTTTGATAAGATAAAACATGCTATGTATGCCAAACTACAAAGTTTTAATCCAATATGTATTAACTGTGGACATAAATGAGTTCCCGCTTATATTCTCAGACATTAATTCCAAATATTCAACATGTCCTCTTGAGTATAAGCAGCTGAAAGTGCAGAATGTGGGAAATGGGCACAGTAGGCAGTGCGCCTTCACACTGCTCACCTCAGGATCCTCAGAGACAACAGACATGTAATTCAACATTTGGGAAAGACACTGTCAGTTCTGAGGAACCTAACCCATCATACTTGAAATTTTAAAGTCAACTGTTTGTCTAGGCTGCTTCAGCCAGTATGTTCTCATATTTATTTCTAAACACAGACGAATAACTTGTCTATATTTATCATCTTATTTATATCAGCCTATAGAGTTTAAATTTACATAGCTCAACAAACCTCAGAAGCCAAAGGTGGGGGTGGGGGGACTGGTTAAGAGGGTAAATTCCAGTGAAGAGTCTATTTTCTAGTCTTACACTTTAATGTTACTTTGATCAAGATCAAGAAAGCATTCATTTTATTTACTTGACTTAGAAACAATTGACACATGGGCATGGGCATATGATTATACCATTTTCCTTCATTTTTGTCACATGTGGACTTGGAGAGGAAGCTCATTTGGCAGAGTACTTGCCTGGTAAGTTCATCTTGTCTTGGATTCAAGTCCCAGATTCTCATAAATTGGATGCAGTGGTACATCTCAATGATTCTGCCACTTGAGAGATGGATGTGAGGTGGGGGTGGGGGTGAGGGGGATTTGTCAGAAGCTCAAGGTCGTCCTTAGGTACATATCAAGTTGGAAGCCAGTGTGGACAAAAGAACTAACCAAATTTGTATGTGTCATCAAGGTCAAATGGACCAACTCTCACTTCTTGACTCCCAGTCTAGAGCACGAGCCAATACTTCAAAGACAGACTTGAGCCCAGTATAACAAAGACAGAGACTTGGTTTCCTACTTGCCTTTGGAAGGGAAGATAGAGGAAACCAAATCTTCCAAACTTCACCCAACAAAAAGGACAGTGGCTATTATTCACCAGTAAGTTACACATTTATTCTCCATGGAGAGCATTAAAGAGGAAGCAAAGCCAGACCAAATCAGCAGCACCCAGAATGCCTATTCTCATGAACTCTTACTGAATCTGATGCTGCTAACGCAGGCAGGCTGTGATTGGGGTCCTCACACTGCACTGCACTACTCACTAAAGATGCCAGAGTATATACAAAAAATATGTATACAAAAGCAAGAGTATACAAAAGTATGTCTCTCTGTATGTTTCATTGTTTAGACATTAATGAGTGCTTGATGTTAGCATTCCTCGTTGAGGAGACAGAGACTTATCTCACAGGCATCATAAAGTAAATAACCAAGCAGATGTGGTGCTAGTGCCAAGTTCCTTAGTGCCCTCCAACATCAGCTGTGACATTGGTTTCTGACCCAAGTATTGAACATCAGGATACTCTCTTGAGCACATAAGAATCTCAGTCCTGTAAGTCCTACAAGGTTCTTAGCTTGAAGCCAGCCAGAAGGTATCCTGCAGAGAGTAGGGAAAGCCCTGATTATACAGTCCTCCCACAGTCATCACTATTCCTGTGAATGTTAGCATGCTGAGTTTATATTAAATAAACCTACTATCAGGATCTAATAAGACTGGGTCATTTAAGACAAAATGAACTTTCTACCATTTGAAACCCATGTAGCATAACAATAAATCACTCTTTTATTAAAGCTGTTGAAAGTACAAGGATGCAGAGAGTTCACAAAACTAATGATGGCTTTGAACAAGGCTCTTTCTTGTTTTCCTAATGAAGTAAAATACAAAGAGCTAGTGTGTTTCAAAAGTGCAGTGCATTGTCCTAAGAGCCCACTCTTAATGAACTAGATTAGAGTGAGTTCAACTCACCGGAAACCCCAATGTAGCCTGCATTCAGTAATGTTATTGTTATCATATTTATCTTTTTATTATGAAAGAGGTAGCAGTGTTCTTAGAAGGTTGAACAACTGTCTGAAACTCTGGTAAGAGGATGAGAAGTTCTGGAGTCTCAATGGTCAGAGCATACAACTCAGGCACACACTGATTCCCACAGATGTCATAGGTTCTCCCATTATCTCTAACAAACAGTCCAATTCAAGACAAATGATCTGTGACTTGCAGTTGTTTAGGAAGTTGTAAAGAGAATCTAACCAATGTCATCGTTACGAGAAAACTTTAGTGTTTGATTTAATTCTGACAATATTTTTGCTTAATGGACATTTTATGTGACTTGGCCTTAGTTTTATGGATCAGTGGCTCCACTTTGCTTCTGAGGATTATATTTGGAGTAGTGTGTAATTGATTTAACTGTTTACTTGCTTTTGCATTGATATTGCCTTCTCTCCACCGGCAGAGTAAGCACCATGAAAGAAATGCTTAGGGATAGCATGATTATTTTAAACATTTATGTAATGATTAAATGAACTAATGAAGTTAAAATAATGTTTATTTAGACTGTTGCCCTACTATATACTGTGAATCAGAGGAGAACTATAAAAACTCAGATTACTTAAGGAAAAGTGATAAATTAATTATTGCAACTCCTTATGGGTCCACAATTTTATTAAATCAAATATAGTTAATGACTCATGTTCTTAATGTAAGTATGTGATTTATGATTTACATTCTCAGCAAGTATGTACTTATTTATTGCAAACAGATGTAAGATGATCTGTGAAGAGCTAACAGTGAAATTTTCTGTCATTCCTAGCAGTTTCAACAAAGACTAGACTGCGTCTACTTCACTTTACTCTAGAATGCATGCATTTGTTTTCCCCAACTGTTCTGCACATTTCTTTCTCTTTTATGTAATTGGTTCCTACTTTTTGTGTAATTTTACTTCCATGTCTCTCCTCGAGGATGCTTCCCCAAGATGGGCACAATGTACTTTCTTTTTTCAAATATGTAAGTTTTTTTCTAGCCTTTGTTTTATTAATTTTTAATTTTTACATACACATTTATATTATCACACATATATACAATAAACTACCTACAGCAAGAAGAACAATGAAACAATCAAGAATTATATAAATGTTACATTCTTAGTGTTTTGGCTATTTGTATTTGGCGACCTTGAAGAAAACATCTTTCCTATCTTGGTGCATCTAAAATGTAAACCAATATCTATCATATCTCATCTCTATCAACTTAAAACATGTATCTAGACTAAAAACATCTTAACCCCTAAACAACTAAGCTTAATTGTGAAACTAAGCTATCTTGTCTTCAACCCCTACTTTCTGACTTACCTGCTCTGGCTACCTTCATTATGTACTGCACCCATAGTCCCACTTCCCAACAGACTGATGAGGTTCTCTAACATAACTATGGATAAGCCATAACAAATCATTCTAATAAGCATGCAATTAATGGATGAATTAATGAAAGATCATCAAGACTATGAGAATTATTATCAAATATACCTGTATTAGGAAAACAGAATAGAACCAGAGACTTCAATCTGAATAAACTCAGATTGTCTTGTATCATTCAGTCATCATGAGGATACTAGTTTTTAAGGAACTGGGATATGCCTTTTGGCTCATGCTAAGTAATTACAAATCTTCACTTGCAGTTCTATGTAGCAAAGGAGAATGAATCATAAACACTAGGAAAATGTTCTGGCAAAACCCAGTGTAGAAGAAGCAGCTACAGAGAGAGAGAGAGAGAGAGAGAGAGAGAGAGAGAGAGAGAGAGAGAACATTTTATTTCTTCCCAAATACAGGGGTAGTTTCCCAGGTGGAGGAGAAGCTGGAGGAATGTTAGGGATGAGAATATGGGGAGTAGTAGAAAACCCTTCAGTGCAAGAAGGTCAGTGACCAAGTGGAAGATAACACACTATGGATCAGTAAAACATTCCTGTAGGAAGGGATTGGGAAAATGTAGAAAAACTTGTAAAAAAATAATTATAATTGACCTCCATGCTGCAAACAGCAAAAAGTCCCCCCTTTGACCTAAAGCTGGTGATGTCTCCTTCTATGCACACTTGAAACTTGTCGGGCACTTTGTGTTCTCTTAATAATGAACCTCATTAAGTTACTGAAGCTCGTTTTCTGCAAAGTATCTTCCACTTTCTAACCCATAACTTAGATTTTTTTTTACAACAAGAAACCATGTAGAAGAAGAGCGGACAATTCCTTCACAGAGTTTCAAATCATAACTACACTAGACTTAAATCTTCCCTTGGAGATGTCAAGGAAGATTTAGGCCAAGCTGCAGTTTTACCTTCTAATGGGCCTGTCAGTGGCTCTGTGATGGTATGGGCTAACGTGGCATGGAAATGTAAATGATGATTATTGGGGTGATTAAATACATTATTCTAAAATAACACACTCCAAACTGTATGTTTTAAGTGACTTTAAGGATTTAAGGAAAATTTATTTGTGTGTCTTCAATAAGTTGACTCCTCGGTAAACCAACCTTTATCAGAAACCATTGAGAAATTTGTCATCTCAATGGCTCATTCTACTTGAAAGGCAGATGTAGCTTCAAAGTTTTAGGTAGAAACCCAGAGACGCTGGTTTGAAAGGGAAAATGTTTAATTAGATATTTTATTTCTATTTTGCAGTAAGATTAGAAATAAAAAAAAGGAAACATATGTAGAATAATGAACTGCTTCCTAATAATGAGAAATGGACACCTAGAGACCACTTTTATTTCAATTATACTTCTCTGTGTAGAGATGTATGTGAGTTTAACTTTTCTCCTGTGTCTTTTTCTTTAAAAACCATTGGCATATAAGGAAAAGTGATTTTTATTAGCTATGCTTATGAGCTTTCTATATATGTTCCGTTAAATTTCCATCAAGTGAAAGCAGTGAAACTAATCAGGGCATTACTTAATGCATATTAATTGACTCCAGCCTGTTAATATATGACAAGTCAATCACCAAATCAAGACTTATGCCATGTGTCAAAGGTGATTGTGAATCTTTTGTGGAAATAATTCAACTTGTTTAACTTTGTGTGTATAGTTGTGGAATCTGATTATGATTAATTCATCAAAACCAAGGGTCTTATTCACTACTGAACTTGGCTTTACATATAGCCCTCTGTAGCTCCAGACCTGGACATGTACCTGAGATTGTATTTGACTTAACTTTTAGTTTGTATGATAGACTTCTAGCTTTTTATTAAAGATTCAATCAACAGTTCATAGTTTTCTACAATTTAAATTTTTATAGTATTCAATGTGAGGAATTGATCACTGTTGTTGTTTCTAATTTTTATTCTTTTTTTAAATTTTATTAATTTATTCTTGTTACATCTCAATGGTTATCCCATCCCTTGTATCCTCCCATTCTTCCCTCCCTCCCATTTTCCCCTTATTCCCCTCCCCTATGACTATTCCTGAGAGGGATTACCTCCCCCTGTATATGCTCATAGGGTATCAAGTTTTATTCTTATAAATATTGCAGCAAGCCATTTATACACACATGATGGGAATTATAAGTGAAAACATTCTTCAGCAAGACCAGTCACTCCACCAACTACCACGACTACCATCACCAATAACAACATTATGAGTCATGTAATTATGAGATTGTAATTATGTGATGTGATAACAATATGATGTTATATGATAATACAAACTTGCAAAGCTTTTTAAAATGATACAAAATGATACACTATCTTACAAACTGTTGTTTTAAAGAAAATCTCAGTACTTCAATTTTACCAATGAAGGCTTGGGAGCCAGATCATGAGGTGAAGGCCTGCTAGCTCAGAGAGGCAGAGAAAGCACCCAGGTGACCTTCTTTCTCAGCTGATGTCCCAGAAGGAATGGCCACTTATCTTATGCCATCTCAAACCAGACTGTTCAAACTGATTGTCCCTCCCTTCTACTTCCTGTGCATCCCTCTATCTTTTTTTTCTTAATAATCCTTCCTGCCAATTGCTTGCTTGCTTAAGACCTCTGAGTGACTTTATTTAATTCTGTTACAATATTCAAGCAGAAAGCTATTGTATTAAAGGAGTGTGCTAAGGAAGAGCCACATCACAACTCAAAACAGTTTTTTTCCCCAGTAAACAACATAATCTTTGGGTTCACATTGTTATCAAATATTCTGCAACGTAAAACTAATATTATGTTAATGTTACATTAAATTATACAGAAATAGTGGAAATGAAACTCAAATAACATTATATTTGTACACATGCATTAGCATATTATTAATAAAAATCAGACAGAGATACTCATGCATTATACTTCTCATTTCTGAACATATAATATGACCCTAGCTAATATTTATAACTGTTTTTCTCCATACCTTTTCTGTATTTCTTCTACCCTCACCAAGCACCTCAGCAGGTACTGGTTCTTTGCCTGAAGAGATGACTCAGTTCTTCAATTCTGAAACTTGTGCTCTTTGTTATACTTTCCCCATTGACCTTAATCACAAAACATGGTAACATCAGGAGATTCCCTAAATAATCTCCTGCACTCTATACATAATCTAATCTGTATCTGTATCTCCATTTTGGGAAAGCTTTTCACTTTCACTCTGTGGTCTAGATAAAAGAAAACAGAGAAAAACTCTTAACACTGTTATCTCTGTTGATTTTAAGAGCATCAGAAGCAACATGAATAACTAAAGTGTCCTTTTAAAAATGAATTGATTAAATAATTGACTTACATTCTATAATCGTATCTTCCTCTCCCTCTTCTCCCACTCCCTCCCTCTCACTACTTGTACCCACCAATTCTCCCATCCTGCCTTTTTCCTCAGAGAAGGGGAGGCCTCCCATGGATATCAACCCACTTTGGCGTGTCAAGTTGCAATAGGACTATGCGCATCTTCTATTGTGGCTAGACATGGCTGTCCAGATCCAAAGGCAGCCAATGTAGTCAGAGACAGCTCCTCATCCTACTGGTAGAAGTCCCACATGAAGACCAAGCTGCACACCTGTTAAATATGTGCAGAGCGCCTAGTTAAGTCTTATGCATGTCTTCTGTTTGGTGGTTCAGACTCTGTGGACCCTACAGGCCAAGGATAGTTGATTCTGTAGGTTTTATTGTGGTGTCCCTGACCTCTCTGGCTCCCTAAATCCTTGCTTTCCCTACCTCACACAATCCCCAAAAGCTCTGCCTGATATTTGCCTGTGAGTCTCTCCATCTGTTTCTATCAGTTGTTGCGTGAAGCCTCTTAGTTAGGCTAGGCACCTGTCTGCAAGTATAGCTCTCTCTCAAGGCATGGGTCTCAAACCCATGTCAATTGTTGGTTGGCAGTTTCCTCAATTTCTGCTCCATCTTTACCCCTGCACCTCTTGTAGGAAGGACAAATTGTAGGTTTTATGGCTGGGTTGGTGTCTCAGTCCCTCCATTGAAAGTCTTTTCTGGTTACAGGTGATAGCAATTTCAGGTTCCATAACCTGCATCGTGTGGAGTCTTAGCTAGGGTCACTGTCATATGTTCCTGAGAATTTCCATTGTTCTAGGTTTCTAACTTGTCCTGGAGATGTCTCCACACCAATTCTAGTTTTCTCTTCCTGTACTCTTTCCCTCTCTCCTCCCCACACTTGATCCTTCCTGCTTCTTTTCCCACCTACGCCCTACCTCGTTCCCTCCATCCATCCATCCTTGGTGTCTATTCTATTTCCCCATCTCAGTGAGATTCAAGAATCTCCTCTTGGGCCTGTCTTGTTACTTAGCTTCTCTGGGTCTGTGAACATAAGTTTATCCTGTACTTTATGGCTATAATCCATTTGTAAGTGAGCACATACCACGTGTTTCTATCTGGGTCTGGGTTACATTACTAAGGATGATCTTTTATAGCCCCATCCATTTGCCTGTAAAGTTAATGATGTCATTGCTTTTAATAGCTGAGTAATATTCCATTGCATAAATGTACTACAGTTTCTTTATCTATTCTTTGGTTGAGGGATATCTGGGTTGTTTCCAGATTCTGGCTCCTACAAATAAGGCTGCTATGAATATAGCTGAGGAAGTATCCTTGTGGTATGAAGGAACATCTTTTGGGTTTATGCCCAAGAGTGATATAACTGGGTCTTGAGGTAGATCAATTTCCAATTTCCTGAGAAGTCACTAAATTGATTTCTGAAGTAGTTGTACAAGTTTGCCTTCTCACCAGCAATTGAGGAGCATTCTCCTTTCTTCAGCATATGCTATCACTTGAGTTTTTGATCTTGACCATTCTGATGAATGTAAGACAGAATCTCAGAGTCATTTTGATTTTATTTCCCTGATGACTAAGGGCATTGAGCATTTCTTAAAGTGTTCTCTGCCCTAAAGTCTCTTTTCCTGTGGTGTTATTTTTCTCTTGCCTTTATGCTATTTCTTAAAACGTTAGTTTTTTTTCATCAAGGAATTGCCAAAATGTCACACTTTATAATATATTTTAATATTTGATGATAGGGATATTGATTATATATCTACATCTTAATGCTCTCTCAACTAATCAATGTGAAATGACTTTAAGTATGATTAGATTTTCTGAGATTGATTGGCAGAGACTCAAAAGATTAGAATAGGAATTTTCATAGACTATATGTACAGTTGTGAGTCTTATCTGCCTAATGTTTCAGAGTTCACTAATTTTTATCATGTAGATATTTTTCTTTCAAGTATTTGTTATGTATGTAAGTCACATTGCTAATTTATATTATTTCTTTAAAGTTACTTAAAATTCTTATTAATAAGTACGTCTTTTTCCCCATAAATTATGAATAGCGGCATGCTGATATAATCCTAACACTTAGGAAGCTGTAGTAGGAAGATCAGAAGTTCAAGATCATCCCAGGCTACAAAGTGTGAAGCCAGCCTGGGCCACATGAGTCCATGTATAATAATTTTTCCTTAAAACGATTTGTCTTAATTTTTATGAGTGCTAGATTATTAATTTTTATGAACTTTTGCATTACCATATTTCTTTTTCATGTTTCTGACAAAATACCAAATTTTCTATTCAGTGGAGGAGAAAGCTGCCAGTAGAATGCATGCCTTATGAAATTCTCTGCTTTCACATATTCACATCACATATTTTATGCCATAAGCAGTAGAGTGATACAAGTTTTGAGCTAGGGCTATGCCTGCTTCTTGTTTTGATAGATAGAATTTTAGTTTTATATATTTATTTGTATGCTGCTTTTATTTTAAAATTGTATGGTTTTGATCCTCTTTATGTTTCCAGGATGTTTTATGAAGATGGTAATTAATATCAACTTTATCAAGTCATAATTTTGAGAGGTACTTAGTAATGGCAGAAAACACATAAAGACACAGATAGACCACTGTTTGTAATATTCTTAGTATTTTTCTACAGTAACATTTTATTAAATCCAATTTGTGCAGACATTTAAAATTCAAACAATGTGGTGGTTCTCTCATCATGGCCCAAGGACAACTTCAATAGTCAGTGCAGAGAGAAGTGCTTTCTTTCTTGTTAAGAAATGATTTCCACATGGACTCATGTCCATGATGTCAAACAGCCTCCCATTTCCTGCTGCTCTATTCATCTAATGTGGTGATCATAGTTTCAGACATGTTCTTCTACCGGAAATGTGTGTCTTCACTTGATTCATAGTTTAAAGAGTCGAAGCAGATGAATGAAATGACTGTGGGCTCTTGTTTGGTCTCTGTCTATAGTGTGCCTTACTTTTTGATCTCCTAATAATTATTCTAAAAGTTTTTCTCTTCATCTTTGGAAGAATTTTAAGGATATGGATATATATACACGCTGTTCTGTAGTCTGTGTCAGGTGATGGACTTCATTCCACCTATTTTTAAGGTCAAGAGAGAACCTACTCTACTTCTGGGTGAAAGTGGAAAATATTTTCCTGGGTGCTGTGAAAAGACACCATGACTAAGGCAACTTAGCATTAAAAAAAAAAAAAAGCATTTACCTGAGTGTTTGCTTACTGTCAAAGGGTAAGTTCCCAACCATCATGGCAGGGAGCAATGCACCAAGCAGGCAGGCACAGTGCTGGAGGAGTAGCTGAGAGTGTTAGATCTGATTCAGAATGAGGAGACACAAAGGGAGCAAGATTGGGTCTGGAATAGGCTCTTGGAATGTCATATTCCATCACAGTTACATTTTCTCCAATATGGCCTAATCCTTCCCAAACATTTCCAACTCTGTATGTGTGTGTGTATGTGTGTGTGTGTGTGTGTGTGTGTGTGTGTGTGTGTGTGTGTGTGT
>OU015743.1:99319967-99338136 GCA_907169655.1 Acomys percivali | reverse complement strand
GTGTGTGTGTGTGTGTGTGTGTGTGTGTGTGTGTGTGTGTGTGTGTGATTTAATAATTCTCTCCAACAAAGTATGGGCTGGAAATATTCTATATTGGAAATCTCAAAATTTTATTTTTAAATTTAACGTAATTCCTAAGTGTTGAGAAGGTCATAAGAGCCAACATTTGAGATGTTGCCAGCGCTCTAGCATGTTAGAGTTACGCTCTTCTTACTGCTCTTCTCTTGTTCCCATATCTAAGTCTGTTCAGTCTGTTTTGACATTTAACATTCCTCCAAGCCAAACTTTGGGGTATAAGTTATATCAGATTTACAGTTTGATTCTCATGATGTATCTTTATAGCTGAAATAGTACTTTGATGGAAGGCTGGAACACAGAAGAATAAGTGAAAAACATTCTTAAATGAAGACTTAAGTTTCATAGAGGAATAACTGTATTCAATTGCAGTGCCCATCCATAATGGCACTTTCTTATCAGAGGGGTATTTGTCATCACTGCAGTAATTACAGACTTGACTTGGGTGCTGGCTGTAGAAATACTTCCTGGCATCAGTTCCCTGCAAATACAGATCTCAAAACACTGATATCAGTGTTTAAAGTATATAAGCTAAAAGACAAAACTTTGTGAGGAGTAGGAATCCTACTCTGCTTCGCTTCTTTATTTTTAAATAATGTTTAAATTGTTCAATAGTTCTTCGTGTAAAAGATTGATTCTAAGGGTTACCTGTAATGCCTGTGATGTGGGTTTTATTGAACTGTTGGCAAAATTCATGAAAAGTCTTGGCAGTGTTCTTAGTTTTTTATATTTCTCAGGACATTAAAATTGCAAATTCCACTTCTAAGTCATTCCAAGTACTTAACACAGTTTTTCACGAGGACCACAAATTTAAAGGATTAATCCAATTTTTATTTTTGTAAACAAATATTTTAGCATTTTTATTAGTTTTAGAGGAAAGTAGAATATCATCCATATTAGCTTTTTGAAGTACAAGCAACAAATTCTGGACATAAAATTTGGTCTTTTGCCATTATTCATTCCTTTTTACTTATTGGATGACTGCCTATAGTTGAGGTCTTGCCTGCTCTTGGAGGGCCATAGGTTGAGTTAATCCTTGAGTATGTGAAAGCACTTGAGTATATCAGCATAGAGCTGATTGATTTAATCACTAACATACCCTTTCTTTTGAAAGTGATAAATGGCAGTCTGGCATGCAGCAGTAGCTTCTCAAATGCTAAATGCTTAGCAGTAATCATTCCTGCCTCCCCATTAACCATCCGTAATAATTGACTGCCTTCAAAAAGCAAGAATCAAATCTTGATATGGCTTGCCAGGCCCCCATCTAATTGCAGAAAATTATTCTGTCTTTCTTTTTCCAGAATTTGTTAAATTATGCTATGCTTCTAAATACACAGAATTGATTTGTCCATACGCCTCAGGAGGATATGTTGTTGATCACACTCTACTTCTGTTAATATTTCAAAAGTTATGGGCACATTATTTTGTTGATTTCTAATAGTTTGGTCTGGACATCTTTGGGGAATAACTATTCTTCCATGGTAAATATTTACACGATTTTGCTAATATCTTCTAGAGAGAGGCAAGAAAAGCATCCCCAGAAATAGAATCAGAGAGAGACCGTGTAAAAGGAGCAGTTGGTCTATAATGAGCACAAGTCTGTGTGAGATCCTTAAGAGCCTTAAGGAAAATGGCTAATGCTTTGCCCCTGGTTATTAGGATTGCCTGTCTCATTCACTGGTAAAAGAGAAAATAACGTCATGTCTTTTTCCATCTCTCTGGCATGATGCAGAGTCTCTTGCTTTGGAGACCTGTACCCCAACTTAGAAGGAATTAATTCTCCAATCACGGGACAAGCATCCTTTTTAATAGCCTCAGTAAGAGATGAAGTGAAGTAGCAAAAAAATGTCCATGTTATCAGGAACTGCACCTGGTGGATAGGTTTTAGGAACAGAGAACACTGGAGCTGGAGGTGGGGGAGCAAAATCAGCATAGGGAGGAAGAGAGCCCTCAACCTCATCACAGAGACAGTAGACAATATACCTTCAGGTTCTAGGGTTTGTTTGTTTGTTTTGTTTTTTGTTTTCCTATTCTTGATGTTAGTTTTGTTTTTTACTGATGATTTTCACTTCTAATTTTAACTGTGTCATTTTAATCTATTACTGATTTTATTTCTTTCTAAAGCTGAAAGGCATCACCAGGAATTTTTTTTTCCTAGCTCCCGTGCATCTAGCTTTCCCTGAATTTCTTTTCCTAATCAAGGCCAAGTTCTGGCATCTAGAGAGCTCTCTTCAGGGAAAGAAGGCTGAAGTTCACTAATGAACTCCACCGTTGTCAGTTGATGGTGCCCTCCTTTAGCTCCTTCCTCCAGTAAAAAAAATGTCCCTCTATTGACCCTGCCTGCTCCATCTCTTTACCTTCCATGAACGCTCCTGCCTTACTACACTTGTGTGTGCAAGCTTCTCAGGAGGTCCTCGCCTTTACCCCTTAAATCCCCATATTTCAAGTCCCTGTTCGAGAACCACCTATAAGAGTCCAAGCTTACTTACAAGGTCAAGGTTACCTAATACAGGCATGAGGAATTAAAGTTCAGTTGGAGGGTCCACAACAAAACTTAAGGTATTTTATTGAAAACAATCAGACTTTTTATACCCTTATCAGGAACAGATTGTAATGACAATTGCCAAGATCAATATCGTTGTAGTTGTCAGGATACAGTGACATTTACAAGCTGTACATAGTGCACAAGATTAATATCTAAGACAATTTGCTGTCAAGCTTCCATGCCTCCTTGATTACTAAAGGAACATAGAAACAGAAAGTAGCCCAAACTCTTCACTGTGTGACACTTCTTATCAGTGTGTCTGGAACTGGAAGGCACGTTGTGTCCCAGGAGCTGTGGACTCTAACCTAAAAACCTATATTGCATGCCTTTCAGGCAGCTAGGACAGGCCAACCTCATGATTCGCCACAATTCTGTATTAGGTGTTTGTGGCCTTGGGGTCTGGTTTAGATGAAAGGATTTGCTGCTTTAAGAAAACAAGATGTTTACGCCTGTTGGAGGGGGAAACCTGGTGGCACTCAGAGGAAGGATAGCAGGCTACCAAGAAGAGACTTGATACCCTATGAGCATATAAAAGGGGAGGAAGTCCCCCTCAGGCACAATCATAGGGGAGAGGATTAAGGGGAAATGGGAGGGAGGGAAGAATGGGAGGATACAAGGGATGGGATAACCATTGAGATGTAACAAGAATAAATTAATAAAAGAAAAAATTTAAAAAATTAAAAGAAGAAAACAAGATGTATGGAAGAATGGGGGAATGGAAGAGCCCAGAAGGTTCAGAAGCCCCACAAGGAGACTATCAAGGCTGGCCGACCTGGATCCAGGGGTCCCTGCACAAACTGTTGCACCAACCGAGGGCAATGCATGTAGTAAACCTAGACTCCCTGTTAGGTTCTAGCCAACGGACAGCTCACTCTCCACCATTGTGGGGAGAGCAAAGACTGCCTCTGACATGAACTCTGGTGTCACCAATATGATCACTTCTCCTTGGTGGAGAGGCCCACAGAGGAAAGGGAAGCAGGCTATCCAGATGAGACTTGATAGGCTGTGGTTATATGGTGGGGGAGGAGATCCCCTTCTGTCAGAGGTCTAGGGGAGGGAAATAGGGCAGATGTTCTGGCATGAAGATGGAACAAAGATTGAGGGAATAGCCAACAAAGACTGACCCTACTTACGACACCTCCCATGGGAGAGAACCAATCCCTGTCACTATTGACGTTAGTCTGCTATGTTTGTAGACAAGAGTCTAACATAACTGCTCAGAGAGGCTTCATCCAGCAGCTTATGGAAACAGATGGAGAGACCCACAGCCAAACATTAGACAGAGCTCAAGGAGTCCTTTGGAAGAGTTGAGGGAATAATTCATGGAGTGGGAAGGGTCAAGGACTCCACAAGAAGACCTACATAGTCAATAAACCTGGGCTCATGGGGGTCCACAGAGAATGAAGCCTTAACTAAAGAGCCTGCATGGGCGGGTTGGTTCTAGGTCTCCTGCACATATATAGCAGATGTGCAGCTTGTTCTTCATGCAGATTCTCCAACAACTGTAGCAGGGGCCCTGTGTGCCTCTGATCTCTCCCTTTAGATCCCATGCCCCAGCTGGGCTGCCTTGTCTTGTCTGGCCTCAGTGGGAGAGGGTGTGCTTAGTTCTGCAGTGACTTAATGTTCTAGGGTGGGTTGTGACCCATGAGGGTCCTCTCTCTTCTCTGAGGAGGAAAGGGAAGAATGGGGGGAGGGGTGTGTGTGTGTGTGTGTGTGTGTGTGTGTGTGTGTGTGTGTGTGTGGACTGGGAAGAGAGGAGTGGGGCTGCAATCAGATGTAAGAAACAGAAATAAAAAAGGAGTGATAGCTTCCTGGAAAAGTCATTATCAAGTGTGACTTTGAATCATGAAATGAGGGCTTCTCTTTTTAAGATTATTTTTTATTTATCCTCCTCTCATATATTATATTATATGTTGGCAGCAATTTCTCCTTCCTTTTCTCTTCCCAGACCCTCCTCCGTCAATCCCACATCCTCTCCTACTTCCTTTCTCTTCAGAAAAGGGCAGGTCTCCAATTGATAACAATCAAATATGACATATCAAGTTGCAATAAGAATAGGCACCACCCCTCATATTAAGGCTAGACTAGGCAACTTGGGGGAAGAAAATAACCAGCTCATACTCCTAATAGAGACACAAGGGGGACTTAGTGCATGTATGTGCTGCTAACAGACTAACATTCTGTTATGACAAAATGTATGAGTATACAGAGAGTCAGTGGTAAGTCTACACACAGTCATGCCTGCCATCATGACTTTTTTTCTTTGCTCTCATTATTGTATCTCTGGGATAAACAAGAAGAAATGCTGGTGTGCAGTCACTGGTGATGGATAGTATCTGCTTATAATTGAATACCTATCATGGTTGTCTTTCTGTGTCTGTGTTGCCATACTCAAGGTAATTATTTTTAATTCCACCCATTTGCCTGCAAATTTAAGGTTGTCATATTTTAAATTTCTGAGTAATACTCCATTGTATATCTATATCACATTATGTTTATCCATTCTTCTGTTGAGGGACATCTAGCTTGTTGCCAGTTTCTGGCTAGTATGAATACAACTCTGTCAACATAGCTGAGAAGTGTCTTTATGGTACAATAGAGCATCTTTTCGATATATGCTGGGAAATGGTATAGCTGGATCTTGAGGTAGATCAATTCCTGATTTTCTGAGAAATTGCCACACTGATTTCCATAGTGGCTGTACAAGTTTTCACTCCCACAAGCAACAGAGGAGTGTTCCCCTTGCTCTACCTTTTCACCAGCATGAACTGTCACTTGTGTCATCAATATTAGCCATTATGACATACATAAGAAGCAATCTCAAAGTAATTTTGATTGTATTTCGCTAATGGCTAAGGATGAAGAATATTTTTAAAGTGGTTGTCAATCATTTGTGGTTTCTGTATGGAGAATTCTCTTACCTCTGTACCTCAATTTTAGCTGGATTGTTTGATTTGTTGATGACTATTTTCTTAAGTTCTTTATATTTTTTGGATATTTGTCATCTATCAGATATAGATTTGGTAATACTATTTTCCCATTCTGTAGGCTGCTGTTTTGTCCTGTTGACAGTGTATTTTACCTTACACAAACTTTTCAGTTTCATGAGTTCCTATTTAGAAAGTGTTGATCCTAGTCCTGCACTGTTGGTGTTCTGTTCAAGAAGTTGTGTCCTGTGCCAATGCATTCAGTACTATCTCCAAAATTCTCCTTTATCAGGTTCACTGTTTGGTTTTAGGTAGATGTCTTTGCCCCCACTTGATTTGAGATTTGTGCAGGATAATAGCTACAGATCTATTTTCATTCTTCTACATGCTAATATCCAATTAGACCAGAAACATTTGTTGAAGATGCTTTCTTTCCTTCATTGTATAATTTTGGCTTTCTTATCAACAATCATGTGCCCATAGGCATGTGGATTTATGTCTGACTCTTCAATTTTGATTCCATTGATCAACATGTTTCCTTTCTTGACTGTACTATATATTTTTTTTATTGCTATAGTTCTGTTCTAATAGCATAGGATATGTTTCCATTTTCTGGTATCTCCTCCATTTTTTTTCTTAGAAGACTTGAAATTCTTGTAATACCGGTCCTAAGATCCAACAAAGTGTCTCTGCTGGTGATTTGGTGATCTATGGAAGCTCTGAGGTTTTGGCATTCTGGGAGCTGCTATAGCCTCTGGTATAGCACTGGGCTTCTGCTGGAGTTGTTGGCCAAGGTTTGGAGAGGAGGAATGGGGATATTTTGAGGGAGGATTGTATAAGGCTATGAGAACACCCTCACACCAAGGACCAGGGCATTTCTCTCACTGTACTCTGAACCCTTAAGTCAATGTTACACACCAAGACAGATGTTCTATGCATGGAAAGCACTAGAACCTATAAATGAGGTTTTAATTACTAACATCGAAAATGAAATTAAAAATAAAATTAATCTTGGTAGGAAAGCTTTCCTGGATACTCTCTTTGCCTTAGCCTAAACTTTATCTTTTAAATGGCAATTCTCAGTGCGTGAGCTCTGCTTGCACATCTCCATCAATAGTACTGGGATTGACACACTATGATAAAATCTCTAGGCTGCCTGTGTTTCCAGGTACTATACTCTCTATTCTTGAAATCTACAGCAATGAGTTGGGGATTCCTAAGTCACATCTCCTTCACAAAAACAAAGGTACCTGTCCCTGTTTGAGGTCACCTTACATCTTGGCTAGCCAGTTGTGCTCACCATGACATATACTCATTTCTCTTGAAGACTAACCTGGATACAGACTTACATTTCTGCAGACATATGATCCCAGCTGAAAAGCTATTCTTGCTCTTATACACAGAAATCCAGTGCCAAATCCACACAGAATGACATCTTAGTGAAATCTTGACTTTCCTGCATTACCATGTGGAATTCCTTATCCACATGTGGATAGGCTGATGATGGATGCCCAGAGACAGTATGAACGGAAGGTTCTGATGGTCAGACATGTGGATGTGCTGATGGATGTGTTAACCTTTAGAAGAATATTCAGCTAAAATAAATGGGGGTGCAGGAGGGGGCAAGAAAAACAGAAGAACACTCTCTGGTTGACCACCTCAGGAGCAGAGATGTGGAAGATAAATGAGGTACAGTTATCAGAAAGAACCGTGAGGGCCTCCATGACATATCAGAGAAGAGACAAGGCTAAAAACTCACCTCCTGCAGAACCTGGCAGAAAGGCAGGTGTTATATACAGGACCTAAGGGAACTCTTGTAAAAGGGCTTTGAAGTGCTAAAATGTTCAGATTTATTCTTTAGGTAAAGATTAAGTTTTGAAGCTGTTCTACAATTTAAATAGAGAACAAAATGTATGATTCTGTGGAGAATGGTAATTTCATATACGATCTTGTTCTCCTATCTAGAATCAAGTCTCTGTGGAAGGCACTTAACTCACAAAAGCTACTTTAAAACTTATTTTATGTGCATTTAAATTTTTTTCTGTAGTACACAAGATAATAGCCCTGTTGGAAAGCCTACATTATATGCAAAGCACTCTAAACCCTTTTCATAAAGTTCAGTTGTTAGAAAGCTTTAGTATATAAACATGCTTTGATGAGAAGGTTAATGTAATGGAAAAATAACAAGAGTAAAGTACTCTTTACTATCTAATTAGCATTTAATTATCACAGAATTTTAATTTTAAGTATGAAAAATATTGATTCTTGGAAAATATGCAGTCCTTAATGTGTTTTTATGTTTTATATAGACACGTGCACATATACAGTGAAATCCATGGATTCATACACATAAACACACCCATGCCCACTGTCTTTATTCTTCCTGCAGGACAACATCCCTCAGATTCTTTACTTAGGCCTTGAAAATAACAGAGGACTTGTTTATTAAATGATTTTGTTCTCAGAATCATACTCAGCATATCCACAATATCATCATCTTCTCCTTCTCCTTCTCCTTCTCCTTCTCCTTCTCCTTCTCCTTCTCCTTCTCCTTCTTCTTCTTCTTCTTCTTCTTCTTCTTCTTCTTCTTCTTCTTCTTCTTCTTCTTCCTCTTCTTCTTCTCCTTCTTCTCCTCCTCCTCCTCCTCCTCCTCCTCCTCCTCCTCCTCCTCCTTCTTCTTCTTCTTCTTCTTCTTCTTCTTCTTCTTCTTCTCTTCTTCTTCTTCTACTTTAATTTTATATTCATTTATTCATTTTTGGTCCTTGGTTGGTGCATCAGTCTCTGCAGCAACCATTTCCTCCATCCAGATTTTTAGGTGTATATTTTATTTATTATAATTTTATTCACTTCACCTCCTGATTATTATCCCCTCCTTCTCTTCTTCCCATTGTCATCTTCCCTCTCTCTTCAGCTTCTTCCCCTCCCCTAGACCTATACCCAGCAAGGCATAGTGACAGTTACTGAGATTTGAAGCTGGACACTCCGCAGAGTGCTGAGAGTTATAGGGCAGAGTGGGGAAAGGAAAGGCCCAGGAGGGAGCAGGAGCTCCACAGGGAGACCACCACTGCCTGCGGATCGAGGCACAGGGGTGTTTCCACAAACTAATGCTCCAGTCAAGGACAATGTAGCCAATAAGCTGCAGATTCTCCGCATGAGGCGAAGGGGAACTGCTGCTGAACCTCTGACATACACTCCAGGGCCCACTACTCGGTCACTGTTCCTTGGCAGGATGGCCTAGAGGGCACACAGTGGAAGGGAATGCAGACTATTATCTTCAATTTTTTTCTTAATCATTAGGCATAAGGAAGATTGGGAAGGACGAGACTAATGGCGGCAGCCATTTTCAAGCACTATGGGATATTACCATTTTCTCCATTTAAAAAGTCTAAAACAAAACCCTCTACAAGCAAACAAACAAACAATAGCCAAAATAGATTGTCTTCACACCTGACTAGATGACAACATTTTTTTTTTTACATCATCATAATACAGATAATGACTGCAGGATGTAGGCCAACCTCACAGGTGGCAGATCTGGGACTGACTCTGTGTGGACCATCTCTGTTAGAAGCAAGTTCATGTATCTGAAGAAAATTGTCTTGAAAGCATATTTATTGAACACCAAGATGAAGTTGGTAAAAAGTTGTAATAACCAACATTTTAATCTGTGTAAAGTGGGATTACTGTCTTGGGTGGGGCTGGAGATATGGCTTGGTGGTTAACGGTATGTACTGCTCCTGCAGTGGACCCAAGTTCATTTCCAGCCACCGGGTTGTCTCGCAGCCACATGCAACTGCAGCTCCAGTTCCAGGAGATCAGACACACTTTTCTGCCTCTGTGAGCATCCAAGTTCATGTATGTGTACAGACCCACATAAGAGACACACATACACACAATTAGCAATTTGCTTTAAATAGCTTTTTAAAATTCTGCCTAAAAGACGAGAAATATGCAACATGGTTTTAATATAAGTAGGATGTCAGGAGGAAAAAAATAGTTTGTAAGTGTTCTGTGCTCTCCGAAGATAAATGAACTCATCGGTGTGATGCTTCAGGAAAGCCAAGATAACCGCCTGGGCCTCTGGATAAGCACAATTGTCTTCAGTTGTCTGGATGGCACTTTGTGTTGAATGGACTTTCCTATCCAATTCTTCATTAGGTGCCAGTGGAAAGACTAGCATATTCTTACATGCCAATGTCTTCTGACTTATTAAGCAAGCCCCTTGTCAGCACTAATGAGAAGCTCCCAAGTCCATAGTCACTGCAGTGACCAAGCACATCCATGTGTCAAGGCTTCAACCATTGTGACAGTGAAAGGGCTAGGTGACCCCTGGGCTGATGATGAGGTAAACCTCATCACATGGAAGTAGGCAGAAGGCCGGACTCAGTTCCCTTAGGTGAGAGAAAGCCCATTGTCAATTCTAAGTCAAAACTTGAATAATTTCTCTTTTACACTCAAGTGAGACCAAACGAAGACAAATAAAACTTTGCATTAGTTTCAAATATTGTAAAAACTTTGGGTCTGGTGCTTTGCAGCTGCAACTGAAAATGTGGGAGCTTAAAGCAAATCACAATAGGCAAATTCAATCAACTTTCCTGTGTGAAATATAGTCTGGGTGTATGCTGTTCTGGAGAACTAGTATGCCAATAAAGAGCAAATGTAATGAATTGTTTTCCTGTGAGGCACAAATGTGGACTTTCTAATTTACTTCTTATGGTGCCTATTGAAAAAAGCTCACGGTGATATACTCCTTATAGCCTCATTTTAACAGATATCAACTGCTAAGTTTTGCAATTAAAAGCATAAATTAACAATGCTTTGGTCCATATTACTTTTATAGAATCATAAAGGTGAATAAAGTATATTTTCATATACTTCCCAGGTCCCTTTATTAATTCTGAATGAGTGGAACTTTAATTAGCTGGCTTTTCTTCCCCCCTTGGCATTGGCCTTTTTATTCTGTAGTTAAACATTTTCTTTCTTTGTATGAGCAACTTTGAGAATATGGAAGATCTGTTTTCTTTGCAATTCACTGAGACATTGTTATCTTGTCAATCAAACTCAGGCTAAAATTTTACTCCTAGCCTAGAGCTTTAATTATGCATAAAACCAATTTATAAAATTTTGCAAATTTAAAGCCCCAATAGTCAAACATTTCATTCTTTCACATTAAAAGTACTTTTACCAGCTAGTGGTTTAATAAAACTTTACATCTATAATCGATGTAAAATAGAACAAAGAAATGAAGTAGTGTTTAGCAAAATAAAGCTATCACTGTGGATTTCTTTATACACATTTTTTTTAGTTGTCCTTTCCCTTTTTAAACATCTGAGCAAGCTCCATTTACCCTAAGCCAAGAAATTGTTAAGACATGATAGCTGACATTTCCCTCTGCTCCCTAAAGTGAAGTGGTGCCATTTATATTTAGGGCTTGAATTGCATGCATCTGAGCTATCACTTTCTGTTAGAATTTTCATGTATAAGCACTCAGGAAATCTGTATCTTCAAATGGCTATCTTGGTGTGAAGACTTTGACATAGACAATATAACTATGGTAAAAAGTTTTCACCAATAACTGGTACAACTTGAAGCCTATGCTACAAGAAGAAGCCCATGCCTGACACTGCCCTGGATGGCCAAGAACCAGAGTCAGGATAGCCCAGGGACCTAGGATTGAACCAAACATGCGTGGCAAAATAAGTCAGTGAAATAATTTTTATTGATTATCTGTTTTACTCTATACTCATGGATTGTTGCCTAGTTCAGTTGTTCTCAGAGAGGCTTCATCCAGTAACTGGGGGTTAGGGGTGGGGAGCAGATGCAGAGACCCACAGCCAAACATTAGGCAGAGTTTAGGAAACCTATGGGAGGAAGGGAGGAAAGGTTGTAGAAGCCAGAGTGGTAGAGGACGCCATGAGACCACTGCTCACAGAATCAGCTAAGCGGGACTCATAGGGCCCCACCGAGACTGAAGTGGCAATGATGGGGCCTGTGTGGGTCTGGGCTAGGTCCACTGTATATATGTTATGGTTGGGTAGCTTGGTATTCTTCTGGAACAACAACCACTGGGAGTAGGGAGTGTCTCTGATTCTTTTGCCTGCTCTTGGGACCCTTTTTTTCTCGTACCGGGTTACCTTGTCCAGCTATGATATGAGAGTTTGTGCCTAGGTTTACTTTAACTTGCTATGTCACATTTGTTTGATATCCCCGGAAGGCCTGATCTTTTCTGAGTGGAAACAGAGGAAGAGAGGATCTGGTCGGAAATGGGAGGAGGGAAGAGGAAGTTGGGAGGGGTGGGAGGAATACTGCAGTTGGGATGTAATGTATGAAAATACAAATAAAAGAGCTTTCACCCATAAAAGTAATAGCCAAACATTCAAACATTCCAAAATGCCACAATGCTTCAGAGCTGTGTCACACAGATATCAGAGATAACAGGAAGGGTAAGAGTGAATCTCTTAAATTAAGCAAAAAGTCAATAGTCCACCAGTTATCACTGTAGTTGTAAATGTCCTTTAAGAAAGTATGATTTGAATGATTATATAGGGCACCTATTTGATGGTATTCTAAATAGTTTAAATGCCTATAATAAATGCTGAGTTCATTCATTCTGAAAATGTTTAATTGTTAAAACATCGTCACCCATGGGTGATCTTTTGGGAAAGATATGAGGATCTTTTGAAAAAACATATGACCCAATGCAAATGTTTAGTTCAGAACTATAAGAGTCAGTTTCTGAAGGCATAAATGCAAATAGTGTCTTCCCCATGGAGATGCCATAATCTTTCCCACTGTCATTGCCCTATATTGAGCGATGTTACATCTCACCTTGCTCTGGAGCTTCACTTTTGAGAGTCAGATACAGTAAGCTAAGGTGAATAGAGTTATCTTTATTTTATATATCGAGACTTAGAGAAATCACAGAACTTCTTAATAATCCTAGCGGTAAAAGGTGAATCAAGAATTTGAATGATTTGAGGGCCTTCTAACTTCATCTCCAATTACTTTATAGCATTCCAAAGTTAGCGTGTTGGATAAGGAAGGAATTTTTAAATTGAATTCAATAGGACTCATAATTCTTGGTTACAGTTGTATGGATTGGGCTACTGTACATTCTATAGCCATAGTAAAAATCAATATTTAGACTGGTCTTACTGCTCTGCAAGCTCTCCCACTGTGTCTTCCTGTACACATCACAACCCCAGCCTGCGGCATCTTCCAGTGTATTCTTTACCTCTGCCTTTTGCCTTTTACATATCCAGTAACATAATCCATACCGTTCAGATTTTTCTCTGACTTCTTTTATTCATAATATATGTGAGATTAATAGTGAGATTAATATATGTTACCAGGTTTTTACCCATTCAACAGTTTATGAACATCTTCTTTTTAGAGTAAGTGACCAGAAGGCTAATATCCAGAGAGACTCAGATCTCAACCTCCCATCCACATAGGGCTTGGTGACCTAAGTGGTGTGGCTGGGAAAGTGTTTGCTCCTGAGCCTTCCCGTTTGCCTGCATGCTGATTTTTCGTGCTTTTCTTGAACATGATATCCTACTGTCCTCTAGAGCTAAGAAAGCCAATTCTTCCGCACAAAGTTAGGAGGTAATATCAGATTTCACTTCTTGAAAGACAAGTGACAAAGTCACATTGCTAGTTTCAAAGTCAGATAACTTATTTCTTACTTTCAAATCTCAGACATTTCTCTGTTATCAGCCTAATATTTTATTCTCCTAAGAGTACTACTTTGAAACTTATTTTATTTTAATGGCTAGCTCCTAAGCAGGCACAGCCCCTTGATAAATGATAGTGATTATAACTCTGGAAATCTGGAAGAAAAGAAGACTAAGAGACTGACAGGATAAAATTCTGCCACTCATGTTAGTTTTTGGTTGTCCAACATGACAAGGTATGATTCTAAGTTAATCAATTGGTTCATATTTAATTTTTAAAAACAAAATATAAGAACAATGAAAATAATGCATACATGCTGGGAGAATTTATGATGGGATTTAATTTAATAAAATTATAGGGGGTAGTTAAATCCTTATTACATATGTATTGTCTGATTTAAGTAAAAGCTGTTGGACTTGGACTAGACTTTCAGCACCAGCTCCACAATGTTCTGAGACCTGTGCCTGTCACTCGGCCTCTCTGTGGTTTTCTCATCTGTGAACTATAGCCTCTGCAACTTACCTCACAGCTCTGATATGTGTGTGTGTGTGTGTGTGTGTGTGTGTATTATATATATATATATATATATATATATATATATATATGTATATGTGTGTGTATATATGGGAGATGGAGAGAAGCAAAGAATCATAGGTCCTCGCACTGGATAACAAGTTACAGTTCTCAAGTACTTGAGATATAGAGCATTAGGGTCATACTGATCCCAATGGGGTGCTTTTTAACTTTATATGATCATCTTCACCTATGTTTCCAGTTACCCTGGCCTCATTGGGCAAGGCAGATAACATTTAGTGAGTGGAAGAAACAGGAAATATTTGCTTCTGCAGTTAGTGGGGTGGGGCAAACCTTGAAACTACAAATTAGGATTTAATTCATGAAGATGATGTTTATTACATAGGATCCTTGGCTGCATTTTAATGTTCCCACATGATTTTTTTAATAAAGCAGGAATAGTATGCTTGTGTCTCAAGCATAGAGATGTTGGAGATTCTCATTGAAGATTCAACAAGCAGGTAGCCATCTTTGATCTCCTGATTGAGGAAGTCAATATAGATTATTTCCACATGTTTATCCATTAGATACCTCCCACTGGGACATGCCACTTGAATAAGCACATCAGCAGTTTTTACTGTCAACCTTGGCACATATTTACACTAAGTAGTTTATGGAGCACACTATGGATGCCTATATCACATCTCTATTCTTCATAAGCTCCTCCTGTTATTGGGAGTGGATAGAGCATTGAGCTTGACATTGTTGAACTATTTCCTGACTTGCTACCTACATGTTCTGATGATATTCTGCCCTGGGAGAAAGTCACCTAACAAATTTCTCATATCTACTTGAATGCATTAACTAGATCAGAGCTACAGGGCTCCTCTAGTGTACCATGAGACTGCAGAAAGAGATTGGTAATAATTATAATTTTTATCCTCTTTTATATTTCTGATACAGGGTTTCTCTATGTTATCTTGGCTGTCTGGACTCACTTTGTAGACCAGGCTGGCCTTGAGCTCACAGTGATCCACCTGCCTTTGCCTCCCAAGTGCTGAGATTAAAGGCATGGGCTACCATGGCCCGTTAATAATTATAATTTTAAACTTACTCTTCAGTGTGATTTTTCCATCTCATCTTGAGAAAAGAAAAATAGCTCTACTATTAACTTTACTCCCTAAGTAAATAACCTAAGTAACAATAAGCATTCTTTTTTTATATTTTAAAAAGGTGACTTTTCATAAATTCACTACAATTCATGGTATTTTTTTATTTAAATACTTTATTCAGATTACATCCACATTGCTATCCTCTCACTTGTATCTTCCCATTCCCCCTCCCTCCCTCTTTCCCCTCCCCTAGGCCTATGACAGAAGGGGACCTCCTCCCCCACCATATGATCACAGCCTATCAGGTCTTACCCAGATAGCCTACTTCCCCTTCCTCTGAGTTCTGTAAGGCCTTCGACTGAGGAGAAGTGGTCAAATAGGGGGCACCGGACTTTGTGTCAGAGTGAGTCCCTGCTCTCCATACAACTGTGGAGAATGCACTGTCCATTCGCTAGATCAACATGGATGTCTTCTGAGAGACTTTAATCATGGGGAGATTGGGATAGATGCTGGGACTTGATATTGGGACTCTAGCTAACAGAGGTCTAGGAGAATGGGGAGATGAAAGGACCCAGAGGGTCCTGGAACCCTGCAAGAAGATCAGCAAGGATGGCAGATCTGGACCCAGGTGTCCTGCACAAACCACTGTACCAACCAAGGACAATGCATGCAGTAAACCTAGACCTCCTGTTCAGATCTAGCCAATTCATGGTGTCTTTAAACATTGGTGAATTTAACTGTGGTGCCTTGCTTCTTAATGACATTATGGGGAATCCTAGTAAATTATTGCCATAGAAATTAACTTCTAAACATTTTAAATAATTAAAATCTATTTCATTCTAAGTAGTTCCATATTTTTCTTTACTAATTGGCACTGAATAAAAATGCTCTGTTGGCCACCTGTGAGACAGGGTTTACACTCCAAGTGTTACTGTGAAGGTTAGATGGTGATGATATGCATCTGCTTTAGAACTCCAAAGTAGTTGACAAATATTAATTTAAACCTTAGTACTCAAAACACTTAAAATCTATTATATTGTCTTGCCTTTTTAAATTTAGGCTACTTCCTCTGTAAAAGAGAAAGAATAGAATCATGGCATAGATTGAATTCATAATTAAAAATAAGACTAAGATGCTAAGGGGGGTGGCTGAGTTAGGAAGTCACTTGCCTTGAAGGTGCGAAAACCTGGGTTTTATCCTCTTATCCATTTAAAGTATTGGCCATGATGATTGGCTTATCCTCCCAATGTGGGTGAAATGAAGACAGGGGGTTCGCTGGGACTCACTGTCCAGCTAGCCAGCTAAATTAGTGAGTTTCAAGTCAATGAGAGATCTTGTCTCCAAAGAGGTAAGTAGGCTTTCTGAAGATAATATTCCAGTTGTCTCTGGTCTCCATATGCATGTATATGTACCTGCATCTGTACCCTGATACACACACAGAGAGAGAGAGAGAAAGAGAGAGAGAGAGAGAGAGAGAGAGAGAGAGAGAGAGAGAGGGAGGGAAAGGGAGGGAGAGAGACAGACAGACAGTCAGACAGACAGAGACAGAGAAAGGGAAGAGGGAAGAGAGAGACAGAGTCAGAGAGAGACAGAGAGAAACAAAAAATCCTAAGAAATATTTACATGTTTGAATACTTTGTCATTGCTTATTTAGGTGCCAACAGATACATTAATTGGTTATGAACAGACCAAGGATTGGGACCAATTTTCTTTTTTCTTTCTTTCTTTTTTTTCTATTTTTTCTTTTTCTTTTTTCTTTTCTTTTCTTTCTTTCTTTCTTTCTTTCTTTCTTTCTTTCTTTCTTTTTTTTTTTTTTTGAGACACGGTTTCTCTGTGTAGCCTTGACTATCCTGGACTTGCTTTGTAGACCATGCTGGCCTCGAACTCACAGCGATCCGCCTGCTTCTGCCTCCAAGTGCTGGGATTAAAGGTGTGTGCCACCACCGCCAGGCTAGATTGGGACCAATTTTCAAGCATAGGTGTGATAAATAGTTTCATACTGGTTTGTTATTCTTCCATCATATGGCATACCACACACTACTTCACGCATTTGACAAACATAGTCTATATTAACTACTTTAAACAATAATTAAATTGTTAAAATTAATAGACCAGAGTTTACCTACATTACACAATTTTCTTAACTACTTTAACTACAAACAGCTCTCTGGGCTCAAGGTGTTAGCATTGCCATCAATTCCTAGGATGTTAGTTTTTCTGTGTTCACAAGATCTTTAGGATACCAAAATCATTCTAGTCAACTGAGCAGTGCCTATCAGTGTTACTCATGGAACAGGACAGTGATTCATACTCCATAATAAAGCTTCTGTGACTAAGTGAAATGATCAGAGGAGGAACTGCAGATTCCCCAGGTGCTTAACCAGCACATTACCTATGACTAGCAGTCTGTTTGACTGCCAGGACTGAAGGTAGCCTTGTAGAAAAATAAGCCCAAAGCCACAAACAAGAAAGAATTTTATCTATAGGTTAGTAAGAGCTATAGTGTCATAGTAGGCACTTTATATTATTTGTATATTATATTTACACTCAAACACATGCCTGTGTAGTACTGTTCACAATATTAATAAAAATATATGTGTGTGCATAGTGCAATAATTACATCAAATAAACAAACATAATCATCACTTCAATGGTTTTCATGTTTTAAAGTTGAGATCATTATAATTTTTCTTGTACTTCTTTTTGAAATGGTGTTGGTAACAAAGAGATGGAGACAGTGGTGAGCATGCATTTAAATTCCATTGAATTCTGGCTTCTCAACTGACATGTGCTCTTTATGCTGTGGAGAAGAGGAGCAGGAGGGAAAATATAGGCTATGCGTGGACTTCTTAGCACGTCTCTGAGGAAAGCAATGCTGAAAGGGAAATCTGGTTTATTAGTGTCAAGTTGGGGATGCTAGCTGGGTTGGTCAGTTGCTAAAGTGTTTGCTATGTAAGCATCAGGCCTGGAATTTGATCCCTTACATGAAGGTAAAGAGGCAGAGGATGTTTGTAGTCTCAGTACTAGGGAACCAGAAACAGAAGGATTTCTTCAGGCTAGTGGCAAGTGACACTAGCCTAATTAGGAAGCCACAAATTCCAGAAAATGTTAAGATGCTATGATACAAAAAGAAGCGATTGACTCCTAAAGAACCAAAGAATAGCAGTTGACCGTTGGGCCCACATACTAATGTGCTTACACAAATGCTCTTGCTTTCTGCCTCTGTCTCTCTCTGTCTCTCTCTATCTCTCTGTGTCTGTCTGTCTGCCTGCCTGCCTCTCTCTCTCTCTCTCTCTCTCTCTCTCTCTCTCTCTCTCTCTCTC
>OU015743.1:99267238-99319957 GCA_907169655.1 Acomys percivali | reverse complement strand
TCTCTCTCTCTCTCTCTCTCTCTCTCTCTCTCTCTCTCTCTCTCTCTGTGCATGTGTGTGTGTGTGCTCTTTCTCTCTGTCTGTCTGTCTGTCTGTCTGTCTCTGTCTCTGTCTCTTTGTCTCTCTCTCATACACACACTTACACACTTACATTCACACTCACACATACAGAAAGACATGTCTGGGCTCATTTCTTTTAAGGTGTGGTTTTTGCTATTTTCAGTGTTTTTGGTTATTGCTTATATAGTTGCATTTGAAAAAAAAAAAAGGGGACATTCTGGCCAGTAAAAAGAGAGTTGAGATTTGCCTCTCTAGCTTTGCCAGTGCCTGGCACTCCTGGGAGCAGCTCTGGCAGGGACTAGTGCTTCTGGGAGCGGCAGTCATCTATGGGTTTCTTCAGCTTTTTTTCTTTGGCTTCCTAGGGGATTTATTAGACTGCTTTGTGGAGTAGAATCTTTGTTGTAGTTGCTGTGTTCAAGGGCTGTATTTACAATAAAAGAGACTTCAGAAAGCACACATAGGAAAGGGCACTAGTTTGGTTGTTGAAAATAAACATTTCTGTGAAATAAGGTCAATACCAAGAGAAAATATTAAATAAAAAGAGAAGAGTTGTTAAAATGCTGCTGGAAGTTAAAAACTAGATGAAAAGCAAGTGCTAATGACAAGGAGAGGTAGCACACAGAAGAAAAGGGATGCTTGGACATAATGAAAGGAGAAGACAGAATATGCACAGAAATGGAACAAGACAGGAAAGTAATGAAAACATATACAAAAAAAGTAAATCAACATTAAATGTTAAAATAGATTTTTTTCTTTTTTAAATTTTTATTATTTATTAATTTATTCTTGTTACATCTCTATGGTTATCCCATCCCTTGTATCCTCCCATTCTCCCCTCCCTCCCATTTTCCCCTTATTCCCCTCCCCTATGACTGTTCCTCAGAGGGATTACCTCCCCTTGTATATGCTCATAGGGTATCAAGTCTCTTCTCGGTGACCTGCTGTCCTTCCTCTGAGTGCCACTAGGTCTCCCCCTCCAGGGGACATAGTCCCATGGACAGGACAGTCTCCACGTTAAAATAGATTTTTGAAGGGAAAAACAATGGTAAGAGTAAGGGTAGATGCAAATACTTAAGTTATAAGTTGAGGAAACTATGACTGAGAACACGAAATGATAGGCACGTCTTTCAACTGCCACTTACTGTTACGTGAAGATGGATGTGTGCATGTGTGCAGATGTTGGGTGTCTGGGAAGCACACAGCATTGCAGTAACAATCTTTTCCACACAGTAACTTGTTGCCGTCATTATGTTATCCACGCTGTACTTTTGGGAGCATCAATCTATGCCTTTCAGACATGAAAACAAGACATTCAATTTGGGAAAATTCTCATGAAATATCTAACAGGATGTAGTAAATACAATTATTTCAATAATGTAATATAATTAAAACTTAGAAAATTTGTAGAGTGTATATTACTGAAAGTTCTTAGTATTGACTGCTCTAACCGGAGAAGTAAATTGACAATTACTTGAATTCACAATAGTTCAAAACTAAATAAGCCTGCATCACAGGAAGTTAAATTATTGTACCGTTGTGCTAACTGCAAATGATCAACAATGGTGGTGATTAGAAGAATAGCAATTGTAGTGAAGTGAAGTCTCTGTTAGAGAAAGTATGTAAATTTAACTGTACAATGTTGGTATGTTTTATTATTACTAAGTATAGGAAGTTGAAATATTGAATTGTTTTGACAAGCTCTGGTTAATTCCAAAATGTTTTCTTGCTCGCTTGGTCACTTTGTTATGCAAATTTGAAAGTGCATCATTGCTACTGAAACATGAAATAGAAGTACAGCAAATCATTGCAACTAATAGGTCATGAGGGAGGAAGACAGATCCAGCAGGAGACTCCTAAAGCTCTGATTTCCTGTCAGAGGGCTGCATCTGCGTGACAGGATGAACAATGAAAAAACTATTTCAGGTAGTTATCTTTCATTTTCATCATCATAACTCATCTTTAAAAGCTGAAGGTTATATTTAAACTGGAAATAGAGAACACAACCTAGATGCAAGAAAAAATGACTTCATAGTCAGTCCCCCTTCAGGTTCACAAGTCCCTGAAATAGAACTTCAGCCGGAGTCTTCACACTGACATGTGCAGAACACTGACTTCATGATACGAAAGCCTAAGGAAGGCAATAGGCCAGGATGCCAGTGATACTTCAGCTGGACATATGTTCAGAGTTCATGGAAGATGTGTGTTAAGCACTGTCATGTAAGAAAGGTAGCCAAAATGGTGGATGAGCAATTCTTTTCTTGAAGGATCAGTGTGCTTTATAATTTAATGTCGCATGGTTGGATCTGCAGAAGTTCATGACGGTTTCCTCCTATGTCTCCTTATAAAATTTGGAAATTCAGCTCATGTAATTAGGTTAATGACAAAGTTTGTATTTTTATGAAAGTATTGGGTCAAAGCACTTTATTTGACAGCACATACACATCCAGCTACTATATTCTAGTTGTTTACTGAAAACACGGCCTTTGTCTCATTGTCTTTTCTTGGCATCTGTGTTGAAAATTGAGTTACAATGCAACAATTGTGGATGTGTTTGTAGTCTCGTAATCCTCCATTAATTGATGTGTCGACCCTGATGTCAATCTCATTCTGTTTAATTGCCATGTTTTTATAGTGTCTAAAGCAACAACTAATCTGATTGCTTTTCATTAAAACTTTATTCCAAGCTGTTTTCATTCCTGTGTAAATACTAGCATTAACTGATTAAACACTTGTATAAAGACAACTACAATTTTATTTCTGACTATAAAGAATATATTTTCAATTTTGGCAGAATTGACCTTAATATAAAATTAATAATTATGTGGACCTTAGTTTTCTTCCACCAGTGTTTTATACTCTTTGGTCCACATGCATTGTAATTTATTTATTTATTTATTTATTTATTGGTTAAATTCATTCCTATGCATTGTACTGCCAGTGGTACTCGATGTTGAAAATCAGTTTTTTTAATTCATATTCTAATTGTTCATTGCCAGTATATTAAAATAGATTTGATACTTGCACGTGGATCTTAAATCCTGAGATTTAGTGAATTTTGCTTTAGTTTTAAGAACAAAGCAGAAATTTACATTTTTGTAATTTTAATAGCACAGCGGTAAAAAAAAAAATGTGTTGATGGGAATTTTTTTAATAGTACTCCAATGTAAATGGCTAACATAGGAAAAAGTTACACATGCAGAATTATTTTTATTTCCCTCTTTACAGCATTCTTATGTATGTGTTAGATATAATAAAAAGCCATATACCTATACAGAGCTATTTTATTCCCTTCCTCATAACTCTGTTAAGCATGTAGTGGATCTCTGTCTCTATGTCCGTCTCTGTCTCTCTCTGTCTCTGTCTCTCTCTGTCTCTCTGTCTCTGTCTGTCTCTGTCTGTCTCTGTGTCTCTGTCTCTCTCTCTCTCTGTGTGTGTGTGTGTGTATGTGTGTGTGTGTGTGTTCTGTGTGCTGTGAGTGAAGATGACTCTCAGGAAACATGGAGGTCAGGGGATAACATTAGTTGCTGGTCCTCAATTTCCATTCTTTTTGTTCACTATCATGAGTGTCAGAATAAAGAGCCATCAACAAGTTCCCATCTTTGTCTCTAATCTATTGCAGGGCAATGGAACTACTGTGCCATTTTCATATGTATCTGAACTCAGATCCTCATGTCTGCATGCAATGGCCCATGACCTACCTTACAAAGCTGAAAGACCAAAATCCAGTTCTTAACTGCCTAAGCCCTGAGCTTGTGTCTAAACTCATTATTTCCTTATTGTATACTGTTCTACAAGGCAATCAATTGTTCAGTGAAAATATTGTTTCTCCTAACAAGGCAATGAAAATGAAGTCAAAATTAGCAAATTTTAGACACTAGAGAAGACCCAAGTTTGGTTCCAAGCATGCTGTGTGCAATTCTAGCTCCAGCAGGAATCTTTGCCTCTGGCCTCCACAGGTACCTGAATCACATGTACAGACTTCATCCCAAACAAACATAGTCATGTAATTTAAAAATAAAAAACATATTTAAAATGAATAAAATTTCAGATATCTCTTGTATTTAAAAGATGAGGTGATTTTCTGAATATACTTGTGATTAAAATATTACTGTGCAGGGTGATATTTTCATGTATGAAAATAAATCCTGCCTCCTAATTTCCAGCAGGATATATTTGATATGTGTGACATTTATTTGCTCTAATAATCTGACCTCTGTTTATTGCTGCTTATTCACAGAAACTCAACCAATAGTTTATACTTCACTCCAGGGCATGACTTCCCGTCTATTGCTCTTGCGATGTGTTAATCACCATCCGGAAGATGGTCCCATCTCCTACTTCATACATATTGTCTCAGTGTTACTTTGTTTCAAGGAATCACATTATGCTGAGTTATTTTGACATTTCCTTTGCTATGTGATTGGGAAGCTTAACTCTCCTACCTGCATGTGATATTAAGAGAAAGGCATGGGTTCTCATGAATAGGCAATGAGATATGTACAGCAATTTAATGGTGTCCAGGACAGATATTATCTATGCATTATTTTATGTTTTCCTTGCAATGTTGAAGATGAAGCATGCTAAGGCTGGCATGCCTTTTATCAGTGAAATCCTCCTCTAAGATTTAGACTTTATTCTGGATGCTACTAGCTGCCTCATGGCTATGAAAACATTGATTCTTGCTGCCATCCTGATATTTAATTAGAATAGAAAATAAACTTTGTCATTCCATCTGTGCCTTTTGTCACAAAATTTTTCAAAGAAAAGAGAAGGAAACATATCCAAAGATTCTGAAATTTCTTTTGTTGTATTGCAAAGCACTGAAGTTGTTTGTAGCATTTAAGGTGGAGCATTCTGTCTTGAAGTATGCACTTCTTTTTCCTCAGGAGTATCAACCACTCTACACATAATAACTCATTTAGACCTTTCAAATTCTGCAGAGACTTGTAGGCAGTATGCACTGTATCCAATTTATAAGACAGACAATTGAAGTGGAGTGATGCTTGCAGTTGCGGGGAATCTTAATGGAATCTGGGCCTCCTGACTCTCTATTAGCTTTCTATCCATGGATTGCATGCACTATTCCCAATCCTTGGGAAAGGGACAACAAAAGAATGGGATCTGGGTCTCCTGACAGATGCCATGTTACCTCAGTGAACTGGACAACATGCTCCATGGTCTTTGGAAAATTGATGACAAATTTTATGTATGATTAACTCTCAGATGCCCATAATTTATAATGAATTTTTACAGCTGCAAGTATACCTGTTTTCTTGTCCATTAAGCTGCAAGTGAGTGCAGAATCCTCTGTGGCACTCCCTTCCTGATGCTGTAACAAAGATGGGGAGAAATACAAAGAGGAGAGCAGGGAGGAAGCTAAAGAAACTTGAGCATGGGCAACTGAATGACAGTCCAAGTTACTTGGTTGATACTATGCTGCATCTTGTGCAGATTGTTACAAATTATGATTAAATTACACATTGGGTTTCTCTCTCCCTCTGTCTGTCTGTCTGTCTGTCTGTCTGTCTGTCTGTCTGTCTGTCTCTCTCTCTCTCTCTCTCTCTCTCTCTCTCTCTCTCTCTCTCTGTGTGTGTGTGTGTGTGTGTGTGTGTGTTTATATATGTGTTCACTTGTATATCGATGTTTCGATGCACATGTGCGCATGTTTTCAACTTTATTATTCATTTGAGACAGGGTATATTTCTGAACTTGGAACTCTAAAAGTTTTCAACTAAAACTCTAATCACCTGCCTTTACACTTTCTTAATCTACTTAAATGCTTTTCTTTTTAAACTATACTTACTTGTATAAGTGTGAGTACATGAGAAACAACACATGAATTTTATGTGGTTATGATAGCTCAATGTCAAATTTAACAGGATCTAAGCTGTTGATATTGACACAACTTGAATCAAGGTTTACATACTGATTAATATAGACTCCAACTGTGTTTCTGTTCATGTGCCATTTATATTGAGAAAAGTTATCTTTCACAGGACCTGAAGACTATATCAGAACTCACAATTCATTATTATCTGTGGTCCTTTGTGACATCCAATCACAAATTCTAATATTAAAAGTAGTTTGGATTACTTTATTTTTATCCATTATATGATATTTTACTCAAATACAAAGCTTTCAGTTGGTTAATTATTCAGGAAGTTGAAGGAAGAGAAATTGTAGACATGTTCTACATTTTCTGTAAGTTACTTAATTTTCACATATGGAAAGCGAGCAGTAGAGTGACTCATTCAAAGTTACCACATCAGTATAATTCAACAGAAGCTTATAGGAGTCCTAGGAATAACTACTTTTCAGTGAGAACAAGTTTTAGAACCTTTGGAGACCCACATTTGCATTTCTGCATTACTAATTTTGATAATATGAAATTATTGTGCATTGATAAGGCCTTTTATTAATGCAAAATAGGCTTCTGCCCTGTTTTTACATAGCTTTAATATTAATGAAAATATGCTTGATTATGCCACATTTCAATGTCAGTAAAATTGGTGGGTGGAACAAAATGCAAATGAATTATTCATATACAAACAAGGACATTCTTGCTTTTCAAAAGCAGGTCACTGGAGAATCATTGGTATAAGAGAGATAAAAAAAACAAATTAAATAGGATATAGCTCCAAAAGCAAAATAACAAAAAGAGGCATTTACAAAGTAGTGCATATTACTAAAGTGCATGAGCTTCATAAATATGAAATCAGTTTGCAATGCTGTATTTCACAGACATTTGAATAAATTGCAAACAGTAAAATTTAATAGACCAGTGTCAATCTTATCTCATACTCGTCTAGTCAGTAAATATTTAATGATTCTACTATGTGCCAGGTATTGCGATGCACACTGAAAATGCATCAGCACAAGATGAAGGTCTGGCTGGAAGTGGATGAATCTGTAAGTGAGCTTCTATCTCTAAAATATATATGCACTGTCATAGTAATCCACACAACAGTAAATGAAAACACAAATATTTTCCTCATCGTGTGTGTTGCCTCTTCAGTACTTTGATTGTCTCCTCTGTTATGCGATGCCTTCTTCGTTTAATATAATCCCACATGTCTGGTATTGCATTTGTTGTTTGTGCTTATGAGATTATATTTTTTTAAATCACCCCCAGTTTCAGTCCTTACATTTAGCTATTTGTTCATCTTACTATATTTTCAATTTCTTTGTTTAATTAATTTTTTTTTTACTTTTACATATACATTTATAATATTACACATATATACAATAAACTACCTACAGCAAAAAGAACCATAAAACAATTAAGAATTATATAAATGTTACATTCATAGTGTTTTGCCAATTTGTATTTGGCAACCTTGGAGAAAACATTTTTCCTACCCTGGTGAATCTATTACTCTGAACGTGAATCAGGATCATATCTTATTTATATGAACCTAAAAACTTCTATCTAGACATAAAAAACATATTAACCCCTAAACAACTAAGCTTAATTGTAAAAGTAAGATACCTGGTCTTTAACCCCATCAGAGACTTGAGAAGGAATACAATTAATTATCCAAGAATGCAGGGAGTTCAAGATGGCAGCTTCCCAAATGAGAAGATAACAGAGATAGTTTGATACCTGGATAGTCACTCAAAATTCTCTATAATGTTGGGGCATCATCTTCAGCTTTCTGGCCCAATATATCTGACAGACGTATTTGTGAGGCAGGCACTAGTGATGACTTGCTTACCCTGTCTTGGCAGAGTTTAGTTGTCAACTCTGCCTGTATCCAAGCTTGGCCACTTTTAGGCTGAATTCAGTCTGTAGCAGAAATATGGTCATTTTGCCCAGTGGCTTGTTTGCCACATTTGAAGCTTCTTTTATGAGGTAGGCTGGGTGTTGCCAGGAGTTAATCTGTCTTATTGTCAAAAGATCCTTAAAATCATAAAGATATCTTTACGTGCCATAATATGTAGGTATCTGTAAGTATCTGTAGACCTTATCTAACTATTTTTACCTTATATATGTATAGAATCATATCTATCTGTTAAACCTAGGTGTATATTGCTGTGAGGAATTGACTAATAATTCACATGGCCATGAGTTGATCAACTAACAACTAACCTCTAGTACTTAATTATTCTAAACAGCCTGCAATAGCACCTTCAAAGTATTGGAAGTAAACTTTGAATTGTAATTGAGTTATATGGATACACTACTTCCTATTAGAGTAGTAATAATAGTGAATTTGCAATCTATACCAATGTATCAGATTGAACTTGTTTTGCATCAACATAAAAAATTCTACAACAAACGAAATAAAAATAACCTTGTTTGTGAGTTACAGTTAAATCATTAAGTTGAGGAGTAGGCTCAATTATCTACGTTTTGTCCTGTCATCCCTATATATTTTCCCCTTCTTTCTTTTTGACCCCTATCTCCATACATAAGAAGATGAAGGAAAGGATGGAAATCTCTTGAGTCCAACCTCGTTTTTTCTCTGAATAAGATCAATAGTAACTTATAACCAACTCCCAGTGAAAACAAACACTCATATCCCCATCCCCTACCCAAGCCCCCTTAAGGAAAATGTGGCATTGTTCTCTTTTTAAGGCTTCTTCCAGCTGATTTGGGATAATAATACCTTTGTAGGGGCCAAAATAAAATTGAGGAAAAAACGTATATATATATATATATATATATATATATATATATATATATATTTGTGTGTGTGTTCATAAATATAACCTCCTCACTTTGTATATTGTTATTTGTATTTGTGTATAAGCTTCCATGGCTGACCACTTGATATTGGATAACAAGTTGGTGCACTCTTCCCTGAGGAAGACCCATTATTTTTACCCACTCTTAGCAATCCTCAGGAGCCTGTAGTTCTCTGTGAGTTGAGGCCTCTTGGTGCAGAAAGATTGTAAGAGCCAGAGGATTAGGGAGCTTGCTGTGAGATTATGTCTCCTAGTAATGTCAGAGGCTACATCCGTAAAATCTCACCACCATGACTGCCTAAACATGAGCTGAACAAGCACAATACCAAGAAACATGCCAAAATACATGGGGGAAAACCCATGAGGCCTCAATGCTAAGCAAAGAACTACAAACAACTGCAGAAATTGCGAGCAGGAGGTAATAATCTTCCCCAATTAGTTATGCAATAACAAGTGGTCATCCCTGAAAGCATCTATACAAGTAACATTATATAGGCTGAGCACCTTATATTTAGGAATATATCTGTATTCACAGAGATTTATAAATATACACATATGTACATACATATATACATCCATACATACAGGCATGCATATATATACACAGATGTGCGCACACACAGGTAACAACAATCAATGAGAAATGAGGCCATGAATTTGGAGGAAGGCAAAGGAAGGGATTAATGAAATTATATTGTAATGTCAAAAATAAAACAAAAACTTACAGACATGCTCCTTGTCACATTATTGCAGCAGCTATAAAAGATCAGCAGATACACGAAGCTTTCAAGCACATTGAACAGGTTTGAACAAACTTACCAGTGAAAACTTCTGCCTGTGGGGAGATGTTTACCATCAGCCAGTCAATAGTCAAGTCATTCCTAATGAGTAAAAGCAATGACTCTAAAATTGACTGCCATGGCTTGTCCCCTGGTTGTGCCACTTAAGTTACATTCTAAACACTGGCAAGTTATTTTCTTATCTTTGTCTCTTTTCTCGTCTATAAAATGAATATAATGAAACTTTATATAGTGTAAAGGCAATCAAGTAAGTTAATAAGTGTAAAGTGTTTAGAGACTTGGCATGAAATGAGCATCCAAAAATGTCAATTGTTTCCTTCTGGTCTACTTTGGATAGAACTTTGCTGTGAGCCCATCTTTTCTAACCCAGAAGATCAACATCTTTCAATCTTACATGACATTGGTACTCTGAGAATCATCATTCTGTCATTGTTCTATTTACACTTAGATCCCAGACTGAGAAATAGGAGGCACGGATAGGAAAATTTTTTGCTTAAGTATCAATATAGCTTAAGTCACACCAGACTTACCAATTAATTGCCATTCCTACTTTAGTGAGGAGACATCTCTGGAATGGAGGGAGAGTTTAAGAATTGGCTCATCAAAAAAGCAAGCACTGCCAATTTTTCATTTGCCTATAGCTCCTTCCTTCATGAAAATTGGAATTTGCATATTTTTGCCCCACTGAAGTATTAAGTATGTGGTCCAGCATGAGAGAACTGGATATATTGAACACCCCACAGATAAAACACAAAAGAAAACTAAAAAATAACTTGTCCTGATTTTTTTTTATTGCTGTCATAAAACACTGACTAAAACAATTTAGGGAGCAAAGGGTTTACTGCCCATCACAGAGTGAAGTCGGGTAAGAAGTAAAATTAGGAACTCAGAGCCAGGAAAGAAAGCAGAGACCACTGAAGAACTCTTCTTACTGGTTTGCTCCCCCTGGCTTGCTCAGCCTTCTTTCTTACACAGTCCAGGACTACCTGCCTATGGGTCCCACTGTCTACAGTGGGTTTGGACCTCTCATATCAATCAGTAATCAAAAAAGTATCTCACAGGCACATTCATAGGACACTCTGATAGAAACAATTTCTCAACTGAGATTCTCTCTTCCTAGATATGTCATGTTTGTGTCAAGATGACAAAAACTAGCCAGCAAAGTACTCAACACAAGGTATTTTGAACCTCAGCAGATGGCTGAGGGCTTTGTTTCACTGTCTCTCACAAGACTTTAACTGCAATGTTGCCAGGCATATCAACTCATCCTTCAGTTAGCATCCAATTGCTGTGGCTTTGGCAGCTTTACTTCTTTAGAGCTCTTAAACTAAAGAAATCCTCTTCTAGCTGTCTGCTGGGCCTCCCTGCATGACAGCTTGTTTCATCAAAGTCAGCAAAAGAGAGTCTTCCAGTAGGACAGGTGTCAAGGTTTATGCATCATAGTCACAGAACTCATATTCCTGAACTATTATTTTTATATTCCTTTGATTAGAGACAACCTCCAGTCAACAACTAGTCTAGGACAAGGATAACCAAATTGTATGAATACCAGCAGACAATAATTGTATTTAATTGCTACCATCATCCTTTAAATAACTTGTTTGTTCACTGGAGACTTGTGGGAAATTTCCAACATCTTTTCTTTCCTAAAAAGACTCACAAACCTTATACTATACATTTTTTCTTCTGCATATGATATATGTACCTGCTATTGTCTCATTGGCTATATTAGCTATCCCTGCCTTCTTCTTCTCTCATCCTTATGTTAGTAAGCATGTGGCTATTAGTTCCAGGCTATATTTATGTATTCCCCAGTGGCTCAAGTACACTAATACAGATCAAATTACCAATATATTTTTAACTAGGACACAGGAACAAATTATTTTTTTTCTTCCTTTTTTAAAAAAATTTTTTGATATAGGGTATCTGGGTAGCCCTGGCTGTCCTAGACTTGCGTTATAGACCAGGCTGGCCTTGAACTCACAGCAATCTGCCTGCCTCTGCCTTCCAAATGCTGAAATTAAAGGCATGTACCACTACACCCGGCACAGGAACAAATTCTTTACTCCTGCTGTGGCCACAGTCTGTTTTTTGGTATTCTAGATTATGAAGCTTCCAAACCAGTTTCTTTGTCCTTCATACTTCATGGCTACATATTTCAAAGCCATTTTCTTATGATTTTCCTCTGATTATAGTGCCCATCCATTCACTTTACCACAATTTTGCCCTTGTTTTAAGCCTAAGCAATATATTGTTTATGACATTTATGATCATTCATTTAATTTCTTTTCTTTTTTTTCTTCCTTTAATTAATTATTTGATTAACTATACATTTGGATTGCAGCCTTTATGAGATTCCCTGAGCTTCACCTAATGTTTGGCTGTGGGTTTCTGTATATGTTTCCATCAGCTGAGGGGTAAAGCCTCTCCAGTGACAGTTATGCTAGACACCTGTCTGCAATTATAGCAGAATAAAATTGAATAGTGTCAGGAGTTGGCTCTCTCTCATAGGATAAGTCTCAAGTTGAGCCAGTAATTGTTTGATCATTCCTTCAATTTCTGCTCATCTTTATCTCTGCACTTCTTGTAGGCAGGACAAATTTTGCGTTGAAGGTTTTGTGGGTGGGTTTGGGGTGCTCAAATCCCTCCATTTGAAGTCTTGCCTGCTTACAGGCAGTAGCCATTTCAAGTTTCATATCCCCTGTTGCTAGGAGTCTTAGCTAGGGTTACCCTCATAAATTCCTGGGAGTTTCTTAACCACGACAGTAGTAAGTAATTGCACTACTCATTGAATATTTGGCCATTAATTCTATTGAATTAATATACAATTTTTATGTCTGTTATCTTCTTTAAGATTTTAAATTCTGTAATCAGGTCCACACACTACAATGTAACTTACTATAAATTATCGTATTTACTCCAATGTTGTTGTTAAAGTTTTTTGGTTTTTTGTTTTGTTTTGTTTTTTGTTTTGTGTTTTTGAGGGGGGATATTTCTAAATGCACACTGACATGCTATGCTATGACAAAACTAGTAAATATTTAAGTTATACATTTTATAGCTTCAGTTTTCAGTATCTTAGGATAGAGAAGCCTATAAATAGGTGGAATAAGTACCTGTGGTGATATGAGAGCTATTAATACAAAGATAGACATTTTCCATAATTTTAACATGTACAATTTATATGATGTTCAAGATTTGTTTCCTTGGCATAGGAAAATATGTTGTCATATTTTTAATCTATTTTATTTAGAGTCTTAAATCTACCTCTGTCTCTACTCCAATGCCTTCTAATACCTCAATACCAGGTAGGAGAAAGAAAAAGTTAGATGGAATAGGAGGCATTGATATACTGCTGATTAAGGACATTGAGTTCCTTGTGGTAAGTCCAACCTTCATCTCCTCAGGATATGTTCAACTTCTTCTTGTCTCTTTTATCTTGACCGCTTGACAAACTACCACCATCAGTGCCACCACTAGCAGCAGCAGCAGCTGCAGCAACAGCACAGCAGCAGGGACCAGCAGGAAGAACAGCCATGTTTCTTCTTTGGAGTGCCCCCTTTTCTTTCTGGGCTCGAGCATTTATTCCCTCTCCAGAGTCTTCAGAATAAATTATCTGCAGCTGGCAAAGATTATGGCACTGATAGTTCATGAGACAATCATAGTTAATGGTTGTGGGCAAACTGAAGTAGGACAAGGCAGTGATCTGCCTTCTAGCCCAGGCTTCTTTTCTTTTTCCTTCTGCCCAGTCACCATGTCTGAACCTTTTGTTTCTACCGTTTCCAGTGGTATTCACTTCCCAAGCATTTAAACTTCTCCAGTTGCATCTTAGATCTCTCCATTTCCATTCACAACCTTTTCAGTTGTTAAGCCTCTCTCCCAGCCTTTCTTGAGACAGAATATAGAAGGAAACAGAAGAAAATATAGGAAATCTCCTCTGGGAGCAAAGGGGAGGGAACCCAGCAGCTACAATAAACATTTTGCTGACATCCTGAAACAGTAGAGCTATTCTTTTGCACCCCGACATCTCCTGTCTTTGTCATCAGACTATGTAGCAGTCCAGTAAATCCAGCAATGACAAATGCAGCAGCATGACGAACCAGCAGCAGGACAAAACAGCAGAAGTGGGGGCAGCATCGGGGAGAGCAGTAGCAGCCAAGGCACTCTCGGGGATCCCATTTACTATCATCTGCAGCTGGTGAAGATCATGCTCTGCTAAGGCCTGAGGCAAATCATAACCACATGATAAATAAGATGTAAGGCAGCCTCTTATCCCATACCTGTGATAAAAACAAAACATAATCATATAACCTAACTAGGTCCAAAAAACAAAAACAAATGGACAAACAGACAAACAAACCAGAACAAAATTCTCACTACATAAGGTGTCAGTCTAAGGATCTCCTCCTGTTAAAAGAAGAATAGCATACTTTCAAGTCTCTACTTTTTAGAAATACTATAAATTAGCACTTCTAAATCCTGGTTTCATGGTGGATTGGTAACTATAATGTTAAAGTATAGTACAAGCCTGAAAGAATGTAAGGGCTGGAGGATGGGGAAGATTGTTATAAAAAGCTGTTTTCTTGACATGACATTGATACCAATATCATGATTACACGTCAGTGTGGTTAACGCCACAAGACATAACAAAATCACAGCTTCAATAGAGCAGGTGATATCTCAGCCATCTCAGCCCTATCTCTTCACTCAGGGACTCATCACAGCAGATGATTGCTGAGAAATGGAGACTCATTCTTTCATGAGGTTGTGGCCACTGCTAAGTTTTCCATACACTAGTAGATGGCCCAACGTGACACCTATGCACATATGTGTATGTGATACATACATGTTGAAATTATTTTTATAAAATAGTGTTTATGATTTTAAGCTTGTTAACCCAGCTATCATACAAATAATTGAGACCCTTTTATAAGGCTTTTACAAGGCTTTACAACACAATCTGAATAGTTTAAGTATGTTCTTAACTTTTTTTTTCAGATTTCTTTTTTTTTATTATTAACTTATTCTTGTTACATCTCTATAGTTATCTCATCCCTTGTATCCTCCCATTCTCCCCTCCAACCCATTTTCCCCTTATTCCCCTCCCCTATGACTGTTCCTGAGAGGGATTACCTCCCCATGTATATGCTCATAGGGTATAAAGTCTCTTCTCGGTGACCTGCTGTCCTTCCTCTGAGTGCCACTAGGTCTCCCCCTCCAGGGGACATAGTCAAATGTGAGGCACCAGAGTACATGAAAAAGTCATATCCCACTCTCTACTCAAGTGTGGAGACTGTGCTGTCCATTGGCTAGATCTGGGTAAGTGTTTAAATTTTACTGCCTGTATTGTCCTTGGCTAGTGCCTTAGTTTCAGCGGGACCCCTTGGCCCGAATCCGCCTATCATAATGTTCTACTTGTAGGTTTCTAGGACCCACTGGATCCTTCTACATTGCTATTCTCACATGATTCTCTCATCTAGAGTCCCAATAATATGTCCTCCCCTCGGTCCCAGTATCCTGGTAAGGGAAGGCTTTTGTGGGACATGCCCATTGGGCTAGCATGCAGATATAAGTGAGTTTATACCATTTGAGTCTTTCTGCTTCTGAGTTAACTCACTCATTATGATCATTTCTAGTTCAATTCATTTATCCACAAATTTCTGGAATTCCTTGTTTTTAATAGCTGAGTAGTATTCCATAGTGTATATGTACCACAGTTTCTTTATCCATTCTTCTACTGAGGGACATTTAGGCTGTTTCCATGATCTGGCTATTATGAATAAGGCTGCTATGAACATGGTTGAGCAAATTTTCTTGTTGTGTGCTGGTGCATCTTCTGGGTATATTCCAAGGAGTTGAATAGCTGGGTCTTGAGGAAGCCCTATTCCCAATTTCCTGAGATAGCACCAGATAGATTTCCAAAGTGGTTGTACTAGTTTGCATTCCCACCAGCAATGAAGGAGTGTTCCTCTCTCCCCACATCCTCTCCAGCATGTGGTGTCTCTTGAGTTTTTGATCTTAGCCATTCTGATGGGTGTAAGATGGAATCTCAGAGTTGTTTTGATTTGCATTTCCCTGATGACTAAGGAGGTTGAGCATTTCTTTAAGTGTTTCTCAGCCATTTGATATTCTTCTGTTGAGAATTCTCTGTTTAGTTCTGAACCCCATTTCTCAGTTGGGTTATTTGGTTTGGTGGTGTTTAATTTCTTGAGTTCTTTATATATTTTGGATATTAGACCTTTGTCAGATGTAGGGTTGGTGAAGATCTTTTCCCAGTCTGTAGGCTGTCGCTTTGTTTTCTTGACAGTGTCTCCAGCCTTACAGAAGCTTCTCAGCCTCATGAGGTCCTATTTATCAATTGTTGACATTAAGGCCTGGGTTGTTGGTGTTCTGTTCAGGAAGTTGTCTCCTGTGCCAATATGTTCCAGGCTCTTCCCCACTTTTTCTTCTAACTGACTTAGTGTCTCTGGTTTTATGTTGAGGTCTTTAATTCACTTGGATCTGAGATTTGTGCAAGGGGACACATATGGGTCCAGTTGCATTTTTTTACACATAGACATCCAGTTAGACCAGCACCATTTGTTGAAGATGCTATCCTTTTTCCATTGAATGGATTTGGCTTCTTTGACAAAAATCAAGTGACCATATGTGTGTGGATTCATAACAGAGTCTTCAACTTGATTCCACTGATCAAGCAGCCTGTTGCTGTGCCAGTATCATGCTGTTTTAATTACTATTGCTTTATAGTACAATTTGAGATCAGGTATGGAGATTCCTCCAGAGCACCTTCTATGGTACAAGATCGTTTTTGCTATTCTGGGTTTTTTTGTTTTTCCATATGAAGTTCAGAATTGAACTTTCAATGTCTTTAAAAAATTGTGTAGGTATTTTGATAGGGATTGCATTGAATCTGTAGATTGCTTTTGGTAGCATGGCCATTTTCACTATGTCAATTCTCCCTATCCATGAGCAAGGAAGATCCTTCCATCTTCTCATGTCATCTTCAATCTCCTTCTTCAGAGTTTTGAAATTTTTTTCAAACAAGTCCTTCACTTGCTAAGTTAGAGTCACACCTAGATATTTTATATTGCTTGTGGCTAATGTGAAAGGTATGGCTGTCCTAATTTCTTCCTCTGCAAGCTTTTCATTTGTGTATAGGAAGGCTACAGATTTTTTTAGTTAATTTTGTATGCAGCCAAATTGCTGAAAGTGTTTATCAGCTGTAGGAGTTCTCTGGTGTAATTTTGAGGGTCACTTATGTACACTATCATATCATCTGCAAATAGGGATAGTTTGACTTCCTCCTTTCCCATTTGGATACCCTTGATCTCCTTTTGTTGTCTGATTGCTCTGGCTAGAACTCCAAGTACTATATTGAAGAGATATGGAGAGAGTGGGCAGCCTTGCCTTGTTCCCGATTTTAGAGGAATTTCTTTGAGTATTTCTCCATTTACTTTGTTTTTGGCTATTGGCTTTCTGTAGATAGCCTTTATTATGTCGAGGAAAGTGCCTTGTATCCCCGATCTCTCTAAAACTTTAAACATGAATGGGTGTTGGATTTTATCAAATCCTTTCTCTGCATCTAAAGAGATGATCATGTGGTTTTTTATTTTCAGTTTGTTTATATGGTGGTTTACTTTGATGTATTTCGGTATATTAAAACATCCCTGCATGCCTGGAATGAAGCCTACTTGGTCATGATGAATGATACCCTTTATGTGTTCTTGTATTCGTTTTGCAAGAATTTTATTTAGTATTTTTGCATCGATGTTCGTAAGAGAAATTGGTCTGAAATTCTCTTTCTTTGTTGAGTCTTTGTGAGGCTTAGGTATCAATGTGACTATGGCCTCATAGAATGAATTTGGTAATGTTCCATCAATTCTATGTTTTGGAGTAGCTTGAAGAGTATCGGTATTAGCTCGCCTTTGAAGGTCTGGTAGAATTCTGCACTGAAACCATCTGGCCCCTGGCTTTTTTTTGCTTGGGAGACTATCAATGATTGCTTTTATTTCTTTAGGGGAAATGGGACTATTTAGCTTGTTTATCTGTTCTTCACTCAACTTTGGCAAGTGAAATTGATCAAGAAAATCATCCATTTCCCTTAGATTTTCAAATTTTGTGGCATATATGCCTTCAAAGTAGGATCTTTTGATTCTTTGTATTTCTTCAGTGTCTGTTGTTATGTCTCCCTTTTCATTTCTGATTTTGTTGATTTCAATACATTCTCTCTGCCTTTTAGTTAGTTTGGCTAACGGTCTTTCTATCTTGTTGATTTTCTCAAAGTACCAGCTCTTGGTTTTGTTGATTCTTTGGACTGTTTTCTTAGTTTCTAATTTGTTAATTTCAGCCCTGAGTTTGATTATTTCCAGACGTCTACTCCTTTTGGGTGTTTCTGCTTCTTTTTTTTTCTAGGGCTTCCAGTTGTATCGTTAAGATGCTTATGTGCGATGTTTCCAATTTCTTTTTAAAGGCACTTAGTGCTATGAATTTTCCTCTTAACACTGCTTTCAATGTATCCCACAAATTACGGTATGTTGTTCCCTAATTTTGATTGAATTTCAGAAACTGCTTGATTTCTTTCTTTATTTCTTCCCTGACCCATGTGTCATTTAGTAGAGAGTTGTTTAGTTTCCACGTACGTGTAGGCTTTTTGTTGTTTCTGTTGTTGTTGAATTGCAGCCAAAGAACATGGTGATCTGATAGGATACAAAGTATTCTTTCAATCCTCTTCTATCTGTTGAGGCCTGCTTTGTGACCTACGATGTGATCAATTTTGGAGAAGGTTCCATGGGGTGCAGAGAAGAAGGTATATTATTTCTTGTTTGGGTGAAAGGTTTTATAGATATATCTGTTAGATCCATTTGACCCATGTCATTCGTTAATGATGTTATTTCTCAGCTTAGTTTCTGTTTCAATGACTTATCCTTCAGTGAGAGTGGGATGTTGCAGTCTCCCACTATTATTGTGTGTGGATCGATGTGTGGTTTAAGTTTTTTTAGCAGATCTTTTACAAATGTGGGTGCCCTTGTATTGGGAGCATAGATGTTCAGAACTGTGATGTCATCTTGGTTGTCTTTACCTTTGATGAGTATGAAGTGTCCTTCTGCATCCCTTTTGATTAATTTTGGTTGAAAGTCTATGTTGTTTGATATTAAAATGGCTACGCCTGCTTGCTTCTTGTGACCATTTGCTTGGAATATTTTTTCCACCCTTTTTTCCTGAGGTAATGTCTATCACTATGGGTGAGATGTGTTTTTTGAATGCAGAAGAATGTTAGATCTTGTTTTTGCACCCATTCAGTTAGTCTGTGTCTTTTTATTGGAGAATTGAGACCATTGATGTTGAAAGATATTAACGACCAGTGACTGTTAAGAGTCTTAATTTTCATGTTGATTCCAATAGAGTGTTTGTGTAGCTGTGTTTTTGCCATGGTATAGTTACCTATTTCCTGAGTAGTTTTGGTTGTAGCTTGACTCTTTGGGATGGAGTTTTCCTTCTAGTGCCTTCTGTAAAGCTGGGTTTGTGGATAGGTACTGTTTGAATTTGTTTTTGTCATGGAATATTTTGTTTTCTCCATCAATGGTTATTGATAGTTTTGCTGGGTAAAGTAGTCTGGCCTGGCATCTGTGGTCTCTTAGGGTTTGCAGGATCTCTGTCCAGGCTCTTCTGGCTTTTATGGTCTCTGCTGAGAAGTCTGGTGTAATTCTGATAGATTTGCCATTGAATGTTATTTGGCCCTTTTCCCTTGCAGCTTTTAATATTTTTTCTTTGTTCTGTAAGTTTTGTGTTTTGATTATTATGTGACGGGCAGTTATCCTTTTTTGGTCAATTCTATTTGGTGTTCTGTAGGCCTCTTGTATGTTTATATGTATCTCTTTCTTTAGACTGGGGAAATTTTCTTCTATGATTTTGTTGAGAATAGTTTCTGGGCCTTGGAGTCTGATATCTTCTCTTTCTTCAATGCCTATTATCTTCAGATTTCTTCTTTCATGGTGTCCTTAACTTCTTGGATGTTTTGTGTCAGGAGTTTGCCAGATTTGGCATTTTCTTTAATAGTTGCTTCAAGATCTGTGATTGTATCTTCTAGATCTGAGATTCGTTCTTCTGTCTCTTGGATTCTGTTAGAAAAGCTCACCTCTGTGTTGCTTGCCTTCTTCTCTGAGGTCTCACGTTCTTGTTTTTCTTCTGTCTGTGTGTTTATCATTGAATCCATTTTCGTCTTCAGATCTTGAACTTGTGTTTTTATTTCTTTTACCTGGTGTTTTGTATATTCCTGAGTTTCTTCCATTGCCTCTTTATAGGTCTTCAAAGCTTGAACCGTTTTATTTATTTCTTTCACTTGTTGTTTGCATTTTCCTTTAATTTTTCCAGTTCCACTCTATGAGCTTCTTTTGTCTCTCACCTTTTTGGCTGCATCTTCCTGTATTTGATTACGAATTTCATTTGTTTCCTCCATTAATATGCTCTTTATTAAGAATTTTAGGTCATTTTCTTGTATTTCCGTTGTATTTGAGCTTTCTGGCTTGTTTTCTTTGGGATAGCTGGAAACTGGGGACGCCATGTTGTTTTGGGGTTTTTTGTGTATGCTTTTATGCTGTCCTTTAGACATCTTGCTGGCTTTGTTTTTGTTGGGTAGCTTTGAGTTGAATGGAGAGAGTCTGATGATAGATTCACTTGTTTTCTCACAATTTCTGTAGGCTGGATGCTCTGATGCTTCACTGTTGTGAATGGCAGGAGGTTAGCCCTGTCGTTTTGGGCTCTCACAGCCAGTGATCCTCAGCTCCCCTGTGCTGTGGGTCCTGTAATCGTTCTGGGTCTCTGGATGAGCGTTGGGTTAGGCCAAAGTATCCACAGCCTTCTGGGTTCCCTGCCAAGTCCAGCCAGGGACACTGGGCCTGAACGACCTTCCGAGCTCAACTAGAATTTCAGGGCCTGAACTGTCTGCCGAGCTCAGCTAGGAAATCTGGGCTCAAAATACATATCGAGTCCAGCCAGAATTTTTGGGCTGGGACTGTGCACCAAGCTCAGCTAGGGGGTTTAGCCAAACTGCTTGCTGTGGTCAGTTATTGACTCATGCCCTCTCCATCCGCCCAGCTCAGCCAGGAATTCTGGATTCAAACTGCACACTGTGTCCAACCAGAGTCTTAGAGCCGGGACTGTGCCAAAAGCTCTACTAGAGTCTCTGGGCCCAATCTGTCTGCCAAGCATGGTTCCGGACTCTGGCCCTAAACTGTACACCAAGCTCCACCCGAGTTTCCGGGGTGGAATTGTGCACCGAGCTCAGCTAGGGACTATGGACCCACACTGCACGCTGAATTCAGCCCAGGACTCCGGGCCTATACTGTGTGGATAATCCAGCCAGAGTCTTGGGGCCGCCGAGCCTGTGTGCACAGCTCAGGAAGAATCTCTGGGCCTAATCTGCCCGGCAAGTCCAGCTAGTGCCTTGGGCTGAATCTGCCTGCTGACCTCAGCCTGCGTCAGTGCCCCAAAACTGCCTGCTGAGGAGAGCTAATGTCTTGGGCAGAACTGCTCGTTGATGTGAGCTAGCGCCTTTGGTGGGACCGAGCGCTCCGCCTAGCCTGTGTCATAGCAGGTAAACTGCTGCCGCGCCGATCTGGCGCCTTCGGTGGACATGAGCGCCCCACCCAGCCTGCGTCACAGCAGGTGAACTGTGGCTGCACTGATCTGGATCCTTCGGTTGGACTGAGTGCTCCGCCCAGCCTACGTCACAGCCGATGAACTGTGGCCGCGCTGAGGTGGTGCCTTCGGTGGACCCAAGTGCTCCGCCCAGCCTGTGTCACAGCAGGTGAACTGTAGCTGCGGTGAACTGGAGCATAGGGTGGAACTGAGTGCTCCGCCCAGCCTGTGTTACAGCAGGTGAACTGCGGCTGTGCTGATCTGTTGCCTTGGGCAGAATTGCTTGCTGCGCTGAGCCAGCATCTCCACAGCACTGCGCACTGAGCTGTACCCGGGACTCTGGGGCTGGACTGTCTGCTGAGTCCAGTTTGGGTCACAAGGCACCAGGTGACCCAAATCCTGTCTGGTGTCCCCTCTCCTGCAGCAACTCCCACCAGCCACCACACAACCCCCTCCACCGGAAGGTTCTAAGCTGCAAACCTCAGTCACTGCTGCTGGTGTCGCCGGTGCCGCTTGTGCCGCCACTGCTCTGATCCGAGAAAATCCGCACTCCTCCCGTGTGTAGGGGCACGCAGGTCCTCCGCACCCTGGTCCTTCCAAACCGTGGAGCACTCCTGCTGCTGTGGTGTCGGGACCTTGGTGTTCCTGGCTCAGAAATCTGTGCAATTCCCTGAATTGTTCCCTGGAGCTTACCAACACGGTCCACACTGCTTGCCGCCATCTTGGATTCCCTGTTCTTAACTCTTTATCTATTTTGCCTTACTCCCAGCAAACATCCCAGTGATACTTGCACTTTTGTAGCTTTCCTCTGCTCCAGATCCTTCCTCCTTTTCCTTGGATCTCTCCTGGTGGCCCACTCCTCTGAATTTCCCCCTAACTCTTCCTCCTCTGGCTGGCAGGAAGTCCAACCCTATTCTTTCCCCTGCTCATTGATTGGCTGTAAGATGCTATATTGACATAACTGGGAGACAATTGGGCAGCAGAGTTTACACAATATTTAGACAGCAAACTAGAATTTAAACTACACAATAACCTTATGCCTACATATGCCTATGATATATGACTTTATATATATGTCATATATGTATCATGAAGTTGAGAAAAAGCATGATATGTTGGGAGATTTTTAAATTTTGTTTTTTTTTAATTTATTAATTTCAATGTCATTTTAATTAAATTCCACTTTATTAGATTAATGTTTTTAAGCACAATAAATATATAAAAGTATCCACCTTCCTGTAAGGTATTCTGTTTATAATTATACACCTGAGAAGAAAAATTACAGTTTTATCAGACATATATGGGAACACGAGAAATAAATCAAAGTAAAAAGCCTTCTTATTTTATATATAATTTTGTCAGAATACTAATGAAGTATATCAATTTAGAATAAGTTTGTGAATAAAATATATATTTTCTTTTTCATTTTATAGTAATTTTTATTGTCTATACTTCAAGTAAAAAACAAGACTGGCCTTCATATTTAAAGGTGAAATTTTTGTAGCAAATTATATTTTATGGAGCAAGGTTTTTCAATCATTTTGATTGACTTCAGAGTTAATTGATATTTCTTGTAGAAAGTAATGATAGAAGGAAATAAAAGAGAAGTAAAAACATTTACTAATACATCATTTAGTGATAAACATAGGAAAAATAGTTGCATATTCCTCTAATATTATATGTGTACATACGCTTGCATGATTTCTTTCTGTCTCAAAAAAGTCATAGGATTATGGCTATCTCACTTATTTTCTACAACCATGCCAAAACACCATGAACACGGCAACTTATAGAAGGAAGCATTTACTGGGGGCTTATAGTTTCAGAGACTGAGTCCATGATTGTCACGGCAGAGAGTATGGCAGCTGGCAGGCAGTAAAGCAGGCAGGCAGGCTCCAAGTCAGTAGCCAGGAGATCAAATCTGATCCACAAGCATCAGGCAGAGGTAGAAAGGCAGCTAGGGATGGGTGGAAGCTTGAAATGTAAGAACCCATGCCTAATGACACACCTCCCCACAAAGCCACACCTCTAGTCCTTCCCAAGCTATTCCTCCAAGTGCATTAAGATATTCAAATAGTGAGCATATAAGGCTATTCTCGTTTAAACCACCGCAATGATGTATAAAGATTTATGTATTTAAAAAATAAACATTGCTTTGAACTCAACAATAGAATAGATAATTTTCAAAATATGTTAGTACTTAGCCATTATATTTGTGTATCATTAATATTTTTCTTTTGCATTATTTATTTAAGGTGTTCTCGATATTAAAATTTAGATGATGAAATTTGAAAGCAAATTTTGTAATACTGTTTGGCTAATTTACCATATAATATCTCATTAGAATTCTGGTAGAATGATTGTCTCCTATGATTCTTTTTTGATACTTTTAAATTTTGTTTTAAATAGGCATCCTGAGCCATCTGCAGTGGTGCACACCTGTCATCTAAGCACTCAGGAAGGCATAGGAAGGAGGATCTCTGTGAGTTTGAGGGCAGATTTGTCCTGGTCTACAAATCAAGTCCAAGTCCAGGACAGCCAAGGCTACAAAAAAAAAAAAAAAAAAAAACTATACTATGCAAAACCATATAACTGAACTAATAGTATTTCTCTTACCTTCTAAATGAATCTATCTGCCACTAAAATTAAGTATAATAATTTTAGAATCACTAAAGTAGTGGTAAACAGTTTTATAACTGCTTCACAAGTGCTCAACTGAAATATATATATGCATATATATGAAATTTATATATTTCATATATATGTATATATATCAAAAACTGTGACATGATCAAGATAGAGTCCTTCTTAATATCATATAGGACTTTCATAGCTGCCAAAACCCACCCATGCTCCAGTCCCTATTGTAAACTCATACAGCAGTAAGCTGACATTCATGCTTCCTTGAGTTTTAAATCATCCTCAGATTACTTCTGGTGCACTACGTACAGATGCCATATACACATTTTATGCTGCATTATTTAGGCAACAGCATCATGCTTGGTATGTGCTCAGTACTGGTGCTTCACAGAGATGGAGTCCTTTGATTTTAAGCCCACAGATTCAGAGTGCCCCTCGTGGCTTATTTTCACCTGAGTATAATTGCCTAAAAATGAGCAGTGTTCACTATGCCTGAAAGCAGTCATGTTCTCCAAAAATATCACTGAGATCCTTACTTGCTGTTCCAACCTCCATTATAGCATTTCTTTCTCATTTTTCTGTGTGGCCTAAGGCATAGTCATCACGATCACTAATCTCCAGAAAGCATCATGCAAAGTAAAACAAGCAAGGGAACTGAGATCTTCATTTTATGGAGCATTGCAGTATTCATGTTATAAAGCTCTTCAAGTTTGCATAGAAAACTGTTAAATCTCATTGGTCAGAACTTCAACACTTATCTGAAGCCAACTATAACAGAAATAGAGTTGTAGTATTTTTGGTTAGCTTGTGTTGCCGTGGATAGAGCTCTTCTGGAAGTAGGTAAAAATGAGGAACAAATGATTGTGTGGAGATAGAATGATAGTTTAAAGGCTTATTATTTTGCCATACTGAAATTCTTATATTTTAAGTGTATTTGACTATCAGTGTTTTATTTTTCTTATACTTAAAATTAATTTCTATTGCCAATACTAGTCATGTTCATGAATATTTTAGTCGATAATTTAAATTTTTTTATAACATGTAGTCTTGCCTGGGTGGATTTCTCTTTATTCTTTTTACTGGCTAATTCTAAGAAAAAAAATCACCAATTTCAGGGTATCCTTTTATAATAAACTGTTTATAGTCCTTGCAAATGTATTAAATATTTATCTACTTTTACATTACATTGGCATTTATAATATTCAAGATGAATTATTTTTTATTCTAGAAACTTTAATGAGTGTGGCTTTTATTTTTTTACCCTTTCAGGAGCTGTGTGCTCATATGGCTGGGGTACAACGATGTCTACCAAGCATTTTGAATGTCTGGGACAAATGCTAGATAGTTTGTTATCAGTTTTAACTGTTGCTCAAGAGTCTGTTCTTTGTTTCCTGTGTGAGCCTCACTCTCTTTCATATTCCTGTCTTCGGAGTAATTCTCAGTGAATAAGTGTTTTTTATGTACAGAGTAGGTAACAGTTTACATCACTTATAACTTTGTTTACTCAGCTATGTTTTAATCAGAAGCTGGCTAAATAAAGGCTAATAACAAAACTTGATTATTTAAGTACTTTAGAACATTAAAGGAGAGTCTAAAATTTGATTCTGGAAATTTGGGGTAGGCTTGGTAATTTAGTGAAATAAAATATGTGTTTGTCTTAGAATGGATGGCTAAGGTACTGTTGTAGTAGCAACTTTTCTCAGTGTTGTGATTAATATTGTCATCATGAACAATGAAACAATATTAAGGGCTAGATATCTCAGCATAGAACGTTTTGAAAAACATTTTAATGACAAAGTGTAGTAATAATAGCTATATATCTAGCTTGCTCTTATAATACTGTTGATTCTTTTATAAAATATATTTTCCAAACGAATGAAGGTTCAGCTTTGGATTAGGTAAGACCCTGGCATTATCAACTACTCTTCAGGGTCATTATTCTTCCACTTATAAGTTATATTTATAAGCTATAGAAACCTTTTCCTTGTCACAACACAGAAGGATCTGTTGGAGGTTGCTCTGGTGTTGTGTGTTCTAATGCTAATTACTGGCCCCCAATATCTGTTTGCAGGCCAGAAGAGCATATTCTCACCTGTATCTGTCTTTATTGTGTTAATTTTGCTCTACCTAATTTAAAGTTGATTGGTTATTACATTTGCTGAAGCTTGGGCAGGAGAGAGGTATGCAAATCTTAGGATCCAGGCCTTGGGTCTGAGAGGGACCAGGAGGCTGGGAGGAAGGGTGAGAAAAGATGGAGGAGGAGGTGAGGAGGAAGTCACAATGGGATAGTAAGGACCATGAGAACTGGACAAAGAGAAGTTTGCCTTAAGGACAGACTGTTGGAACAGAGGCTCCCCAGGCAGCAACTATTATGGCAAGTAACTTGGGGTGTGTAGCTGAGAAATTGCAAAATAGCTTAGAGGGTTGATACATGCCCAGTTACTGTTCCTTAAAGCTTTTTTAATTACTTGAGAACCAGCCAGTGTGGAGAAGCCCTAAACAGTCTAATATCCATTTCTGCAACAATGATCCTTGTAATAATTTTACTAAGAATTATTATCTTTTATACTCAGTAAATGAGTAACTTTTCTGTCATCTTAACTTCCAGTTCTTATGTCCTGTCTCCAGGATGTGTCTTTAGCCTTACTTGCAGTGTTTTGAGGCTCTTAAAGAAACCTGCAATACTCCTGACCTTCCAGATATTTACACCTAATGCCACCAAGGGTTCAGCATTTTCAGAGTCAGCTCCTGCCTAGTTTTGTCAGGATGAAGGGGCCATAGAAGGTTCTTACTACATTATTATCCTCTTATGCCTTCTATTTCATTTTCTTCTTACCAGCAGTGCTAATTTTTCTTAACATGTTTAGGATTCCTTCATTTTCTGAAGCTCTCAAAATAAAATGAGAAAAAAAAATTCTTCTGTAAAAGATATGAAAGAAATTAACCACATTAGAGGATTTTCTTTAAGATGTAGCCATCCACCTCCCTTAGAAAGCTTCATTTAAGAGAGATGCCTATCTTCCAGTTCCCACCCTCCTTCCCTCTTCCACCCCATTCGACTCCCTAAGATCTATGACCACAAAGGTGAGAGAGAGGATAACAACTGAGATGTAATCTGAATAAGTGATAATAAATTAAAAGTAAATAAATAAAAATAAAGATGAATAATAATAATTTCAGAGAGAGAGAGAGAGAGAGGGAGAGAGAGAAAGAGAGAGAGAGAGAGAGAGAGAGAGAGAGAGAGAGAGAGAAAGAGAGAGAATGACTAATCCATCTCTCCATAGGTATAGCTGGACTTGAGGCTGTATTCAGTCTTCATTGTCTCCTTTCTATAACAACACTTGCAGATTTCCCTCATCTTACGCCAGCCATTGGATTGGACCAAGTGACTTATATAGTAGAAACATCTAAATGTTATGTTCCCAGTGTCTAATATTTAGTAGCTTTGGTGTTTTGGGCACTCAAGCTCTAAGCTGAACAGTAGCATTAATATGTTCCCCAGCATAAGCATTTACTCTCTAAGTTAAAGGGATGAATGTATGCAATTTACAGATGATTCACTGAGAGTGATGTTAAGAGGAATAAGTCTCACCTCTCTGTACTTAGTTTCTGGAGTCAAAAGTCTTGCTAATGGCTACCTAGGAACTTCGTTTGTTTACTGCTACATTCTGAGGATTTATTGCCACTAGGGACTAGATTGCAGTTGGTAATTTAATAAAATTGTAGTAGCCACTTCTTCCATGCTTAAAATGGCTCCTTCTGGGATACTTGGTGTGAGAAACTCTTGTATAGGTCATGACTTTGCTTTATCATAGGCAGTGAGGCAACACATACAGCACTACACTAAAAGCTCAGACATAGCTTATGAAACTGTACTACCTACAAAAGATGTTGCCTTTAGTTAGTAAAAGTAACCACTTCCAAGAGTGCAGAAGTTCTGTGGTAACTTAGTTATTTGCAAATAACCAGGTCATATTAGAAAATAAGTGACAAGGGAGGAATTACTGCACTTACGTGTTACTAATAGACTAACATTCAGTGGTGACAAAATATATGAGTCACACATAGAATCAGTGATTGATGTATGCAAAAGTTTCATGTATGTTTCATCATGTCTGTTCTGCTCACGATCATGTAATTGTTGCCATGGGATAAGCAAGAAGAACTGCTTGCCAGGTAGTCATCAGTGACAGCTAATTCCACTTATAGGTAAGTACATGCCATGTTTGTTTTTCTGGGTATGGGTTGCCTCATTCAAGATGATCTCTTCTATTTCCATCCATTTACCTGCAAAATTCACATTATTGTTTTTAATAGTTGAATAATATTCCCTTGTGTAAATGTATCATATTTTCTTTGTCCATTATTCAGTTGAGTGACATCTAGGTTATTTCAAGTTGCTGGCTATTCCAAAGAAAACTGCTGTGAATGTAGCTGAGAAAGTATTCTTGTGGTAGGATGGAGCATCTTTTTTATATATACCAAAGACTGGTATAGCTGAGTCGTGAAGTAGATGGATTCCCAATTGTCTGAAGAACTGCCATATTTATTTCCATAGTGGCTGTACAAGTTTACACTCCCACCAGCAATGGAGCAAGCAGTGTTTCTCTTGCTCTCCATCCTCATCAGAATGAGATGTCAATGATTGTTTTGATCCTAGACATTCTGACATGTATAAGATGGAATCTCAGCACAGTCTTCATTGCATTTTCCTAATGATTAATGATGCTAAACAATTCTTTAAGTGGTTCTTGGACACTTGAGATTCCTCTATTGAGAATTCTCTTAGATCTGTACTCCAATTTTTAAAATGAATTGTTTAGTTGGTTGATGTCTAGTTTCTTGAGTTCTTTATATATTTTGGATATTAGCTCTCTATCAGATGTGGAGTTGGTGATAATATTTTCCCACTCTGTAAGCTGTTGTTTTGATGGTGTTCTTTGACTTACAGAAGATTATTAGTTTCATGAGATCCCAATTATTAATCGTCAGTCTTAGTGCCTGCTCTGCCAGTATTCTGTTAAGGAAGTTGTCTCCTGTGCCAATTCATTTCAGGCTGTTCCCCTCTTTCTCTTCTATCAGGTTCAGTGTGTTTGATTTTATGTTGATGTATTTGAGGCACTTGCACTTGAGGTTTTTGTTTTTCTTTTTTGTGCAGTGTGATACATTTGAATGTATTTGATCCTTCTACATGCAGCCATACAATTACATTGACATGGTTTGTTATAGATGCTTTTTCCCCTTGTGTATTTCTGGCTTTTTAAAATTAAAAAAATCATGTGTTCATATGTGTGTGAGTATATGTCTGTGTCTCAAATTCAATTTCATTGCTCAACGTATCTGTTTTATGCCAGCACCATGTGCGTTTTATTACTAGTGCTCTGTAGCACAACTTGCAATCAGGGATGGAGATACCTTAAGAAGTTCTCTTATTGTTCATAATTATTTTACATATCCTTGGTTTTTGGTTTTTGGTTTTTAATATTAAATTGAGTACTGTCCTTTCGAAGTTTGTAAAGTATGGTGTTCAAATTTTGGTGCAGATTGATTTTGTTGAATCTGTTGTTTCCTTTTGTTAGGATGTCCACTTTTACTATGTTCACTCTACTGATCCATGGAGATGAGAGATCCTTCCATCTTCTGATATTGTCTTAAATTTCTTTCTTCAAAGACTTGAAGCTTTTGTCATACAAGTCTTTAACTTGCTTAATTAGGGATACACTAAGGTAGTTCATTTTGTTTTTGGCTGTTGTGAAGGTTGTTACTTCCTTGATTTTTTTCTCAGTCCTCTTGTCATTTGTATAGAGGAGGGCTACAATTTTTTTAGTTAATCTTGTATCCAGCCACTTCACTGAAGGTGTTTATCATCTATATCAGGAGGTCCTTGGTAGAACTTTTGGTGACACTTATATATACTATCAATTCATCTGTAAATAAGGGTACTTTGACTTCTTCCTTTCCAATTCAAATCCCCTTCATCTCCTTTAGTTTTATTAATGTTCTATTTCAAACTTCAAGTATTATATTGAATAGATATGGAGAGAATGGTTAGCCTTGTCTTTTCCCTGATTTTAGTGGAATTGCTTTGAATTTGTCTCCATTTAAGTTGCTGTTGGCTATTTGCTTCCTGCAAATTGCCTTTATTATGTTTAGGTATATCCTTTGTATGCCTGATTTCTTCAAGACCTTATCATAAAGGGGTGTTGGATCCATTGAGATGTCATGTGCCTTTTATTTTCAGTTTGTTTATATGGTGGACTATATTGACTGATTTTCATATGTTGAACCATTCCTGCATTTCTGGGATGAAGCCTACTTGGTCATGGCTTGATTACGGTGAATGATCTCTCTACTGTGTTATTAGATTAGGTTTACAAGTATATTTGGATGTATGTTCATGAGGAAAATTGTTCCATAATTCTCTTTCTTTGTTGAAGATTTGTGTGGTTTGGGTATCAGTATAACTGTGGCCTTGTAATATGAATTGGGCATTGTTCCTTTTGTTTGTATTTTGTGGAATAATTACTTTTCAGTTGCTATTTAGTGTAGACTTTAATTTGATTATACGTATTATATTTGGGAAACCCAGAAAATACTAAGTGTGAAATGAGTGGCACATGTCCCCATCACTTCGTTTTTGCACCAGAGTGGAACATTACCATCCAACATTAGACTGTTGTCTGTTGAAACGACATGATGGCTCAGGTTACTTCAAAACAGGCCTTCTAGAACATACACTCAATTGGCTCAAGTTAGTACAGGGGTTTATATTAATTTTCTATGCATGACTTAAATAATCATTACCCTTTGTGCCATCTTGTGTATATAGCTAAAAAGGAAATACATATTTATTTATTGACTACTATATTTTATATTCTGCATTGAACCATAAGAGTGTAATTATTACAGAAATAGTACAAAACTTAATAGACTCATAAAAATAAATCTGCAATTTCAGTGAGTTACCATATAAATTTGTCAATTGTGTGAAGCCATTGTAGATATTAGTACTGGGTAGCACCAAGGTGCAGCTGTGATTCATGGATTGTTCTGAAAGATCTGATAATTTTACAGTGGCTCTACCATAGCCAAGATCATCCTGGGATTGATGTGGATCATTTGATTTACAGCTAATAGGACAGAAAAGTCTCTGAGTAAAGCTACCTAAGTATATGCAAGGAGAGCAAAAAAATATAGTCAGACTTTGACATTATTCCTGTGTGATGAAAGGCATGATGAAAGGCAGCCTGCTACTTCAGTCACTACTTAACTAACTCAAGGTAAATAGATATCATCCTTTACTCAGTGAATTTATATTCTAATAAAACCTTTCCTCATACCTGTGATTGTTATCAAGTTCTTCATCTCCCCTAGGTCCCCCAGTTATAGAAATCTATGGTCTTATGGAACATGATAGTCATACTATGTATTTATAGATGGAACACACATATATGCATGCCTAGTTTCTAAACTTGAACTATCCACTTTTCTCACATTTATATGAAGTTGTGCACTTCTTTTAGAGTTGATATTCTTATTCATCATTGCTTTTCTATGCCTATATTGTTGTTGGTTTTTCTATGTTCCATTTTATTTAACTAGGTTTATTTCAATATAGAAAACTATTTGGGAAAGACTGACAAATGAGGGTAGTAGGTAACTTAAAAGGAATACCTATGTTCTTCAAAATGAAAGTATTTGGAGCATATTCTTTATTAGGGAGCTTTCTCTTAGATCTAGTACCCTTTGCCTCAAAGTCTCATGACTCTCTAAAATATACAATATTATCTAGCAATTTTTTGTAAAAGAACATTATCTCAGGTAGTAAGATATTTTAAGTCTATGATAAAATATATAACATACATCTAAATATAACATACATTTAATGCTCTATTTAATTTAATGGTTTTGACTCATGATTGACTAGTCACACAAGTATGCAAAAGTATTTCACAATCTTGAGGGTTTTTTTTACCTAAATTATCATGAGCAATCACAAACTTTTTAATAAAATTAGAAATGTCATAGCAATATTTTTAAAACCCTTAAGACATAAATGAAAATCTTGATATTCATAAATATCAATTGTGAGGACAAGTGACTACTATTGGTGGCACACACTGATTTACCTGTGCCAACTTCCATTTTCATGACAGTCAAAGAAACATGAAATACTTAACAATGGCTATTTTACCAATAGTCCTTATACTCTAAAGTGAGCATTCTCAGAAAGATACTCTTGTCATCATTGACAGGATATTTATTTTTATTTTTTATACTTTTCTTTTCAACTTTATTTTTATACATTCTAAATGAAAATAGAGTTAGTTCTCTTACTTACCTCAATCCTTTTCTCCCTCCAGTCCTTCCCAGGTTGCTTCTCTCCAACCTCCTCCATGCTCCATTCACTCTCAAATTGTTAGCTTCTTTTTCTTTGGTGACTAATGTTACATGCACATGTAGATGTAGATATGTTTGTGTATGTAGATTTATGGTTTTGTTGTTTGTAGGTACATGGCTTTACATTTTAAGACTGATCACTTTATATTATGGGGTTCATTCTTGAAAGAAGTTAATTCTCCTCACTCAGGAATAATTGCCTTTAGTTCCTTGTCTAGGGAAGAAGCTTGTAAAAAATCTCGCTCTTAGCATTAGCATGTCTATTGGCGTTGGCATTGTCCATATCTTGTTTATACAGCCATTGCTAGAAGACTTATTCATAGCAAACTTCCTGGTATTCTTGCTTTTACAATCTCACCAACCTGGCTTCTGATGTGTCTCCTAAGCCATAAATGTAGGAGCTATGATGTACATATATTTACTGAGGTTGGTTTCTCAATGATCTTTGGCTTTTTCATTGTGTCCTCTTATTTTCTATGATGGTTTCCACTTGGTGAAAAGGGAATTTTCTTGGATATGGGGTGGTAGGTCCACTTACCTGTGGGTATAATGACTAGAGTTAGAATGTAGTAAGGAATTATGGTGCTCTAACAATGTAGTTGTAGTAGATTATTCTGTACAGTTCATGACTTCTCTGACCATGGGAGTTGGCTAAATTCCCAGCACCAGACAATATTTCCTCCTGTTGAGTGAGCCTTACATCCAGTTTGATAGCAGCTGGTTGCCAATATGTGAGTGCCATTTAATACACCTTTATGGATGTTTTGTCATGCTGGTCATAGTTATAGCTCATAGTTGTCACAGTTGGGTAGAACTATTAATTGATTCTCTCCTTTGGTAGCTTACATAGCATTTCTGGTACTGTGGAAGCTAGACTACAGGAAGGATGTTTTTTGTTACTTCCAATTTGAATCATCTGATCCTGTGTACTAAGTGTGCATATACCATGTCTTCCACAATAGGTGCTTGCTTGCAACCCTTGACAGTAACCAAAGGGCTGCTGAGATGGTACTATTTTGGCAGACACTTGAACTACATTGTCAACTGTTTGAAAGGAGGTTTCTTGGGCATTGTACTGGGGAATTTTGTTAGTCTGTGGTTCATGTCAGAAGGATAGTCAGCCCAAGTGACATAATGTTCAATATATATAATAAATTGTAGGTAAATATAAGATAATATTATCTCTTGAGGTGTACTTTGGCATTCTTTGTCTCTTGTACCTCTTTCTCCTTCTATTTTTTTTTTAATTTTTATTTTTTTAATTAATTTATTCTTGTTTCATCTCTATGGTTATCCCATCCCTTGTAACCTCCCATTCTCCCCTCCCTCCCATTTTCCCCTTATTCCCCTCCCCTATGACTGTTCCTCAGAGGGATTACCTCCCCCTGTATATGCTCATAGGGTATCAAGTCTCTTCTCAGTGACCTGCTGTCCTTCTTCTGAGTGCCACTAGGTGTCCCCTGCCAGGGGACATAGTCAAATGTGAGGCACAAGAGTACTTGAGAAAGTCAAATCCCTCTCTCCACTCAAGTGTGGAGACTGTCCTGTCCAAGGGCTAGATCAGGGTAGGGGTTTAAATTTGACCGCCAGTATTGTCCTTGGCTAGGGCCTTAGTTTGAGCGGGAATCTGCCTATCATAATGTTCTACTTGTAGGATTCTAGGACCTACTGGATCCTTCTACATTGCTATTCTCCCATTGTTCTCTCATCTAGAGTCCCAATAGGATGTCCTCCCCTCTGTCCCAGTTTCCTGGTAAGGGAAGGCTTTCATGGGACATGCCCATCTCCTTCTATACTGACCTCCCTCCCCTCACCTAAGTTGGAGCCTCCTCTTCATATTTTCATTTCCAGCTTCATATAACTTAAACCCTGCAATTTCCTTCTCAAACCCCCCTGCAAAATTCTTATGGTCCTTTTATACTTTATTTTATAATACAAATTTTGAATATTTTTTTGGTGGCCAAACAGCATCATAAACCAACAGCTTGCTAATGAAAATCCACATTAGTAGGTAACTGTTGCCATGGAGATAGAGATAATTAAAGTAGTAGGAATATTACATATGAACACACATTTCTCTTCTAATTCACTGCTTCTGCTTACCAAATTTACTATTGAGGGATTACATGTACTGCCATGTTTCCACAAATGTACTCCATTTCCCCTTTGCTCCCTTTATATGGTTGGAAAGAATGCATTTCTTGATTAGAAGATATCAGTAAAAAAAGCTCCCATCTTTTATGCAGATGCTGACAATCCAGACTCCCATCTCCATGCTTGCAGGGCACATACATGCTTTGTCTACTGAGTCATACCTGGAGCTCCTACCCTGGCTATTTAAAAGTACAGTAAATGTACAGAGAGTTGTATGGAAGAGTTGGGGGATGGAAGGACCCCCAATAGTTCAGGAGGCCCACAGGGAGACCATGAAGTCTAGTGGATCTGGACCTAGGGGTGTGCTGCACAAAATGATGCACCAACCAAGAACAATGAATGCAGAGAACCTATATCCCTTGCTCAGATATAGCCAATGGACAGCTCATTGTCCATGTTGTAGGGAGAGTAGGAACTGCTTCTGACATGAACTCTTGTGCCCTTGATTTGATCACTTCCCCTTGGTGGGGAGGCCCTGAGGGAACTCAGAGGAAGGGGAAGCAGGCTATCCAGATGAGACCTGATAGGCTGTGGTCATATGGTCGGGGAGGAGGACTCCTTCTTCCAGTGGTTTAGTGGAGGTGGATGGGGCAGAAGAGGGAGGGAGGAGAGGAATGGGAAGATACAAGTAAGAAGATAACAACAAGGGCATAAGATGAATAAATTATGAAAAATAAATAAATAAATAAATAAATAAATGAAATTTAAAAAATAAAGTATATGAAAAGTTGAAAATAAGTTCAATATTAAATTTGCAATACAATCATATCACCCACTTTCATAACTTCTGTAAAACCGAAGCACCATACCCATTAAACTGCCTGTAATCCCTCATGCAAGCCCTAAAAAAAGTACCAATCTGTCTTTTTCTGTGAGTTTAACAGATATATGTTTTATATGTATAATCAAATAGCTTATTCATTTTCCGTTAAGTGATACAATCCTATCACCCACCTTCATAATTCTTGTAAAACTGAAGCACCCACATTAAGCTTCACATTGGCCAATACCCTAACCCAGAAAAAAAAAATACCCACCATTCATTCTTTGTCTGTCAATTTAATAGCTATAAGTATATATTGTATGTACGATCAGTTTTTCCCTTTTTATTACTGTCTAGTTTCACTCCTCTAATTTCCTCAATGTTCCCTCATGTTACAATATATATCAGAACATCTTTCCTTTTAGTGGATAGTAATACTTTACTGTTTTGCTAAACTACATCTGGTTATTCTGTTTCTCTGTCACTGGAGCCTGGAGTTGTGGCCTTGTAGCTCTTTGGAATAATTTTTCTATGAACATGAGTGTACAAATATCTTTTAGAAGCTGTTTTTAAGACTTTTGATAATATACTCTGAAGTAGCAGTGATGGATCGTATATTCTACTTTTTCCCCCCCTTTTTTAATTATGTTTTTTTAACATATACATTTATATTGTTACACATGAATAAAATAAACTACATACAGCAGGAATAATCACAAGACAATCAGAAATTATATAAATGTCACATTCATAGTGATTTGAATATTTGTATTTGACAAACTGGAAGTAAACATATTTCCTATATTGTTTGTTCTAAATTTTCCAATGAAAATCAACATCTATCATATCTCATATCTATTAACTTAAAACATTTATCTTGATCTAAAAACATCTTAACCACTAGCCAACTGAGATTATTGGTAAAACTAAACTATCTGGACTTCAACCCCATGAGAGGCTTCAGACAGATAGCCAAAACACTAAGGATTTAACATTTATATAATTCCCAATTATGTCATGGTTCTTCTTGCTGTAGGTAATCTATTGTATATATGTGTAATAATATAAATGTAAAAGTAAAATAAAATAAAATAAAATAACTTCTAGTTCACTCAGGTATATTCTACTTTTAATCAAGGATTAATGACACTGTTTTTCAATGTGATTGGCCCATTATACACAATCCCAAGTGTTGTCACATCCCTGTGAACCTACCTATAACATATCTTTAAAGGAAATCGAGATTAAAAACTTCATATTTTCAACTACATAGGATACATTTTAGGACACATGGCTAAAAATGCCTTAAATTTAAAAGAAAGTGGAAGAGATCAATGGATTAGGCATATCACCCCACACAAGTAATATACATTGAAGAAAATTAAAGCTCTGCCCGCCGTGATGCATGTAGGATCTGGGAGTACTATGCTTGCAGAACAGACTCTCTTTGGAAAGAGCCACTGAAAAAACATCCTGATGGCTTTAAAGTCCATGCAGATAGACGTGAATATTTGGCTTCATTCTTGCAGACACTGAAAAGGCAGTAAGCACCATACACATAGGATGTGACAGAGTTACAAGTGGGAACTTGAGAGAAAATTTGTTAAAAAGGAAGGATGGCATCATACTTAAAGATTTAAAAATATATTTGACCTTTATATCATTTTTACTTGGAAAGCATTTTCCTCTTTGTTAAGAGAAAATTTATAATTCCCCTATCAATCATATTACTATTTGCTCACAGTTCTGAAATGACCAGTATATAGTAAATTGTCAAAGATCTATGATCAACAGTGTACCAATGCTCTATTTGAAATCATAAATATAGAAAGTGAGAAGTGTAGAAACAGTTGAAATTACAGGTAAAGGGTCTTTTTCACAGAAAAAAATCAAAGCATAATACCAGGAAAAAGATAACATCATTGTGTTTGTTCTTACACAAGATGTGCAGATTAAAAGCACATTAGCCATAGCCATTGATTGTCTTGTAATCTAAAATAACAAAGAATTTAAAAAACGTTTTAGGTAAGCCAGAAAATAGGTGATTTATTTTCTGTTTGTCTTATAACCAACCACTGTTAACAAGGATTATAACATGTACTTACTGAATTATTTGTTGAAGTGGTCTAAGAATGACCGGAGAAGGGATATTTAATAATAGGAAAAGCAAAATTTGTTCTAAAACTCTGTTTGCTCTATTTTACTGTTACTCATTTGTAGTCATCCCATGTTATAACTGTGTTGATGTTGTTTCTAGTGAAATTTAATAAATAATCAAGATACAATGAGGAATCAACCAGTTAACTATGTGTTTTATCATCTAAAAATCCTGGTATGCCATTCTTCTTCATGGTCTCCTCAATTTCTTCTCTCTAAAAGATGCAAACATTACTTGGACTCATTATGAAAACAAAGATGTTCTTTGGTGTAAAACTATCAAAGGATCCTTATGACGATGAGTGTTCACAGGTTTGAAGTGGTCATCAACTAGGAATTCCTTCAGAAGTAGTTTTATTTCATCTCCCCATTGGGTGCTGCCTTTCCAGCCAAGGAATACTTAAGTCTTGGAGCTCTAGCTGCTTGTAAGAACTTCATAAATCAGAGAGAACTCTCTTCTAGCCAAATAATGCCCTTCAAACTACAGAATAAGTTCAATGAAGACTTCTGTGTTATTAGAGACGACTGCAGGATGATGAAGATTAGTGACTCAGATGATTCTGTGATATCGATGTGACTCAAGGGTTTATGCATCAAATTAATCTGTGGCAGAAACTGTATATTGGCATGATATTCAGTGTCTGTCATAAGACTGCACATTTTCTTCCCTGCTGCCTCTGATCTTTCTTGGGGTTGTGTCATGGGAAATAACATAGTTGAAGTGTAATGCACTCTGGCAGAGAAGATGCAGGCAAGGTTAAACACGTTAGCCTGGGTGAACTGATGTTTGAATACATATTTCATATTTGTTCTGAGCATTTGTATTTTTTAACCTGAGTCTAGAAGAGAGACTGCTGTGTCTCATGCTGTCTGACCTCAGAGTAAGATCAATGTGTTTTTCACACTAGCTCAATCCTTCTGATCCCAAAACAGAACTTTCATATGGGGTTCAGACTTGGCTGCATGATTGAATCTGAGCCCTTGCTTTGTATCTGGGACTCACTGTAAAGCACACAGGAGCCCACCAGCCATGTCATTATAATGTTGGACTTTCAATTTCAAACCAGAACTATTAAATTACTTTAACTGATGAAGCAATGGTAACATGTTCTAGAAGGAATAGAAGTTTAGTTTTCCCATAATGTTTATCAGATGGCTGGGGATTCTCATTGAATCAAGACTCAAGTTTGTAGCTTTTCACCTTAAATGTCTTTAATAATAAATTTAATTAAATAAATAAATTTAAGTAAGAGGAAGTAAAAGCTTGTCTGGTAAAAAATAACTTTTAATGTGTTTTATTATTTTTGACTATATGTATGTGGGAAAGAGGGATATACATGTAAATATAGGTAACCTCAAAGGAATGGGGAAGGCAAATGGTTTCTTAGTCCAAGAATTTTAGTGATTGTAAACTGCAAATTGTAGGTGCTGGGACCTGAACTTAGGGGGTCTCAAAAAAACAGTATGTATTCCTAACCACACAGTCATCTCTCTGATCCCTGGCAGATCTCTCTGTACACTTTTCTATGGGTTTTGAAAGTCTTTAATTTTTAAATATTAAAGACAGCAGGATGTGTGATCAATTTCTTAATCTTTTTCAGCACCCAGCTCTGATTCTTCACCCTTCCATGCACTCATCTAGAATATCTCTATTTTCTGACAGTTTGTGCTGGTTGTACAAACACAGATGGGAGCAAGGAGGATCACCACTTGTCTTCGTGGAAATTATGGTCTGTGAGAGCTTGCTTCTGAACTTGTGAACATAAAGGAGACAAGATCTAGTGAATAAATGCACATAAAATAAACCTTTGGTAGCTGGCAGCATATCCTGAGGTTTCTTTCTACACTATCAGGAAGAGAGCCACTCTCCTGAGGAAGAGTTGAAAGCCAAAACAGTATAGTCCCCAGGTCAGTGCCAGGGTAAGCTACTTAAGAAGGCATCCCCTGCCCCCACTATACACACAGAGCAACTCACAAGACAGAACAGGAAAAATGTCCATGACTGCGAGCATTAGAAAGCGGCATGTGGGCTGAGTTTGAGAGTTCAGAGTCTGTTGCTCTGCCTTAGTCATGGAGTCCCTTCCTCACATTTCATTGTTTCTCCAGACGGTTCCTGTCTACTGTAAGTAAGCAGCAATGAGCGTGGCTGGGCAGGTATCTCTAGAGTAAGGAAGGCATATCCCAGAGTGGTAGAGCTGGATCAGGGGTTAGATATACTTTTAGCTTTTTGTGAAACATCCACACCATTGATTTCCATAGTTGCTCCACCAACAAATGACTAATGAGGAATGTGCAGTGAGAAAGACACTTTTCTGAACACTGGCTGCTATGAAACTGAATCAGTGAAAGAACCTGTTCTCCTGCTCACAAGGAGAGAAGACAAACATAAAACTGAGGGGAAAGGTGAGCAAAAGTGTGGGGTGAGATTCAGAGCACACAGGGAAGAATTCCTGAGGGCAGTGGTGCTGTAGGTGCCACGAAAGAAGGCTTCCAGGATTTTAGGCCTAAACCGACCTACTGAATAGGATAATTATTTTCCTTGCAGACTTCACCAGACCAAGAATTATGTAAAGATAAACCAGGATCCTTAGGACCCCAAAATACATAATTTTGGAGAAAGTACAAAAGATTACCTCTTCTTTTCCTAGTTTATCTATACTTGACACAGGTGGGAACACAGACACCATTAGCAAGGTATGCTTTCCCATAATGAAATGGCACCATATGCAGACTTGCATTTAAAAGCTCTTTCTTTCACCTTGAGTTCCAATAGGAAGTCCCCCCATCTATTCCAATCTCCTGGTAAGTGAAGGCTTTCATGGGACACACTCCTTGCCCTAGTGTCCAATTATAAGTGAGTATATACCATGTGAGTCTTTCTGGGTCTGGGTTAACTCACTCATTATAATCCTTTCTAGTTCCATCCATTTGTTTGCAAATTTCAGGATTTCTTTGTTTTTAACAGCTGAGTAGTATTCCATTGTGTAAATGTACCACAGTTTCTTTATCCGTTTTTCGACTGAGGGACCTTTAGGTTGTTTCCAGGTTCTGCCTATTGTGAATAAGGCTGCTATGAACATGGTTGAGCATATGTCTTTGTTGTGTGATGGAGCATCTTCTAGGTGTATTCCAGGGAGTAGAATAACTCACTCTTGAGGTTGGCCTATTCCCAATTTTCTGAGAAAGTGCCAGATTTATTCCCAAAGTGGTTGTACAAGTTTGCACTCCCACCAGCAATGAAGGAGTGTTCCTCTTTCTCTACATCCTCACTAGTGGCAGCACATACTGTCACTTGAGTTTTTGATCTTAGCCATTCTAATGGGTGTAAGATGGAATCTCAGAGTCATTTGATTTGTATTTCTCTGATGACTAAGGACGTTGAGCATTTCTTTAAGTGTTTCACAGCCATTTGTTACTCCTCTGTTGAGAATTCTCTGTTTAATTCTGAGCCCCATTTCTTAATTGGGTTATTTTTTTGGTGGTGTTTAATTTCTTGAGCTCTTTAGGTGAGAGAAGCATGGGAGAATGGGGAAATAGAAGGATCCAGAGGGTCCTAGAAACCCACAAGAAGAACATCATGATGGGCAGACCTGGACCCAGGCGTGTCTACTTAAACTACTGCACCAACCACGGACAATACATGCAGTAAATATTGAACCCCTGCTCATATCTAGCCAATGGATAGGACATTCTCCACAGTTGTGTGGAGAGCAGGGACTGACTCTGACATGAAATCTGGTGCCCCATATCTGACCACTTCCCCTTGGTGGGTAAGCCTGGTGGCACTCAGAGAAAGGATAATCAGGCTACCAAGATGAGACTTGATAGGCTGTGACCAGTTGGTATGGGAAGAGGATCCTTCTGTCACAGCCCTAGGGGAGGGAAATAGGGTGAAAGAGGGAGGGAAGCAGGAAGGAGTGTATAACAATTGAGATATAAGCTGAATAAATTAATTAAAACAAAACAAAAAAGATATGAAGATGCTCTTGAAGATGAGATACAACACAATTAAACTCTAATAGATGAAAAGCAGGACCCTTTATTTCTTACAGCTCACCAAAACAGAGGCTGTCAGACGGCACCACATAGAAGGCTATTCCAAGGAAGGCAAAAGCAAACCAGAGATGGAAGAGATGGCTTAGCAATCAAAGCAGCCTAGGCTTTCCATGGATTAGCTAATTGAACAATTCAAAGGACTTGGATGGAGGCCAGAAACGAAAGTGCTACCCTAGCTACCCAGTATCTTGCCCTAGAGTGATTTGTATGGGTGACTAGTATTCCCTGACTGTGACAGCATCATAAAGGAAATGGCCAAGGTATGGCTTAACCATGAACAGAATTGGCAGTTGGCAGCTGTTAGGCATCATATTACAACTGCAGAAAGAGGCATGCCCTCACAACTAAATTATACTTTTCATCATTAAAAATAAATAAATAAACAAATAAATAAACCTTGAAAACCAGGAACCCATGAGATTGTCATTTAAATGCTCTCATAATATTTAAATTTGCAAAGCCCTGTAATCTTTTTTTTTTTTTTTTTTTTTTTTACGATTTTTTTTTTATTAATTTATTCTTGTTACATTTCTATGGTTATTCCATCCCTTGTATCCTCCCATTCTCCCCTCCCTCCCATTTTCCCCTTATTCCCCTCCCCTATGACTGTTCCTCAGAGGGATTACCTCCCTCTGTATATGCTCATAGGGTATCAAGTCTCTTCTCAGTGACCTGCTGTCCTTCCTCTGAGTGCCACTAGGTCTCCCCCGCCAGGGGACATAGTCAGATGTGAGGCACCAGAGTACTTGAGAAAGTCAAATCCCTCTCTCCACTCAAGTGTGGAGACTGTCTTGTCCATGGGCTAGATCAGGGTAGGGGTTTAAATTATTCGGCCTGTATTGTCCTTGGCTAGGGCCTTAGTTTGAGCGGGACCCCATGACCCAAATCTGCCTATCATAATGTTCTACTTGTAGGTTTCTAGAACCCACTGGATCCTTCTACATTGCTATTCACCCATTGTTCTCTCATCCAGAGTCCCAATAGAATGAGTGAGTTAACCCAGAAGCAGAAAGACTCAAATGGTATATACTCATTTATATCTGCATACTAGCCCAATGGACATGTCCCATGAAAGCCTTCCCTTACCAGGAAACTGGGACCGAGGGGAGGACATTCTATTGGGACTCTGGATGAGAGAACAATGGGTGAATAGCAATGTACAAAGCCCTGTAATCTTAATCTACCGTCTTTTTGAAAATTACTCATTGCTATGTGTCTTAATGACAGTAGAAATCATTCCAAAACAATTGGCTATTAATGCCCAGCCTTCTCTGCCTCTGATTTTACAAACACCCTATTAGCACTGGGAAATGCATCTGTGGATTTTCCCAGTGTGTAGGCTCCTTTTCCTGGTGGAGGACAGAAGGCATGGAGGCACAGAGCTGTGCTCAGGGATAGAGGGGGAGGGGTTACAGGGAAGGGGTGGAAAAGAAGAAAAGGAGGAAAAGAAGATGGAGAGTTTGACACCTGCACCAAGAGACTTTTCAGATCCTAAAATGCTGCCCTTGGCTTTGCTGTCACCTGTGACCACCTTTAGCCGGTGAGAGTGTGAATTCTGTATCAGCACCTCAGGGCTGGACTTCTACTGGCTTCAGGTGATTCTTACTTACAGTGTTAAAATCAGTTTCACATTCGCAGCATGAATCTCTCCAACACAAGCTCTTTTGTTTGCACTCTTACCCCAAGCTGTATGCTGAGAGAATTATTATGTAGTGCAGTGGTTAGATTTATAAGGTTCATATAAAATCTAAGATATTTAATCAGTTTAAGTGACCTGAAGGCATGAAATTAAGTATAGGTATACTTAAAATACTAAAATACTCATTTACTGACAAGTAATAACATTTCATGCTAATTATTTCAGCAGCTTATCTCTATGGTATACATTTAAGAAACTACATGGTTTTTCAAATTTTATGTCATAAGTCAAAAAAAGATGTTAGCATTTTTTGTCAAAAAAAATCATGGTACATCTGCAATCACTATATGTTCTATGCACTCTGCCTTTCTGTGACCAGACTGTAATTCTTCAGAAAAATTCTCCGTGTGCTAATGTCAGGGGGAAGCACTGCTAAATACTCATCCTTGTACATGGCTTCTCTTTTCTTAGATGAAGATATTTTGTTGTTGTTTTTTTTTTCAATATAAATTCCCAAACCATATTTCTAGAGCACACTCTAGGACCATTTTAAAAAGACTATAATATAGTGAGTTGCCAGTTGATTTCAGGTATTGTTTCTTTTTCAAGGGCATGAGCAGGTTTGTGGAAGACACAGTTATGTCCATATCTTTACTAATTTATTAAGATTTTAAAAGTATCTTTTTTAGACTTAATAAAAGTTATTTGTATTTATTTTAAATATATCCAGGTAACCAGATAAACGAAATCTAGCTATCTTCTGAGTGTAATTGAATTCATGGCTGATGATTTCATATAAAGTTAATGTTTTTACAACATCCAAACTATAGCTATAACACCTAGCAGTATTTAGTATAATCACATTCTTTCTTGTCAAATTAAGTGGCAATCATGCATCTGGGGGCATTAGCTTAATTAATATAAGACTTTTATGTCATTATCACTAGATATAAATTTCCATCATTTAAAAATTATTTCTTTTGAGATTATAATATAATTACATCATTTTCTCCTTCTTTTCACTCTTCTAAATGGCCCTATGTAGCTCCCTTTTACCTTTCTTTTCCATTAATTTTTATGTCTCTCTCCTCTCCCCCACCCCCGTATGTGTTTGTGTTCCTAAATACGTAAATACAAATTGTCATTCTTTCAGGGCCAATCATTTGTTATTATATAACCAAATGTGCTGCTCTCTGGGGAAGACTGTTTCCATAGCTCTTAGTATCCCTTATTTCCCTATAGTTCTTTCTGTAGGATTGAAGGCTCTTAAGCTTTCCCTCATACATGTCAGCTTGTAGTTACTGTCCTTCTTCAGGTCATGTTGATGAGATGTTATGTATGCACCTTCTGGCATTCTTAGGAGACACAGTCTCTAAGCAAACTGCCTGTTCTAGTTTCATCTGACTGTTAGAATATTTCTACTCCCTCCTCCAATGATCCTTGAGCTTTATGAGTGGGAGTTGTGTTATAGATGTATTCATTAGAACTCTGTATTTTGACTGGTTGTGATTTTCTGTCTTGGTCTCCATATGTCGCCAAGAGACGTTGCCTTGATAAGGATGTTGACCACCACACAGATATTTTGGGGCTTTTGTTTTGTTTTGTTGGTATTTTGTGAATTTTAAGCTTTATTTTATAATTTATTCAGATTATCTCTCAAATGTTATCCCCTCTTTTGTATCTTCTGGTTCCCACCCTTCCTCCCTCTTCTGCCCTATTCCCTTCCCATAGACCTCAGACAGAATGAGCCCTCCTCCCTCACCATATGACCACAGCCTATCAGGTCTCATCTGGATAGTCTGCATCTCCTTCCTTTCTGTGCCCCTGGGTCTCCTTATCAAGAGGACATGATGGATAATGATTTTACTTGTTTAGTAAAAGGGCAGTTGTAGATTCTCCATGATTCATGAGTTCACTATGACAAGGTTTATAATACCAGACATGATTTCCTCACTAGCCCTGAATATTGGGCTTGGTGTATGGTACCAGGCATGATTTTTTTCTTGTTGAATAGGAATTAAATCCAATTAAGTATAATAATTTTATATAAGTCTAAACAAAATGTGCCAAAATAAAAATAGTTTTAGAGTCTCTAATTTTTTTCTTAATCACACTGTTTTATGTGTGAAGTTGATTCATGGGCAAAGGGGTTTCAAAGGAGGGAAGATCTGAGTAAAGATTGCTATACAGTCTATAATATATACCTTGTGTAGAACTATAAGGCTATACTATAACTATAGCTTTTGAAAGGAAACTATAGAACTGCTTTACAGTTCTTAAACTTTCAAGGGTTCAATACTGGAGAAAGAGAAAGGTTTGCTTATGCACCAGGAGGCTCAAAACATGAGAAATGTAAGAAACTGTTATTGACCAATCATACCCCTCAGAGCGATTGCTGAACCAGAAACTTGGGAATGGAAAACTAGCCTATTTAAAATTACTTTTAAAATTATGATAAAATTTCTCCTGAGTCAAAGACAAAGCTAAGAAAAAATGTTTAGAAAGATTTTTAAAAGTTTTTTTTTTTTTATGTGTATGAGTGTTTTGTGCATGTATGTATGCATACCATCTGTGTGCCTGGTGCCCATGAAGGCCAAGAGAGTTCATTAGAGACCCTAGAACTGGAGAGGAGGCTGTTGTGAGCCACCATGTAGGTGCTAATAACTGAGCCTAGATCCTACATAAGAACAGTGTTCTTAACCACCGAGCTCCCTCTCCAACCACTAAATTTGCTCTTTAAAAATAAATGTCCCATCCTTGCTGCTACATAAATAAAGCATAATATTAATATTTTATTTACAGATTTGCTTTTATTTGTGGGCATGGATGTCCTTCATTGTTGGCTGATGATGTACCAAAACTTTCCTGTCTTTCTCATTAGTGTCTTAATGATACCTCAGAGACAAGTTCTTATTTTTGCCCAGAAAGAAAAGTGAGGTATAATGTTGGGCCCCCAAGAACAGTAAAGACATTTCAGGAAAACTCGGGTAATGCCTTCAACCTGTGGGGTTGGAAATGCACAATGGCACAAATGTTTGCAGTACTGAGCTTTTATGTATAAAACAGGAAAGGAAATTACTCCAACATCCAAATAGGAAGCAGTACGTGTGTCTGGTGGCCAATTTCTATGGATGTATTTATTTAAGTGGTAATTTAAGGAGCGTTATGATGCCTTCAGAAATTTGTTGAAACATGGTTTTAACTATGTTAATTCACAAATAGAGTTCTAAAATCCTCCTATGTCCAAAGCAACCAAATGAAAGTACAGCAAAGTGTTGATGTTACATGGTTTAATGTGCCTGAGCCATCGAGTCAAGAATGATCACATAAGTTATGTTTATGACTTATAATTCAAACCTTTTTGGTTCGGTCCAATGGCCCTCTTTTAAAATACACTATGGTTCTACATGAGCAAGTACAGGTCCTGTGCCTGCCCCGTCTAGAGTCACTGCTCCACTCCTCTTTCTTTCAGCCTGTGGTGCTTCTGAGTAACTTTCTGCAATTTTCACCTTCTTATTTTTATTGGCATTTATTTGCACAGAAAATGATCCTATCCTTATTTGTAAGGCAGAATAAAACGTTGTTTTGTTTTCTCTTCTTTCAACTTCATTTTAGGGAGTCATTTTGCAAGAATCAAATCCCACCTGTGAACAAAAGTCCTGTGGCATTTTTATCCATAACCCATTGTTAATAGCCACTGTGCTTAGAAGTCTCTGTGCTCACTACTCATCCTGTCACCAGAATCACCTCTGGTCACACACCAAGTTTTCTCTCTTTCATTCTGGCTCTGGAGGCCGGCTGGTGTCAGCAGCAGGGTATGCACACAAGTGCCAGGATCTGTCCCTGGCTTTGTTATTCTTTCTCAGAAGTGTGATCTGAAGGTATTAGGGCAGCAGCGTGTTGAGAAAGTGAAAGCGACCTGTGTAGACCATAGCAAGCAAGCTGATCATGGTACACACTTAGAATGAAGAGGTAAGTAGGGTAAATTTTGTAACACCTTGTTTAACATAATGAGGGTGCTTAGCTTTATCCAAGGCTCTCTAAGTAGTTCTTGAAGGATGTTAAGTAAAACTGTAAATAAATAAAGAGTGAGAACCATTGGTAAGAAAAGTCAGTAAGCTGCAGCAGCTGATGGGAGTACAGCAAGGTGAGAGCCCAGCTGGGGATACTTACTACACAGACAAAGAAAGTTGGATTAGGCACAAGTCACAGGTTACAACGTGTCAAGAATGTGCCACCTGTGAAGATAGTCTTAAGAGAGTTATCATGTAGCTCCAGTTTTATCTAAGCCAACCCATTTTTTTTTTCTTTTTTTCTTTTTCTTTTTAGCTCCTAATAAGACCAAACTTAGCAGGTGTTTGATTCTGGAAGCAAGAAAGCAAATTAAAATTCCCAGCATCATTTTGGCTAACACATATATATTTCCTTGAAGTGTCTCAGCATTTCTGTATTCATCCTGAATAAGAAATGTGTCCAGCACACAGATTGTTCCCCTCATACAGATCTCTATGTCACACTTGGCAGTCTCAACACTCCATCCAATCTAATTTTGGAGTCATTAACACTTGTACTTAGCCACATGGATTCAAATGCCAAGTGTTCTGAACATTTGCAGGCAGATGCTATCAAAGATGCTCTCTCAGTTTCCTTGGATAATTTGCATAGAACAACCATTGCGAACATGAGGTGTGTCAAACAGAGGGATGTTTTTGCTTGCTATTGCGTTCTGTGAAAGTGTTTGGTTTAAGGAGGTTTTCACTTTATTTCACTGGAATAACTCCTCCTGCAAGAATGACTGGGGTTTATAGCTTGGCTTCTTCAATTAGTAGGGAAGTGGATTTTAGTTTGAGGAAAAGGTGTATTCATTTGCAACTCAATGTGAATTTTAATGGAAAGCGATTGTCAAGCCCCTAGGTTTTTGTTGTTGTTATGCTTGTTCTCTTCTTTTTTTGTTTTGTTTTGTTTTGTTTTGTTTTAACCAAGACTTGCTCCTCTAGTAGGTGTATTTTATTTATTGCCCCATGTCATTTCCAAGGTCAGGGTAGCTGCGGAACTAGGAAAAACACCATTATCTTTCATATTGATTTGCCTTACTTTTTACTAACCTTCTAAGTGGAACACCAAGAGGGTTCATAAAAATAAATACCCAGTCTCCAACCAAATGAACAATGTGTGTAGAATGATTTTCTTTTGAAACCTTGCTCTTGTTCAAATGAGAAGAATCAGTTTGACTCACACAGCCGTAGAACACAAGGCCCAACCTCTCACCTGCATCACTGCCTTCACCTCAACTCTATCTCTTTCCCTTTTGCTGTCATCACTCCTTCTTTATTCAAGTTCTTGCATTGATACCTTTGCCTGATCTACTTCTCATGGTCAAGTCTTTTTTTCTATTATTTTCATTTATTTACTTTAAATTAAATTTTCTCTCATACAATACATCCCAACCACAGGCTCCACTGTTTCCTCCTCTTTCTGGTCTCCTTACAAACCTTCCAACCCCCCCCCCATATTCAGCGTACCTCCATTTCTCTCCTGAAAAGAGGAGGTTTCCTAGTGATATCAACTGAACATGTCATAACAAGATGCAGTAAGACTAGGCATAAACCTTCATATCAAAATGATAAAAGAAAAATGTAAGTCATATGGATCCACTCTTCCCCTCTGGATCCACTCCCTTTCTGTTTATCTTTAGAAAATAACAGAGTTCTAAGAGATAATAGCCAAACATGTCAAGATAAAATATAATAAGATAAAACAATAACTTTCATATTGGAGTTGGACAAGGCAATTGAGAAATCTCATTCATAAAATTGAAACTAAATATATAACCTATAATATCCACTGATGGATGTGTACAGGAAATGGTCCTAAGCAGGAGAATGAATCCAGCTCTGTGAGTAGATTGGAAGGCATTATACTAAATGGAATAAGGCAGCCAGAGAAAAGTAAATGTCCTTTCTTACTCCCAAAGTTTGTTCAAAATAAGAAAGTAGAATATTAATTCCGGCAAAATAAAGAGGAAAGGGTGATTGAGGCTAGTTGAGATTGAATAGTGAATATCAAAACCCAGGTAGAAAAGAGTTCCAGTGTTACAGGGAATGCTGGGCGATCACAGGCTACTCTAAGCAATTATATAGAATACCTAGAAGAGAGGATGAGAAATGGTTTATAAGAGGAAATAAAGACAAGCGACCATACAGAATACCTAGAGGAGAGGATGTTAAGATGGCAAACAACAAGGAAGTGATTTATAAGGGGAAACAAAGACAAAGTATTTGGTTTTTATTCTCTTAATATTCGTCATTAATCAGGCCATAGGGTACCAGAAGCAGGCAGATTACTGCCTTGGTTCTTGCAAGATTTATGAAGTGTGAGGTAATATGAAAACACTTGTTCACAGCAAATTGCCGTTTTAAATGTCCTGACATTTCAATTATCACGGCTTTTTTTATTTGCCCTGTCAATTTTCCCCTAAAATGCCACTTACCAATTGCTACTATTCTTCCTGTCCCTTTTTTAATGTTCCCTTTGGTAGCAGTCAACACTTACCTTGGTTGCATTGGTTTCTATATTTTTAATGTCTTTCTTTTTATTACCTCCTAGTTGTTTCCTTTTTTTAAAACAGCTGTATTTGTTTTTCTTTTTGTGTCATACTGGAACTGGGTTGGGACTTTGTGTATTCCTGGATCCAGCTTCTACAGTTTTGAGATATTCCCTTAGGAAAGGCTATACTTCTCATTATGTTTGATGTAGCACATAGTATTGTTGATAATGATTCATCTCTATTTTATTTATACCACTAATTCAGAGGCATTTAAATTCTTTCTTTTTCTTTATTATGTCTTGCAATATGTCTATGTTGCTTTTCCAAAGTCTTCTGTATAATATCATTTGGGAAGAACTACAATGTATACAGTTGTTTCTCAACAAATATGGTGTAACTACCCATTTTTATATTTTTTAATTAATCAATTTATGTATTCACTTCACATCCTGATCATAGCACCCTCTCTCCTCTACCCCTGGTCCCACCCTCACTTCCCCTTCCCTCATCCCTGTCCCATATTCCTCTTAAATGGTGAGTCCCTCTACCCACCTTCTGTATCTTTTGTTATTTTAAGTAGAATTAATAAAGAAAAAAGCTCTGGAACTTCATGATTATCTAAAATTTCAAATAATTTATTGATGTATTTTTCCAGCTATAAATACTATTTTCTTATTTTATATTGTATTTGGTTATATTTGTTTAAAGTGTTTAATTGTCCAGTATTCTATTACACATTTTTCAGTGCTATATTATTACATTGAATAATTCTCCTTTCTCAAATAGAATTTCTTTTGATCTTTTGGGAGTTCTGAATATTGGTACTTTGTGAGATGCAAAGTTTGTAAGTATTTTCTCACCTCTGAAAGCTGCCTCATCCTTCTGTTTTCTATTGTCTTTCCTTAACCCAATCTTTTAGAAAATCTGACTATTTCTATTACATTAAGTTTAAGCTACCATCTATCAAATTAGGTCACTGCTTAACCATTTTATTTTCATATTTGAGGTATTCAGTGAGTTGTTTTAAATATTGTTCAACTGTAGCTCATGTTAGCACCAGTTTCCCTTTAATTCTTGATGAAAGTCTCATATTTACTAAGAATTATTTTCTGTGTTTCCTATTTCTCCTTTATACTCAGAGTTTTTTCTTATCTTTTTATTTGCAACTCATGAGGTTGTTTTAAATGATGCACTATTTGATAGGTAGGCATTGAACCAATTGTTTTATTATACATTCCTAGATAGCCATGAACTGAATTTCCACCTTACCCATTAGGGCACTCTACATTATTAAGCTGTGTTATCCCCTCACATTAAAAATAGTCAAACAACTGAACCTACCATTATGATACCACTAGCACTGTCAAGAAATGAAACATAAATGCATTCCTCTCAGTGAACATACACAGGCAAATCAAATCAGAGGAACATGAAAAGCAATTAAGTTAACTGGGTTGTTTGGGAGAGTTCTTACATCCCATAAAAACTAAGAGCCCAGAGCAGAAGGAATTACATTCATGAAGATAGCTCACAACACTTGCCTTTTTCTAGTACACTTGATGTTATCCTAAGCACGCTAACATACCATTTGGCCTAGGGGTGCTATTATACACATTTTTTCTCATAAAGTAGTTGAGTCTCCATGAAGTATAGTAAATTGTGCAGATTTACACTGTCTATGCTAAAGCTGCAGTTTTCACCTAATCAGTCTGGTTCCCAACTGTACACGTGGTGATTCTTCTTTATTTCTTGTTTTATAATTACAAAGAGGAGAGATAATAACCCAAAATTAGGAGAGACAGAAAAATATTCAAGCAACCAAACCAACCAAACAAGCAAAAGACAAAGGGAAGGCTTGGTGGATTCCAGTACGTGGTTGGGCTGATCTTGTCCTTTCTTCTTTTCTCCCCTAAGATTCTAGATTTCCATAAGGGGTATTCCCAAGTCTATTAAAAATGGCTAACATATCAGGGTCTGAAAATCTTGCCCATAGGAAAGTATAGGCTTTGGAGGGCTATGACTTATATTGTGATATAATGACAGAAACTACTGAAGAGCTAAGTCACAGACTCTGTAATACTTAGATCACAAAAAGATTTGTGCTTGATAAACACACCCTGAAAAATCACAGGTTTAAAAATTATGGTAAATATATGAATATAAGATTTTTTGTGGCTGAAGATCAGACTGGTAAGCAAAAAGCAAAAGCAATTACTAACTTCTTAAGGACACCAACAGTTTGCTATCCCAAAATATTTTCTGCTGTGGACAGAGTCAAAATTCCTATATATTCATTTTGCTAACTTCAGAATGGAACTGTGGCCTAAATAAGTTTGAAAGAAAGTAAGAAAATATGTAGTTGGGATATGGTTGACTGAACTTATGTGAGGTGTTTCTGAGCCTTTCTTATATTATCATAACAACACACAGCAGAGATCTGAGGCTTCTGATCACAGGCATTATTGGGATGCTAGAGACAGAGTTAGTCCAGTTAAAGCTCCATGTATTGCCTAAACATGCTTGTTCATGCTGGTGTTTATTGCTTTCAATGAGAACACTTGCAATCAATAATTTAAATTTATGCTTAAATTAATTACACATCTTTTAATGTTCATTCTAAACACATGAGTTTTGTTGTGACACAATATAGATAACATTTGCCATTAAAACAATTTTAATTTAAATTTTCATGAGTCTAAATATATTTAAATGATTGTTTAATCATCTTTTTAAATCTATAAATGGGAAATTTTTTAACATCTCAGACTAAAACACTGTACCCATTAACCCTCTATTCCCTCCCTACCAGCCCAGGTTGTCACCATTCCAGACTCCATGAATTTTACTCCTTTGGGTACCTCACATTTACAAATCCATACAATATGTATCCTTCAGTGTGGCAGAGGAGATGAGTATGTCTATTTGAAGAATATTCCATTGACAGTTTGGAATAGGAGAAAAAGCCCAGTCTATTAGCACATTTTGCAACTGTGAACAATATGCAGGAAAGAATAACTTAAAAGGAGGAATGTTCTTTATCTCGTATTTTCAAGGTGTACATATATGAAGAAGGAGAGGGAATGAGAAAAGAATAGAAAGGGGGAAAAGTGGATAGAGGTATAGAGAATGAGAGAGAGAGAGAGAGAGAGAGAGAGAGAGAGAGAGAGAGAGAGAGAGA
>OU015743.1:99198095-99267228 GCA_907169655.1 Acomys percivali | reverse complement strand
AGAGAGAGAGAGAGAGAGAGAGAGAGAGAGAGAGAGAGAGAGAGAGAATTTGAGAACAATAGAAAATACGTGGACATTGTAGACTCTCCAAGACCTAGTGACCTACTCTTATCATCTAGGCCCTAATTCTCAGTTTCTACCACCTCCCAATAAGGTCATTAGAGTTTGACTGTTAATAGATTAGTCAATAAATAAGTCAGAGCACTCTGATCCAATTGCTTCCTCAAAATCTCCACCTCTGAGCATAGCATTGAGGATGAAGTCTTCATTCAATATATAAGCCTTCAGGGGACAGTGCATATCCAAACCAGAGCACGCATCAGATATGCTACATTGATATCCAGGTGTTTCTAGTATCTTTAAAAGGGGCAGGGACACTCTATTTCCTGCTTAGTTCTACATTATCTCATTATTAGCAACATGGCTTAAGTTAATCAAGTGGGTATGCGTATCCTGTGGTCACTTGCTATAAGAGCACATACAGTATTACTAATTTCATTGTATTGTTTCCCTAGGTGATGTTCAACCTAATATTGAATACACTCATTGTGACATAAATTTCCCTGTGAATTCATGAAGATTTACTGACATCAGAAAATAATGGATGCTGTAAATGTTCCCCTCAATTTGTATACCCTCAGAACCTCATTTTACGAAATTCAATCATGAATGCAATATTTTTATATAAGTGTGTATATGCTTGATATGTAAATATATATGTTATATTTACCATAGACTTTGAAATAACCCCAGTGGGTCCTGGGACAGAACAAACTTGTACAATTGCATTGTAATTTCTGTGGAGGAAGATATTTTCACAAAGAGGATAAAATAGTAATAGCTTACTTCTAAGTCTGGCAAAGGAAAGAATATCAAATTATATATTCCTATAGATTTCAATAATAGATGAAGACAAATTAAATATACATAATAATTGTATATATATATATATAATTATAAAAATAATACCCATAACATCAGTGCATTTTAGTTTAGAAAAAGTAAAAACAATAAGAACAGAAAACAAAAGGAATACTTTTATGTTTATTTGAATGAGAATGATCCCCATAGACTCACATATTTGATTTTTTGGTCTCAAGTTAGTAGAACCCTTTGGGAAGGATTAGCAAGTGTAGTTTGTTGTAGATTAGGAAGTGTAGATTAGGAAGTGGAGTATGTGTGGCCTTGTTGGAGATGTGCCACTGGGGTGGGCTTTTGAGGTTTCAAAACCACAAGCCTGGCCCAGTGTTTCTCTCTTTTTCGATTGCCTTCAGATCAGTGTGTAAACCTTTCATATACTACCCTAGGCCATGCCTGTCTGCTTCCTGCTGTGATCATCAAATAGAATAACCCTCTAAAATTATAAGCAAGCTCCAATTAATACATTATTTTATAAGAGTCGTACTGGTCATGGTGTCTCAGCATAGCAATAGACAATTGCTAAGACAGTCTTACATGTGCTTGCTGTCTGTTTACCTCATTGTGGTAGTTTGCACATAAGATGTTCTGGTTGTTTTATTCTATTATTGTCATAGACTTGAATATTCTTAGGTGTACTATTTTTGTTCGAGACATTGTTTCTCTGTGTAGCCTTGGCTGTCCTGGACTCACTTTGTAGACCAGACTGACCTTAAACTCACAGAGATCCACCTGTTTCTGCCTCCTGAGTGCTGGGATTAAAGGTGTGTACCACCATGCCTGGCTCAGGTGTACTTTTGAAACGTATCTTTTAGAAAAATAGAGAAAAGGCAGTTGAATTAGAATATGCACTCCTTAAAGCCGGGGGGTGGGGGGGGGGAATGTTTTGAAGACGATTGCTATTAAGCATCTCAAACCATCTGTAGATTCAACAGATGTAAGTCTAAATCAATGTAAAGAAGAAAAGGTTTATGTGTTGTAGTGTAGTGCTTCTAGATACACAGAAAACTCTCAACTTCCATTTGTTTCTATCTTTCCAGCTTGGTGGATAAATGGTGTTGATACTGAGATCACAGACCTGGGTTAGCTGACACTGTCATTTCTGGTATCTGCTGAAAGAAAATATGTCACTTTTATATCTACAAGCTGCAGAATGTGTATCCTCTTCTATACATTGATGTATTGCTAACTCAATTGATACTGTGAAGATGTTTGTAATGTATTCTTAGAAAGAAACTCTGACTAGTTGAAGTTTACCAGAAACCTGAACATCCTTATGTGGTTTGTAATGAGACAGTTTCACTGGAGTATAAGAAAAGACAATGTTCCAGCATGATGCACTCTTGTCAGAATGTCTCCCAAAGTGTACATGCTTGAGTTTACAAATGCTGAATGAAAACAAACGTTTTTACAAGCCAAGTACTTTCCCTAGTCTGGTAAATCTATATATAACTACTTAGACCATCAACGTAACGCATTCTACTCTATCCTTGTATTTGACTATAAGCATTAACAAATAGGAAGGCATAAAATATTTAAGTGTAGGAAGCATTTGGGACTGTCAAAAGTGATCTGTTCTGTAGGCATGGCCTTATACAATGGCTTTAAAAAATGGATTTAGCTATCTATATCATATATAGCTAGTTCCCTGCCTTCCTATACTTCATTTGCCTTTATTGTAAAACCAGAAAAAAACTTTGAAATGTATTTGAAGTTCTGCTTTTTATTTCTTCCTTTTATAGCCTTTGGGTCACATGTACTTGACTGAGAGAGATAGTGAGATTTTAGTGTTGAAATACTAAAAGGTCTTTTTATGAGTTAGAGAGAGAGGTACCAAATGTTCTTTACTCTGCCCTATGCTTCCTGATGAATTCCTCTCATTGAATTGTCAGAATAGTTGCCTTTATTGAAATATCATCAGCCCCATTAAACATACTGCACTAGCATTGGCCATAGGGAAAGCTACCATATTAAGTCTTTCCAATGGTCATTGCTATGAGCTAATATCAGTTATGAAATGGCTTTGACAGACATGAGTCTTAAAAGGAAACCTATCTACAATATCAAAGACTCACAGACTCAATAGGAAGTAAAATTTTATTTTTTAATCCCAATATATTTTTTAGGTTATTACTGAGCATGCATTCTTATTTAGTGTTTCAGATAGCTTTGGGAAGTATTGAGATGTTATTATGCTTTTAATAACTGCTTGATATATCTCAGCATTTATCTTAGTTATTCCTTAAATTTCTTTGTGATATTCTTTGAAATAGTGGGGAATGTTGAGGCTTTGCAAATAACAATGTTAGGATAAAAGTTGTTACTAAATTATATCTATTATTTAATGTACCAAATTATACTTTGACATTTTCACTATATTTGTATTCACTATCTTTAAAAATGTGATTAGCAAGATGACATGGTGTTACTAATGGCATGCAACTGGTGATGGTGTCACTAGTAGCAGTATAACTGGTAATGATGCTACCAGTGGCACCATAACTGGTAATGATGCTACCAGTAACATTGCAACGTTTAGTCTCAATGAAGATCCTTTGGCTGATGTCATAATTGAGTGAGCTGAAGAAATTCCCAACTTTACTATTTGCTACAAACTGACATATAGAAGAAAGACAATTGTCTGTGTTAATAAAATTTTCTGAGCACAAAGATTGAAGGCAATGCTATTTGTCTTAACTTAAATCTTAATCTCCAACATTCAAAACAGTTTGATATTTATTTTAGTTTTTTCTAACAGTTACAACTACTGCCAAAATATTTATTAATACAGATGAGAGAAAGGTCTAATGCCTAAGTTCTGGTAAGGCAGAACTATAGGAAGGATGCCAAAATAAGGCTTTTCTGCACACATTAGTTAAAGGGACAATTCTGCCTTTAATTACATATCAAATCTATTCAGTGTCTATGGTAGGAAGTTAAAAGAACTCTATCTACAAAGGTCCAACTGGATACACCTTTACTTCAATGGAATTGAAGTAATCTGCTTTCAGTTCAGTTCTTATTTGGTTTCTTATGTCATGTGGACAAGGTCTACAGTGCCTTCAGCAGCAACACGGTTGCATTATCTAGTTCTGGTGAAAAACCAAGAGGAGTAGCATGTTTAATGGAGCCTCAGTGAACTGACCTCCTTCACTAACAACTCATATGCACTAACTTACATGTAGAAATGAGATTATACTTTATTAACCCATGGCTCCTAGGAGTGACCTTTTGTTAGTCTGGTGTGACATAGTTTTGATAAGTTCATTGTATCCTAAAGAAAAGGAAAAAACAACAAAAAGAGAAGTTATACATTTGAGTTAAATTTCATGTATACTTGAGATCTGTAAATGCAGAACAACATTCTTGCAGCTGCATAAACTAAAATGAAACATATGACAAAAATGGAATTGGGATATTCAATTATAATGAAATGCAAGCTTGAGGAAGCAACAATATTAGGCCACCAAACATTCTATCTTAAAACTGATGGCTGATCATGCTACAAGGGGAGGCCATACATCCAGGAGTATATTTGCAGCATCAATCATATTTGGTGGCTTTAAAAATAGTAAAATAGGTAAGGAGTGTGGAGTGACTCTAGGAAGAGTGGGGGTGGGGGTGGCTACATATGATCTAAGCACAGTCTAATTTATTATAATTTATTTATAATTTATTAACAATTATTCATATTGGATCCCAATTATTATCCCCTTGCTTTTATCTTCCTTTTCTTACCCTTCCTCTCTCTTCCTCCCTCTTCCTCTCCCCTAGACCTCTGACATTAGGGGAGCTCCTCTCCCATCATATGATCACAGCCTAGCAAGTCTCATCTGGATAGCCTCTTTCTCCTCACCCTGTGTGCTGCCATGCCTCTCCACCAAGGGGAAGTAATCAAATCCAGAGCACCAGAGTTCATGTCAGAGGCAGTCCCTGCTCCTTGCCACAACCATGGAGCATGAGCTGTTCACTGGCTATATCTCAACAAGGTGTACAGAAATTGTGGTACATTTACACAATGGAATACTACTCAGCTATTAAAAACAAGGATATCTTGAAATTTGCAAGCAAATGGATGGAACTAGAAAAGATCATCCTGAGTGAGGTAACCCAGACCCAAGAAGACATGCATGGTATATACTCCCTTATAAGTGGATATTGACCCAACATAGATGTCGTCTGAGAGACTCCACCAAGTGGAGGATCAGGACAGATGCTGGGACTCCCTGATGGACTCTGGATGGAGAGCTGAGAGGGATATGGAAGAATTGGGGGATGGAAGGACCTTGAGGGTTCAGGAGCCCCACAGGAGACCATCAGCTGATGGATCTGGACTCAGGGTGGCTTGCACAAGCTGTGGCAACAACCAAGCACAATACATGAGGAAAAACTATTTTTAAAGGAATGTAAATCTTTTCCAGGTATACTTGCTGACCCTATACAGATGTTCTTCATGTGACTTGTTCCTTGTCTCAGTGAACTGTACAGTTTCTTAGAATTCCTTTTGGGATAACTTTCAGTTTAACCATAGTAGTAGATTTGTTGGTTTATGAGAGAATGGACAAGTGAAATGTAGATAAGTTTTGCAGGTATGCTCAACCATGGTGTGAATATTACCTATTGTAGTGTGACTTTAGAATTTGTATAAGACAAGTTGAAAAGATCATTAGACTGTATAGAATGATTTACTCATAGATATGACATGCTTATTTTTGTGCCCAGTACACACACACACACACACACACAGACACGCACACACACACACACATACACACACACACACACACACAAACACACACACGAGCATGTAGACACCAAGAAATCATGAGTTGGATCAAAGTTGATAAATATATTTGTGTTCAATAAATAACATCTGTGGTTTTGTGACTAGATCCAGTCACTACTTTTTAGAAATGCCACTAAAATATGCTCAGAACTTTATCCTTCATTGTACTCATTACATTTTAAGTGATCTAGTTTAACATATTTACAGTCTCAGTATATGTTAAGTCCACAAATACAAGTGATGCATCTTTCTATTTATTAGTATATCCTGAGTGCTTTGCATATAGTTATGTTTAGTATTTATTGTGTGATCAAATCTGGACACTAAACTAATGAATGAATAATTGTGAAAATGCACATAGGAAGTACATGTGACTAGTTGGACTATAAAATGAAAGGACCATTGAAGAAAGGAAAATGAGACTCATTTTCAAGTATTTGGAAGAAAATTAATAGAATAGCATAAAGGGACTCTTTTTCAGTTAGAATTTTCTACTGACTCTGGGCAGGGGAGTACACAATTGCTTACTGAGTTAAAACTCCTGAAAATGCTTCCATTCAGAAAGACTTAAGAATAAATTAGATTATTCACACATGAGCAAAGAGCCCTCTGTTGTCATGTTCATGATCTCTGATACCAAGAGTTTCAAATAGATATGAGACAATCCTCCGTCAGTGGTTGGTAACAGAGCAGATACCCTGGGTCTGTAGGCAGACAGGCATTCAAACATGAAGTCCTCTCCAAATAGGAAAAACTGTCTGATATTCAGTAATATAGCTTTTATTTTCCCTCATTAAAGTGTACTGCCTAATATCATTTCAGATTAACTTGCTCATTCTTTTAAGCCTTCAGTTCATTTTCTCAGGATGATAATTACTGTCAAAAGCATCAACTAAAACATGACAAGCACAGCTTACCACAAAATCAAGTATACCGCGTGTTCTTATACTCTAAATTAGGCATATGTGAACATAAACAGCAAGTATTTCTATCTGCCACGTATGTAATCCTCACTGGCACTTGTTTTTACTTGGTTAATTTCAATTCAGGGAGGAACCATCCAAGCCGTTGTCACATTGCTCAAATGGTCTTGTGGTTATTGCTGTCTAAGCCACTGAACTAACTGCACCACTATTGATTACCTATAGATTTGCTGTCACTTTTGTTTATGCTATGTCTATAGGTGGTCCTCAAGGGGAGTAAGTAGTATATTATTCAGCTTTATCCAGTCTTCCAGTGCTTTATTTCAGTTCTAAGTGAAACAAAAATAATAGCACTATTGTAGACAACTTCAAGTGTATCATTGGCTTCCTGTCTAAGCATCTGCAACTCTGCTGCTTAGAGTTAATACCCCTTCTTCCTTAGCTGCTGCTGCTGCTTCAAAAAGAGCTAATGCCATAAAAACATCAAACTATCTACTGTGTCTCTCCCTTCTAGTGCTATCTGTACAAAAACTTATTTGCCATTTGTCCACAAATTTCAGGATTTCTTTGTTTTTAATAGCTGAGCAGTATTCCATAATGTACCACAGTTTCTTTATCCATTCTTCTACTGAGGGACACTTAGGCTGTTTCCAGATTCTGGCTATTATGAATATGGCTGCTATGAACATGGTTGAGCATATGTCCTTGTTGTGTGCTGGAGCATCTTTTGGTATATTCCAAGGGGTGGAATAGCTGGGTCTTGAGGAATCCCTATTCCCAGTTTTCTGAGAAAGCGCCAGATAGATTTCCAAAGTGGTTGAACAAGTTTGCATTACCACCAGCAATAAAGGAGTGTTCCTTTTTCTCCACATCCTTGCCAGCATGTGTTGTCCCTTGAATTTTTGGTCTTAGCCATTCTGATGAATGTAAGATGGACTCTCAGAGTCATTTTGATTTGCATTTCTCTGATGACTAAAGATGTTGAGCTTGTCTTTAAGGGTTTCTCAGCCATTCGATATTCCTCTGTTGAGAATTCTCTGTGTATTTCTGAGCCCCATTTCTCAATTGGGTTATTTGGTTTGGTGGTGTTTCATTTCTTGGGTTCTTTATATATTTTGGATATTAGACCTTTGCCATATGTAGGGTTGATGAAGATCTTTTCCCAGTTTGTAGGCTGTCACTTTGTTCTGTTGATAGTGTCTTCTGCTTTACAGAAGCTTTTCAGCCTCATGAGCTCCCATTTATTAATTCTTGACCTTAAGGCCTGTGCTGCTGGAGAAATTATCATACTGGTGAGTTAACCCAGAAGCAGAAAGACTCAGCATGGTATATACTCACTTATAATTGGTCACTAGGCCAAAAGACATGTGCCTTCACTTACCAGGAGATTGGGATAGATGTGAGGACATCCTCCTGGGACTCTAGGTAAGAGAAATATAGGATATGAGAAAATAGAAGGATCCAGAAGGTCCTAGAAACCTACAAGAAGAACCTCATGATGGGTGAGTCAGGGCCCAGGATGATCTGCTCAAACTAGTGCACTAATCAAGGACAATGCAATTAGTAAACATCAAACCCCTACTCTGATCTAGCCACTGGACAGGACATTCTCCACAGTTAATGTGGAGAGTGGGGACTGACTCTGACATGAACTTGAGTGCCCCATATTTGACCACTTCCCCTTAGTGGGGAGGCCTGGTGGCACTCAAAGAAAGAATAAGTAGGATACCATGATGAGATTTGACAGCCTATGACCATGTAGTGAGGGAGGAAGTCCCCCTAGGTCATAGACCTAGGGGAGAAGAATCGGGTGAAAGCAGGAGGGAGGGAGGAATGGGAGTATACAAGTAATGGGATAACAATTGAGATGTAATCTGAATAAATTAATAAAAAAAGAACCTATTTGCTAAACCTACAGAGTGAAAGATGTCACAGAGATAATATGGAACCATTATGTTAAGTATGCTAATATTTACGTAAAATGAATGAGCCATTTTGAGAATATAAATATATCTGCCTCACAAAGACGCAGAATGATGTGCAGTTGGGTTCAGAAGCAAAACACTCAAATTTGCAACAATGTGAACCTGTGATAAAATTGTACCAGGCACTGAGTCAGCTGTCACTGTGAAGGACTGCAAGGAAGCATGCACTGTTAGCCATCTTAATTTGGATAAAAAGCAACTGAGGCAGGCAGTTTTCCTACAGTTTTCCTTAATAGAACAAAATGTATTTGTTGGGTTGAAAGTCTTTGAGATGTTCTTAAAATCATGTGTCTATACATTTGACAAACTAATGTTGGAAAACCTGAACTAGATTCATGAGCAGCACACCCAATCCCTTTGTTCAAAGTGCCCTCTGAATGGAAGGCCATGACAGTAAGAAATCAGCACCAGCAGGATCCTAATGCTTTAAAATACTTGTCTATCCCATGAAGTGTTCAGATTCAAATGCCATAGATGATAAAGTGAAAGGTCAGTTTTCAGACATGGTGACATGAGAAAAAGTAGTTTATCAAATAAAGAAAACCTAGTACATTTTTGCTTCTGGATTCCAAGGTAGGACTCATTTTCCTCGGGGCAGTCGCATACGCCTATGATACCAGCACTTAGGGAGGCAGAGGAGGGTGGATCTCTGTCAGCTTGAGGCCAGCCTGACCTACACAGTGATTCCAGGTCATCTAAAGCTACACAGAGAAACCCTGTCTCAAAAAACAAACAAACAAGCAAAAATTCTGGGTCACCCTAGTGCTTCTGAAATTTCTGAAGTTTTTTCAAATAGAAATATTTCTAAGGCAAGTTATATTAGTCCAAGACAAGAATCATTTATTGAATAAATACATACTGTATGTCTCCTGCCGATTAGGCACTGTTCTAAATTCTGTGGATAAAGAACTGAATACAGTCATCATTTATAATTTACCTTTTGATGAAAGAACCCATTGAACAAATACAAAATCTAGTTGATGGTAAGTACAGTTAAAGGCTTTACAGAAGCAGAAGAATGACTGATACAGTGCCAGGAAAGGTGTTTTATACTGAAGTTTGGTACTCTTTTGAATGTCTGGTAGAATTCTCTTTGGAAATCCATTTGCCCAAGGTCGTCTTATTGGGGAGGTTTTTAATTGCTCCTTTTATTTCACTTAGGGCAATATGTATGTTTAATTTTTTTATTTCATCTTGACTTAACTTTGATACATCATATGTATTGAAAAACCCATCCATTTCTTTAGGCTTTCCAGTTTAATAGAATGCAGATTTTAAATTGTGTCACCATTATTATCTGAATTTCATCAATGACTCTTTTAATGTCTCTCATTCCATCACTAACTTTATTAATTTTTATCTTCTTTATCTGAATTTTACTTAACTTGGCTAAGGGTTTGTCAATGTTATTAATATCTCCAAGAACCACCTCTTCATTTTATTGACTCTTTGTAGTGGTTTGTGTGGGGGACTGGGAGTTCTTTCTTTGTTTAATCTATGATTTGCCTCTTAGAAGAACTGCCTTTATTGTGCCCCATAGGTTTAGGTAGGTAGTATTCATTTCATTCAGTTATTAAAAGATTTAACTTTTCTAACTTGTCTCAATGTTCATTTAGTAGTGAGTTGTTCATCTTCCATAAGTTTGTGTACTGTCTACTATTATCCATTGTTGTTGACATCCAGCCTCAATACACTGTACTCAGATAGAACTCCAAGTATTATTTCAATTTTTGTATCTGTTGACTTACCTTGTCTCACAATATGTAGCCAATTTTGAAGAGCTTATATCAGCTGCTGAGAAGATGGCATAATTTTTAGTGTTTGGGGTGGAATGTTCTGTAGATGTCTGTGAGATCCACTGATATGATGCTATTTAACACCAGAGTTTCTCTATTCTGTTTTTATTCTTATAATATATCAATTTGTGAATGTGATAAATTGAAGCTATCCACTACTTCTGATTTAGAGTCAATGTGTGATTTTAGTTGTAGCAGTGTTTCTTTATGAAGTGAATACCTTGTATTTGTTATTTCAGAATTATAAAATCTTCTTGGTGGAATTTTCTTTCTCTGAGTATGTAGTGCCCTTCCCTATTTCTCCTGATTAGTTTGAGCTTGAAATATATTTTTTTTAGATAGTCAAATAGATATCTTTCATTGTTTGTTAGGTCCATTTGCTTGGAATAACTTTTTCCAACTTTTTACACTGAGGTGATGTCATCCTTGATAGTGAGGTGCTTTCTTTAATGCAACAAAAATGATGGATCTTGCTCTTTTAATCAAACTCGTTAATCTATTTTCATTGGGACAATTGAGACCATTAATATTGAAAGTTATTAATTAGAATAATCAGTATTTATTGTTTTCTATTGTTCTGTTATGGTTGTATGAGTTTTTCTTCCAATATCAGATTTGGATTATTAATTCCTTCTGTTCCTTTTAGTTGTAAACTTCTCTATGTACTGAAGGACTGAAGCTTTCATACTGTTGCCTTGTGTAAAGTTGGATTGATGGAGAGACAATGTTTAAATTTTTTATCATTAAATGTTTTCTTTCTCTGTCAAGTATAATTGATAATTGTTATTCAGGGTTTCTACTGCTATGAAGAGACACTATGACCATGCCAACTCTTATTATGGAAACATTTGATCCACAATGGCTTATAGGTTCAATATTGTCATGGCAACGTGCAGGTAGATGTGCTAAAGAAGCAGCTGAGGGTTCTACATCAGGATAGGCAGGCAGAAGGAAGAAAATGAGGCACAGTGGGCCTGTCTAGAGCATCTGAAACCTCAAATCCTGACCACAGTAACACAATTCCTCCAAAAGGCCAAAACTATTCCAACAAGACCACAGTTAATAGTGCCACTCCCTATGGGTCTATGGAGGGCATTTTTATTCAATTAATTCCATTGCCTGGCCCCATGGGCTTGTGTCCATAGAATAATACAAAATGTATTTTGTCTAACTTCAAAAATCTCCATAGTGTTTAACACTCTCAAACTTGTTTCAAAATCTAAAGTATCTTCTGAGACTCATGCAATCTCTTAAGTGTAATCCTATGTAAAATCACATTGAAAATGCAATTATCACACTTCCAATAGATGTTGGCACAGGTATATAATATAATTCCAAAAGGGAGCATAGTGAGGGTGTATTGGACCAGAGCAAGACCAAAAACCAGCTAGGCAAACTCCAAATTCGGCATCTCCGTGACTGGTGTCAAAATGCCCTTCAACTACCAAAGCCTTTAATCTGTATTGGCTGCAACACATTTCTCTCTCTAGGGCAGGTTCCCCTCTTTATTAGTTTTCCTGGGCAGGTATCCCAAGACTCTGACATCTCCAACATCTTGGACTCTCCAGGCTTCACCTTCCCAGAATCACACAGTGGCCTCTCTAGGTCTCCATACATGGATACCACTGACATGTAACTGGCCCCAGTTGCTTTCCTTAGTTATAGAGGGAGACTCCATAACCATTTTTTGTATCTTTGACTTTAAAGCCTGAGCCAAATGGCCAAAACTGCCAAGTTTTGCTGCTCATTGGAACTGGAGCTTGGCACACTTGTTCAATTACAACTTTGCCAACTTTCTGTTTTTTGATGATTTCCTTCGCTGCCTATGCTTGTTTTCCTCACTCTCTAGACAAGGTTACCCTTAATTTTTTCTTTAAATATGCAAGACAAATTTTGATGTAGCACTTACTCTTCACTACAAAGGGGAAATTAAAGAATATTGTAAGAATAAAGAGAGAAAGGAAGAGATGATTTTCCATAGATACAAGGTCCTTTATAAAGAAGGGAGGAGAGATTCCTGTATGATGGCAGGTGGATGATGAGATCATGTAGGAATCCTGTCCTCATGCTTCTGTTTCTCTGCATGAAGTAAGGAGCAACACTGTCAGTGTAAAGTACAACAGAGAGCTGCTTGGAAAGAATTGAAATAGAAACATGATGAGCGGTTTCTGTGCAAAGTCAATCAATACATGGGTGAAGGCACACAACTTAGAAGTCAGATGTTTTTCATTGGCATTAGAAATACGTAGTATGTGGTTGCTAGGTGACTTGGTGAGCTAATTATTTGTTGACTGACACTGAGCTTTTCCCATTCATTTACAATTTTAAATCTTCAAATGCCAGTATTAGGCCAAAGTCCTGCGGTCCACTGATCTTACTGCTAGAATATTAATCCTTTGTCACATTATGTTAAGCATTTTCTGAAATACTCCTCTGCTTCCTCCCTTTGAGTGCATTTAGTGTCTTTAAATGATGAGAAATTTCAGACTGGGATAATGGGGCAACTGGATCCAGAGGTTATACTTTTTGATTCTCCTTACATTAAAAGAAAGAATTAATACTAGTATACCAGCACACGATAATGAAGAGGCTTTTTAGTTTAAAATGTAAGTTTCTAGGCCCTGGTTTCTGAGGAATAGCTGATTAACTGAACCAGGTAGAAACCAATTATCTGGCACTGCAGAGCAAATGGCAACTCTGCAGCCCACATGCCTCTTATCTGCAGGTTCTGGCAAACCGGATACATAGCGTTCTTTCTTCCTAGAATAAGTGGTCTGCTCATATGGCGCTTAATACCCCCACATCGGACTGCTTCCTCCCAATCATGGATTCCCAATATCTCCAATACCTGTGCAGGCTCAAGCCTCATGCTACTTCTCATGTTAACCTACTTATAAGATCTGCAGTGTGTGTGTGTGTGTGTGTGTGTGTGTGTGTGTGTGTGTGTGTGTGCAGAAGCCATAAGAGATCATCAGATCCACTGGAGGGAGAATGACAAGTAGCTGTGAGCTGCCTGATGTGGGTGCTGGGAACCAAACCCCAGTTTTCTAGAAGAGCAGTATGGGTTCTTCACTACTCAGCCTTCTCTCTAGTCCCACAATCAGGCTTTCGTTTCATTTTTGCAAGCCCACTGAATTACTACTGTCTGTATTGACAGGAACAACAAAAATGTGCAATGGATGAGTTAAACCTATTATGATTACATGAAGAGACTGGTAATTTGGGGGTGAATTTTAAGAGCAAAACCATTGCTTTCTAACAATTAATATAGACATTTCCTAAAGTGTTGAAAGTCTAAAGTATAGCCATCTTGAAATGTATAGACACAGCTTATATGCAAATTCTCTACTATGTTCTACATTATATCACAGCATGGGGTTTTCTGATTTCTGTCACAGAAACCCAAAGGCATCCTAAAATGCACAAAGGTACTGCTAAATACTGACTTGTTATGACAACTTGTGACTTTGGATTTTGGTTTGTGATATCTAAACTTTAAACTTTAAAACTTATCCCAACTCCCAGTGAATTTACGTATTCTTTTTGCCTCTGAAGCTCTGTCTTTGTCTGTAAAAAACTATATTTTATATGCAAATTTTATAAATGTGTGCATAATTTGATGTACATTTCTAATTAAACATTGCATATATACTGGAACATAAGTAGAATGCTATGAGAAAATTAATGAAATTAATAAAGTATGGAATTTAATTATGAAGTACAAATTTTTGGTTTCTTACGTTGAATACTATACCATAATAATATAAAATTTTATAAGTAAGAACAATTCAGGTTATACTATATGGGAACTTTTTGTTCTATCTTTTTATCAAATATATATATATCAACAAATTAAGTTTATTAAAAAGTAAAGAGAAATTGGTGTAATGCTTAGAAGATATTGTCAAATAAATACTCATAAGATTAGTGCATACAGAAGTCACCCAAGATCATAGGGTGAGGGAATTTCTGTTTTTAAAGAATTATTATTAAAGTTGGGTGTGGTGTCATATGCCTTTAATCCCAGCACTCGGGAGGCAGAGGCAGGCAGATTTCTGCGAGTTCCTGGCCAGCCTGGTTTAGAGAAAACCTGTCTTGAAAAATCAACACCAAACCAAACCAAACCAAACCAAACCAAACCAAACCAAACCAAACCAAACTAAAAGAAAACAATTACAATTTCAAATACTTCTTTTTTTTTTTTAAATTTATTTATTCTTGTTACATCTCTATGGTTATCCCATCCCTTGTATCCTCCCATTCTCCCCTCCCTCCCATTTTCCCCTTATTCCCCTCCCCTATGACTGTTCCTCAGAGGGATTACCTCCCTCTGTATCTGCTCATAGGGTATCAAGTCTCTTCTCAGTGACCTGCTGTCCTTCCTCTGAGTGCCATGAGGTCTCCCCCGCCAGGGGACATAGTCAAATGTGAGGCACCAGAGTACTTGAGAAAGTCAAATCCCTCTCTCCACTCAAGTGTGGAGACTGTCCTGTCCATGGGCTAGATCAGGGTAGGGGTTTAAATTTTACCGCCTGTATTGTCCTTGGCTAGGGCCTTAGTTTGAGCGGGACCCCATGACCCAAATCTGCCAATCATAATGTTCTACTTGTAGGTTTCTAGGACCCACTGGATCCTTCTACATTGCTATTCTCCCATTGTTCTCTCATCTAGAGTCCCAATAGGATGTCCTCCCCTTGGTCCAAGTTTCCTGGTAAGGGAAGGCTTTCGTGGGACATGCCCATTGGGCTAGTATGCAGATATAAGTGAGTATATACCATTTGAGTCTTTCTGCTTCTGGGTTAACTCACTCATTATGATCATCTCTACCTCAATCCATTTGCCCACAAATTTCGGGAATTCCTTGTTTTTAATAGCTGAGTAGTATTCCATAGTGTATATGTACCACAGTTTCTTTATCCATTCTTCTACTGAGGGATATTTAGGCTGTTTCAATGATCTGGCTATTATGAATAAGGCTGCTATGAACATGGTTGAGCAAATTTTCTTGCTGTGTGCTGGTGCATCTTCTGGGTATATTCCAAGGAGTGGAATAGCTGGGTCTTGAGGAAGCCCTATTCCCAGTTTTCTGAGATAGCACCAGATAGATTTCCAAAGTGGTTGTACTAGTTTGCATTCCCACCAGCAATGAAGGAGTGTTCCTCTCTCCCCACATCCTCTCCAGCATGTTGTGTTGCTTGAGTTTTTGATCTTAGCCATTCTGATGGGTGTAAGATGGAATCTCAGAGTTGTTTTGATTTGCATTTCCCTGATGACTAAGGAGGTTGAGCATTTCTTTAAGTGTTTCTCAGCCATTTAATATTCTTCTGTTGAGAATTCTCTGTTTAGTTCCAAGCCCCATTTCTCAATTGGGTTATTTGGTTTGGTGGTGTTTAATTTCTTGAGTTCTTTATATATTTTGGATATTAGACCTTTGTCAGATGTAGGGTTGGTGAAGATCTTTTCCCAGTCTGTAGGGTGTCGCTTTGTTCTCTTGACCATGTCTCTAGCCTTACAGAAGCTTCTCAGCCTCATGAGGTCCCATTTATTAATTGTTGACATTAAGGCCTGGGCTGTTGGTGTTCTGTTCAGGAAGTTGTCTCCTGTACCAATATGTTCCAGACTCTTCCCCATTTTTTCTTCTAAGTGACTTAGTGTCTCTGGTTTTATGTTGAGGTCTTTAATCCACTTGGATTTGAGTTTTGTACAAGGTGACAAATATGGGTCCAGTTGCATTTTTTTCAAATACTTCTTATCTACTCAGTCTTTTGATGTACCTGTGAATGTTTCAGTATGTCTCTTGAATTCCATGTACAAGTAAAGTCTTTTCCGTGACTCCATTGTTTCATTGAGAAACCCAGCCTTTGTTTTAGTTATTCAGTAACATGCATTCTGTGCTAAGAAGTAAGCAATGAAGCAATCAATCTAAGTCCCGAGTCTGGCAATTGATTTGACTAACGCTAATTCCAAAATAGCACACATGCTAACTTTAAAAGGTTAAATAGGTCATTTATTCATCTGCCTTAATTCCTCAGAGGACTCTCCTTGGACTTCAGCTCAAGGGTAATGCCTAATATGGACTTTGAGACTTTACATGGCCTGCTTTCTTCTCCCACACCACTCAGCTCTATACTGCAGAGAAGCAGCACCAGGAGTGCTGTGCTTACTCTTAAATGCCGCTTAGCATCCCAGTCCCTGAGCCTGGACATTTCTTCTTCCTAACTTCTATCTGAAAAGCTGCCCATGCTCTCATATTCCACACCCACACAAATTACGTTTCAGAGAGTGTTGCCTTTATATTATTTCTATGTATTCTTAGAAACTTGGTCACAATTAATACATAACACATTATTATGAAAGAAGTTGAAAAGATTCTCAGTAAATTTTTTTAAATCAATGAAATGATGGTTATGATCATCAATCTTATGAAAAGAAACTAAAAGCAGGCTCATCTCCTGTGACCAGTTTCTGTCATTGTGAAGTGACTTGGTGTTCTGTTGTTATTTGGTTTTTGGGTTTTTTTATTAGTCTACTATGTATGTATGAGTTGCATATATATGATTCAAAATATAATTGTCACTTATATGTGAGTACATAGCATTGGATTGGGTTACTTCAGATGAATTCTTTTCTAGTTCCATCCATTTTTCTGCAAATGTCAAGATGCCCTTGTTTACGATAGCTGACTACTATTCCATTGTGTAAATGTACCACAGTTTCTTTATCCGTTCTTTGGCTGAGGGACATTTAGGTTATTTCTATCTTCTGGCTATTATAAATAAAACTGCTATGAACATAGTTGAGCAAGTGTCCTTGTGGTATGGTGGAACATCTTTTGGGTATATGCCCAGTAGTGGTATAGCTGGGTCTTGGGGTAGAACTATTCCTAAGTTTCTGAGAAACCACCAGATTGATTTCTAAAGTGATTTTACAAGTGTGCACTCCCATCAGCAATGAAAGAGTGTTCCTCTTATTCCACAACCTTGCCAGCATGTGCTGTCACTTGACATTTTGATATTAGCCATTTTGATTTGCATTTCCCTGATGATTAAGGACATTGAACATTTCTTTAAGTGTTTCTTAGCTGTTCGCAATTCTGTTGTTGAAATTTGTCTGCTTAGCTCTGCAACCCATTTTTAATTGGATAATGTGGTTTGTTGGTGTTGAATTTCTTGAGTTCTTTATATATTTGGGATATTAGCTCTTTCTCAGGTGTAGGGTTGGTAAAGATCTTTTCCCAGTCTGTGCACTGCCGTTCCGCCCTATTGACAGTGTCCTTTTCCTTACAGAAGCTTTCCACTTTTATAAGGTCCCATTGATTAATGACTGATCTTAGGGCCTGGGCTGTTGGTGTTCTGTACAGGAAGTTGTCTCCTGTGTCAATGAGCTCAAGAACCTCCCCACTTCCTCTTCTATTCATTTACAAAATGGAATACAACTCAGCTATTAAAAACAAAGACATCTTGAAGTTTGCAGGAAAATGGGTGGAACAAGAAAAAATCATCCTGAGTGAGGTAACCCAAACCCAAAAAGACATAAATGGTATGTACTCATTGATAAGTGGTTATAGGCCATAAGTACAGGATAACCATGCTGTAATCCACTGAACCAAAGGAGGAAAGGTACAAGGAGGACCCAAGGGAGGCTATCTGAATCTCACTCAGAAGGAGAAATAAAATAGGCGTTGGAGATAGATGAAGGGAGGAAACTGGGCAGGAGAAAGGATGGGGAGGGGAACAACAGAGTAGGTAGAGCAAGGGAAAGGGGGACAGGTGATAGAATGGAAATCAGAGGGGGGAGCATCTCTGGGATTTGCCTGAGATGTGGGATAGGAGAGGCCCCAAGAAGTCTATGGGGGTCACCCTAGATGAGAGTCCTCACAGTGGGTACTATGGAGTCTCATGTGGATACCTCCTATATCCAGGCAGGACATCCAGTGGAGGGATAAGGGCACCCCACCCACCCACAAAACCGTCAACCCAAAATGTTTCCTGCCTATAAGATGTGCAGGAACAAAAATGGAGCGAAGATTGTAGAAATGGCCAACCAAAGACTCCCTATTTGAGACCCATCCCAGGAGAGGGAAGCAAGCCCTGGCATTATTAATGTTACTCTGCTATGCTTGTAGACAGGAATCTAGCATAACTCCTCTGATAGGCTTCGCCCAGCAGCAGAGGGAAACAGGAGCAGAAACTCAAAGCCAGATAGAAATTTGGGGACACCTATGGAACAGTTGTGGACATAATTGAGGTAGCTAGAGTGGCCAAGGACTCCATAAGAAGACCTCCAGAGTCAACTAACCTGGACCCATAGGGGCTCACAGAGACTGAACTAACAACCAAAGAGTGTGCATAGACTAGTACTAGGTCCCCTACACATATGTAGCTATGCACAGCTTGGTCTTAATGTGGAACCTCCAACAACTGTAGTGGGGATCCTCGCTGACTCTGATGCCTCTCTTTGGATCCCATTCCCTTTACTATGCTGCCTTGTCTGGCCTCAATGGGAGAAGATGCACCTAGTTCTGCAGTGATGTAATGTTCTAGGGAGGGTTGGTACCCATGGGACTTAACCCTTCTCTGAGGAGAAGGAGAGGGGAAATGGAAGGAATGGATATGAGAGGGGTGGATTAGGACAAGAGGGAGCTGCAGTCAAGATGTAAAGTAAATAAATAAGTTAAGATATATACATTTGTCTTAGTAACAAATTTATTTGTAGTCTATTTAGAAGCTACAAAAGGATTGAACTTATTTTTATGGTTTTGAACTTATAACACGTGGGAGTAGGATAATTTGGAAAGTCTAGGTCCCACTCAAAAATTCTTCTGATATGTTCTTTTTTGCAAGCAATTTATATCAGGAAGTATCACTTTGGTGTTCAATAAATGTTCCCTCCATTCAAAAGGTGTCTATATGGCTTTAAGATGTATCATTTTCTTCACTTCTGTATTTATTTACCATATGATACTTTGCCTATGTCTAGTGAATAGAGGACACATAACGGCTGACTCTGAGTTCTGAAGATGAAAGTGGATTTTACTCAGTAGGACTTTTTTTTTTCTTACCTACGTATCAGGGGATTTAATCCAGGTCTTTGGAGATCATTGCTTTTTTAGAAGAAGGGGGTGTACTGTATTGACGATCTTCTTGAGTTTACACAAGAGTTTCCCAGGGGAAAGGAAAGGCTGTTTCTTGAAGTGTGATGAGGATATTATTCAACAATGGCAACAGATGTGCTGTAGCATTTCTTGGACCTGATCACAGTGATTTAGTTCCTTTATTGATTGTATACTTGTCTTACCACGAGCTCTGTGATGTATGGTGTTTCTGTTTGGATATTATTTAATTACAGTAGATATATCTTACACACATGACTGCCACATCACCATTTCAGTGTCTTTAGGAGTTTAATTCTGATTGTCTTACGTGTTCCTGGATATGTTCTCTGACAGTAACAGGAATCACCAGAATGAAGCTGTCAGCCTCCACCTTATTCCTTTCCTTATTGCTAGCTTCTTAAAATCTTATCAACTCATTCTAAGTAACATGGTTCTTATCCCAGCACCTAGTAAAGATCTATTGGGTTTCTGCACTACTCCTAATAATGAAATTTGTTCTTATCTAGCACAATATTCTGTTTTGCTCAAGTCTTGAATTCCTCAAATTTCACCACCCTCCCTACACACTTCACCTTGGTGTGAGCATGGATCATGAGCCAGATTATTTTCTAAGTTATGTTAATGATCTCTTCTGAGACAGCCCTTCCTAACTGATGCTAATAGTGTTGTGCTGCTAATTTTTGTTGACTCAGCAAATTCCTTAGGGAGCTATTCTAATTGTGAATAATAATAGCAATAATAGAAAATGTGCTTTGAAAAAATACTTTACATAGTATACCTGGAATTTTAGCATTCTTTATTTGCTTGTTTTGGTTTGGTTTTGGCATTTGGAGGCAGGTAGTTTTCTCATTTTAAAAAATGTATTTACTTATTCACTTTATATTCTGGTCATAGACTCCTCCTTCTTCTCCTCTCAGTCCCACCCATAGTTCAGAAGCCATTTTTACTGAGCTTCTGAACAAAAGCACTTAGAAAAGTTTAAAAAGTTACCCAGTCTCCCAGCAGATAAACAATGGAATCAAATATGAACCTAGTGGTCCCAACTTGAACTTGTGTTCTCCACTTTGCACTCAGCTCACTAGCTTGCTGTTCTGTCAGACTAGCCATAGGTGGGACAGAGACAAAAAAATTCCTACTTTCAAATTTCTCCACTACATTTGCCTTTTGTCTATGGAGATGAATCTAAAGTATATGTCCAAAACTAGAGAAAGCACAAAATGCAGTGTCTTTTTTAAACTGTAGATATTATAAACTCAGCATATGATATTAACCAGTCATTCACAACTCAAGAAAGTGCACTTCTTGGCTTCTCATTTTCATATCCAAAGCACCATTATTACTACTAAGTAATATGGCCATTGCTAAGTAATGAAGGGTTACTTAGACCAAGGATTGTGCTATCATTAATTGGAGTGGTTGCCCAGTGACAGTGGGTGGAAGAAGTATACAGCATGGACACACAGCACAAAGGTTAATCATGTAGGTGGAGCAGAGTGGAGATTATTAAATTTCATCATGTTGTTCAAGAGAGCACAAAAATTTTAAATGTTTTAAGGAGTTTTTTTGGGGGGGGTTGTTTTCTGGCCTGCAAATATATAACAAGACAGGTATAGTCTCTGCCCATAAGATTCAGGGCTAGCAGATGCAGCGCAGGCTCAATACCCCGACGTATTGAGCGAGGAACTGCAAATTGAAGAATACTCAAGACAGCGGGTCATCCATTCTAAGAGAATGCCGTTTAATGAGGAGGGGCCAAGGCCTTTTATACAGTACAGAGGCAGGTGGAAAAATACAAGACGATGTAGATAGAAAATCCCCAAGACAAGAGGAACCATGTAACCAAGGTAACCAGGGTGCAAAACAGGAACTTGTGGTCAGCTCAGCTAGGCACAATGTTCAAAACAGGAAGCTGCCAGGACAGAATAACAATTGCATACTGGCCAGGGCATGGCCCCAGGGGGGCCCAAGCCTAATAGTTCCCAACAAGCAGATGAAATAAATTTTGACCCAATGTTCATAAAAATTGCATATTCAGAGTTATGATAAGCACCACCAAAAAAGTCTGCAATACCATAAAGCTAAACTATAGGCTATTCCTACCTGTTCTGGAAGATCATAAAAAAGTTGCTTTACATCAGCCCAACTGAGTAGCTCAGTATGTTTTATTTGACTTTTATATCACTTCCTCCCCAGGTTCAGCCACCACCATTTCTTTAACAGAACATCACCTCTGAAGAGCTCAGGCCCTGCAATGCTTTACTATTCAAACTCACAGCAATTCCTTCTTCACTAGTAAAGGCTTTACTAAGTATATTTATTAACATATTTCATGCTACCATTACCTTATGAGACTGTGCTATGCTGAAATACTGAACAATCTTCTTTTATTGATTGAGTACCTGCTGACAATAGCAATATGGGCCATGCATTATTCCAGCCTGCTGTGGCTTTAATAGTTCGAAGGTAATATTGAAAGTAATTTACTGTCATCTATAGATAGCAAGTCAAATACTGTAGTAGTTGGAGCTGCCAATTTGGAAATTCAGGCTTGCATACAGATGAGATATTCAGCATTTTTAGAATGAACTTGATGAAACAAAAGAATACGAAAGACCAAGATTCAGAGAGACACTCCAGATATGATGCCATGCTCAGGTTTGGAGCATCAGAGCCACTTTACAGGAGTGGGGGATGAGCATACCATCCTAGTTCCTGGTATTTTATCAATGTCACTGCCATGAACTGAGTGGCATTTTGCAGATGAGTTGATGTAATTTATTGTCTAATTAAACCCTGCATCTTTCCACAAAGACAAAGAGAACTCAGTATATGAACTGGATAGAGAAGAGGTGAGTTTTAAAAAAACACTTGAATATTGCTTTACTCCCCATAATGGCAGCACTAAGAAATTTATGGACTGAATCATTCAATATTTTTATTAATCTTTTTTTTAAATCAAGCAGAAAAGCTACTGTCACAAAATGTCCATTTTATATTCATTGCTTTCTTTGGCCTATGTGCTTTAAAATTGGTTTAAATTCCATAGCTCTATGCAGCTCTTGTTGCTTTATTTTAACTGCTAGATAGTATTGATAGGATTGCATTAAATGAATAAGTCACATGCTGTGAATATGGCACAATTGGTTTGTTTTCCAAACCTTTGTTTACTAGAAAGCTCAGCTACTCAGTGGACCTCAATCTTCTATCCTGTGCTCATCTTTCTCCTACAAAGACATCCATAAAATTGGAAAAAGAGCACACTGTCAAAAGTGTGTTATGGGATTCCAGTTGTATTAAGCTTTACATCTAGAAAATGTTCATGGTCAAGCATATTCACTCTGTAGATGCTCAGCCACATGCATAGAAATAGTTCACACCAACTTCAGCAGAGTGGATGGTGAGAGAGCACTGGCTGAGAGATGAAGTGCAAGTTAGGAACATATATAACATTTGATTTCTTCTAAAAAATTATAAGTATCAGATATCAACATGTTAACATCTGTTCCTACTTGGTGATAGTTACATAGACTTTCATTCTTCTGTTATGTCGTTTGAAATGTATCATAAACTGTCATTGAAGTTATCTGGTACTGTTTTCAAAGGGAAAGTCTTGTATGTACTATAAAAAATATGAGGTACTATGAGATAACTTTTATGCACACATTTAGAGTTCTCTTATAGAAGAAGTTCTGTATGAATTAGAAAAATTTCTAGGAAAATTAGAAAAGCATTCTCCATGAAGCAGTAGGTTCACATGGAAGTAGCACTTTCTACCCTGGCTCACTGAGGCCAGCATTCAGGCAGATGACCCGTATGAACTAGCACAGGACAACCAAGCTTGGATCCTGTCATGTTTTCAACTCAGATGGTTGAAAGATTCAACCCTTGGGTGACAATGAAAGTAAAAGGTTTTAAATTCTTACATCAAATCAGAATGAGAGTGGGACTTAGCTATACAGAGCTGAAGATGCAAGGCAGGAAGGCAGTGCTGTGCTCTCAGACTCTGGAGACATAACACAAGAATCAACTGCCTGAGTGGGAGCCATGGACAAGATGCTCAGTCTTCTTTATCTCAAAAGTGAGAATACTGTTAGCACAGTGACAGTTATAAAAGCATTCAAGGAAGGAGCAGAAGAAAGTATTTGACATAATCAATGAAAGTTTGTTCACCTGGTGTTCAGGCATTCATAGCAATGAGCACCAAGCACCCCACACTCCACTCCCTGGCCACTGGTCACAAATGCAGAAAAACACTTAAGGACCAAAGTGCAATTACTGCAGGGTATCCAGTCCCAACATAACTCTAATAGCTGCCTACTTCTGCTCTTTGTTCCAAGAAGCTGTCCTGTATTCTGACACATTGATGTCAGTATGTATTTGGCAATGAAGGGTCCTAGCACCAAGTAAGTACTCACAAAGGCGTTCCCTGGATGGCTGGTACTCCTGCTTACTGAGGCTCTCTAAGTCTCCATTTATTCAAATTAAATGTTTCCTACTCATTCGAAAACCAAGCCATCTCTTGCTCATCCTCCCAGCTGCTGTCAGAGCAGCTAAGTGCCTCTTGGCAAGCCTTCTATTCTGAAGGGCTTGGAGGATGGCTTGTAATCTGCACTGAAGTGCAGCAAGTTGCTTCAGAACAACACAGCAAAGAGTCTATTGTTTGGCCTTTGTCAAGTTCTACACCATCTAGGTTTTCATTTATCTGTCAGTAATAGAAAATCTTATTTGTTGCACATTCTTAAGTTAGAGCTATCATCATTTTTATCCTGAACAAAGGAAGACTGTAAAAGCCCAAAGAAAAACATAAAAAGGAAAATGGAGCTTAGTGAAGCAAAAAGCCCTATAAAATCCTAAAAGGGCTTTTCTGTGGAAGACCTAAACCATAAAATTGATTCTTCCTGCTACATTACTTTTGAAGGGGTTGAAATGAGGGACTTTGAACGAGTATTTCCTATTTGTCTTCACCCACAAAGCAAAGTCCGTTCTTCTGAGATTGCAGTTCAGACTCCTGAGGGGTTTTGACTTCACAGCTCTCTGACCATTACTCTTACTATTAACCCCTGTACACATTATTGATAATCTTTGAACATCCCGATCCGCCTTGAGAAGGAGCTCAGTCTTTGCATTCCTCTTGAGAGATCCCCACACCCTATTGTGTTCTCTTCCTGTTAAATACAAATTCAGCAAATAAATATACAAGATGCTCAGGTAAATTCACCCTTGAAATAAATATGTTGGCTCAAGTGTGCCTGAAAGCCATGTGTTAAAGGTCCAGATGCACTTTGTGGTACTTCTGAGAGGTGGTGAAGCCTTTAGGATGTGGGTCTTCTAGGAAGTCTTTAGGTCATTAGCAGCATGTGTTTGAGGAGGATTGCCAGTCTAGTCTCTTTCTTGTTTTCCCTTTTGCTTCCTGGCTACCATGAAGCTAATGGCTTTTTGCTTCATTGTGTACTTTTTAGCATAACATGTTTCATTCAAACTAGCTCCAAAGTACAAAAGTTAACTGCACACAAACACAATCATCTAGATTATTATTTCTTTATAAGTTGTTTATCTCATAGATTTACTAAAGTAGCCAAATCTGTCACATCATGCAATATCTGAAATGGTTCTTATGTATTGAAAGTACAGGCTTAGTCGGTGATGTGTTTTGTCTGGCAACTTTTACTGCTTTCTGCAGATTACTACCTTCATCATTTAGTGGGATCCTAATATATGAGTAGTAATATCTCACTTGTAAACAATTAAAGTGTTTCCAGGGTTCCCTCCACAAACAAAGAGAGTAGAGAAGTCATCGTCACTGTGTCAAAAATATGATACCACCAGGCAGATCTACCAACAAACAAAAGCATAAGCCCTCCATAAAGATATTGATGAGTTATATGCACAGCAAAATCTTAAAGTACCAAGTCAAGTAAGACCAGCTGACAGGAGACCCATTCCTGAGGCTCAGGTGCCTCAGAAGGCAGCCTTTGTTGTATTTATATCTGAATCCTTTCACCCAACAGCTCTCATTAAGACAGTGGAGGCTGAGAGCTCCACTGGAAGGGAAGACCTCAAGAACTGATAGCCACAAAAAGCAAAATGCTCACCACCTAAAGGAAGATAATATGTCATTATTGAAGCAATGGAGAGAACATTATGTAGGAAATATTTCATAGTATGTAATATGTAATAGAATGTGAAAGGGCATAATGTCTATTGAAATCCCATAGCAATCACCATGAAATAATGAGTTATAGCTAATAGGCCAGTATTTTCAAGCTATAACGTATTTGCATCAATCCCAGATATAGATACAATGTGGAGAAATGAAGCAAAGAAACAAAGAATAGAAAGGACCAGAAAAGTAAGTGAGTCTTAGTTCCCTTTCCTGACTCTGTGAATTAAATCAAAGTGGACAAAAACAACTCAAGGGAGAACTAGCTTATATTCACTCAGTCCAAGTCTTTCTTGGGTCAGGGGAGGACTTGAAACAAGCTGGTCACATTGTGTTCCAACAGGAAGAAGAAAGCAATAGACACCGATGCTTAGCTTGTTTTTCTTCTTTTTATTAAGTCCAAGATACAAACCCATATAATAATGCTATCAACAATTACTATTTCCCCCTACGTAATCTAGATTGATTCAAGAAGGTAAATCCTTGCTAAAGAACATGCATACATTTTTGGTTAATTTTGTGGTTGTATTCATTTACAATTATTTCTACTTTCCCATTTCTATTTCAAATCCTTTCTATATATCTTTCCCACTCTCCTTTAAATTCATGACCTTTTTGTCTAATTAACATAAAACAGAGAGAGTAAAATGTAAGAAAAATACGCCAATGTGTGAAGCAAACTGGTTCTCTGTTACTGTGAACTCAGGGAAATTGCTCCAATGCGGAGAGCTCCATGTCTTTGGAAATAACATTCTCCCTGAGGTGCTAATGAAAACAAAGCGAACAAAATGTGTAAGTTATTTGGAAAATTGCACATATGCTATTTGTTTTTAATACTCTAATCATATTTACTTGATAATTTCATAAAATGTATTTTGATTATGTTAACCCCCTCTGCTTCCTCCATGTCAACTATTCTTATCATTACTCTTTATAGCAAGAAATTTCAGGTTAGATTTGTATGAGGAACAATTTGGAACATTCTGTTGCTCTATACCATTGTCAAGTAAGAAAATTGAAGTTTTGCAACCAGGGCATTTGTTTTGAGAGAACATTGTCAGTGGGAAATGGATAGGTGCAAACACCTTGGGAAGTTGCAGGGTGATAAATTGTTTATTATGTGCAAATAGAATGTAGAAAAGTTGAGTCTGCATATTTTGTCACAGAAGCAATGGTCACAAGCATGCCTTGTTTGCTGTTCAGGAATGTTGCTAGCATGCATGCGCTACGTACTCCCAAGTGTCTATTTCTATAATAATTCATAGCACTGTGTCCTTCCCATACATAACCATTACAGGGGATTTATGATCATTTTCTATCTCTTTGTCTCTGCCTTTTGTTTCAGAAATAATGTGTTGCTTTTCTTCAACAATATAAAATGGTTTCAGGAATTTTAAAGTGGATTGCTACACTAAGACGGGGAAATGAGTGCCAAGGGAGAATGTTGTGACTCTGAAATGGAAAGAGATGTGGTCTGACTACAAATTTAGATGCAGCTTTGATGGGGGAAATACAGCCAAGGTCTAGGAGCACACTAGACAAACATGCAGGTCTCCACAGCAGAGGGAAATATCAATGTAGGAAATGTTCCTGCAGAGGAAGCAGGTGTAGGGCATGTGAGAGTTACTCGTCATGAAAGGGACAGTTATGAGGCTAATTAGGTGAGTGTGCCAGATCCTTGCCATGGCTGTAATAGTGGTCTTATATGGACATACTTACCCACATCCACATACATGTGCAGCTTGTGCAAACACGTGCAAACTTTCATCTTATGGCATCTTTTCCCAAGGAAAAGAGCATTCTTTTACCAACAGGGACTGAGAAATGGTCACCTGGTGAATGGGATGAATGTGTAACTGTGGACTCATCTTCAGAGACCTGGACCACAGACATTGCTCCCTCATTGAACCAGGTTCTCAAAGGCCACTGCTGCTCACTCTCTGCCTGCAGAGCCCAAGAATCCATTCTCCCACTATATAGGTTCTTACAGATCTGTCTTTTAGGGCTCTCTCCTTCATACTTGCTCACATAATGCCTCCTTTATTGGCAGATATAATATTTCTAGACAAGAGTGCTTGCTTTATTATATGAAGGAAGCTTCATGGAATCATGTATTTCAGAACCTAAAAAGTAGCATAGAGGAAGAAAGTGGAAAAAAGAAGCTATGCAGAAATAGAGGCAATTGTGATTCCTACTGAAATCTAATCAGACAACTGTGCATGTGGGCACAGTCCGGAGGTTGAAAAGAAATGAAGACATTCTAGGATCATAGGTGAGGAGCAGAATCTAGCTTGAAACTAGAAAATGTACACACACACACACACACACACACACACACACACACACACACACTACATGTGTATTCTAGTAACACTCCATAACAACCAACAACATGAACTCTTGACCATTGCTTCTATGACAATAGTTTAAAAAATATGAAGACTTATCTTTTTCTATGATTTTGTTGAGAATATTAGAGTTGGGTCTGACTTTCACACGTACTCTGGTGCCTCATATTTGACCACATCCCCTGGAGGGGGAGACCTGGTGGCACTCAGAGGAAGGATAGCAGACTACCAAGAAGATACTTGATTTCCTATGAGCATATACAGGGGGAGGAAGTCCCCCTCAGTCACAGTCATAGGGGAGGGGAGTAAGGTAAAAATGGGAGGGAGGGAGGAATGGGAGGATACAAGAGATGGGATAACCATTGAGATGTAATATGAATAAATTAATAAAAAAGACTCATCTTTTTAAAATACATTCTCTCATCTGAGGAAATTAAAAACAACATTTATAGGCTTTTTTGACATATTGTCTCCTGTTTGATATTTTCTCAGAATGAGCAGCCACCTTTATGGTAAGTGGTGGTTAAGCTTACAGAATTTCACAATGGAATGAGCCTGTTTTAGCCAAATGATGCCTTTGCTATTTTCAAATCATCTCTAAGCATTTTAATGCATAAGATAATACTAGTGATATATAAGTATATACTACATGGAATTCTTTAAGGATTTGTGACAGGAAAAAATATACATGTTCAATACCGATTCAATCATTCCCAAATATTTTTTAGTCTATTAGTTAAAATCTTTAATCTGTTGGTTGAAAACTTTGGAGCATTTGAATACAGAGGCACTTCACCCTATGTCTATGACCTGTTTTTTCTAGCTCTCTTATTTGTACTTTAAGATATCTTTCCGGTGTAGCTTTTGCTGAGAAGCCTTCAGCGTTTTCCGTTCTCCATCTAGTACAGAAATAAGAACTCTTGTGAATAGCTCTATTATTAAATGTCCACACTGCACACTGATTATTTCTATCAGAATATCAGCTGAATTTAGATAAGTAGGTTACTTGAGGATTGGACCTAGATCATACTTTCACTTATACCTCATTAACTAGAATGGAGAGAATTGCAAGACATCATTGAGTAAATATCTATTGATTTACTTACTGATTAGCGTATACAGGAGAACATTTGAAATAGCTGTCTACACATCAATAGAAATAACCAAGAGTTCAAAACAACTCCACCTTTAGTGGCTCTGACTACAAAACACATGTCAGTATGTCTGTTTATCCAAGAAACCACCATACACTTTGAGACTGAATGTTTGATGTAACCAAAATCATCTCTTAAAAATTTTCCTAACTTGTATATCATTATGTTACACTGAAACTCCCATTTATTCAAACCACAGAATGTGTTTGCAGAGTGGATCTGCTTTATGAGTGGTGGCTTTGCACCTACATTACTCTACGAACCCAATAAATTCTTTATAATTTCTAACATAGCTCAACTTCTTGCCATAGAGAAAGTATTTTGCTGTTTCTCTTTACTCAAATATACCACAGGGCCTGGAGATCTTGTAAGCATTCTCCTTCTCCCTGTAACTACCTCTAGACTGGCAATTTCTGCTCCTACACAAAGCTTTGCTCTAATAGAGGATAATTGTCTACCATCTTCTTTTGTCTTCTTTTTTCATTACCTCTTAACTATTTGACATCTACTCTTTTATGTCTCTATAAAGAAAGGCAGTCAAGCAATAGGAGGCATATTTGAAGGCCATCATCACTCAGTGAGCTTCACATAGAGCTTTATACTGCCAAGGTCACATCCAAAGGAAAGGGAATGGTCATAAGGTAGCCCAGCTTCCTCAAGGAAGGAAGCAATGGGGCCCAGGGGCACAGGTAGCATTGTTGTATACTAAACACTAGGGAGGTAGAGAGACACTCATGAGACATTCAAATGACATTTGGTGACAGATGAGCTTGAATGATCCAATAAACATTCTGCCTTTCAGATGGTCACTCTGGCCATTTGTGATGAAAACTTGAGCACATAAATGCACATTTTCCTATAGAAGAGTTTTTATCCACCAATATGACTACTCTGATTGAAATACAAACATACCTTTAATCCCAGGAGACAGAGGCTAGCAGATCTGTGAGTTCAGGGCCAATCTGGTATAGAGTAAGTTTCAGGTAGAGAAAGGCTTAGGTCCAGATGTGGTAGTTCCCACTTTTAATCCAGCAGTCAGGAGAGAAGTATGCAGTTTTCTGAGTTCTAGTTCAGTTCTGCTCAGGCAGTTGCCTAGAGTCAGAGTGTTGACAGGCAGTGCAGTGGAGTTGAGTTTGTGGCAATCAGTTTGTGAAATTCAGAGGCAGTTTTAATTGGAGATTTTTACAGAGACAGATTGAAGATGGAACAAGCTAGACAAACGTGAAGACAGAACAAGCCTGAGAATGAGAAGGAGCCAGAAGATTAGAACATAGTTCCAAAGATAGTATGAGACCAAGCATAACAATTCAGTTTGATCCTGAGAGAGAAGCCAGAATGAACCATTCAGCTAGGAGAGGAGTTTGAGTCAGAACAGCTGAGTTGAACCAGCAAGAATTCAGAAAGAACTAGAAAAGGTGAGCTTATTCAGAAGTAAATCGCAGAGGCTGAAAATATTCTAGGCCTAGATTAGATTGTACAGAGGATAGATGCTTCCAGGACTAGGCCTATATTAGCATTCAGAGGCAGTATGCCTCAGAGATGACAATTGATCAGACAAGTAAAGGTTACTTTAACATGGTCCCTGGCTCTTGGGGTCGCCATAGGTCATTACTACAGAGTTTCCTTTTCAGATGGCCACACTGAAATTCATCTGGGTACATAAACACCTGGGCTTGTCTAGTTAGTCATCTTAATATAGGCCTTTACTAGGATGATATAGAAATGTTTACATGTGAACTAAACCTCTGCTTTTATGCTTTTCTTATGTGGGTGGAGATAATAATGGTAGTGGCTACTTGCTTTAAAAATGTCTTCAAGGCTCTTTACATACCAGTTTGGGCAGAACTTGAATTTCACACACAGAGCAGAGTAAAATATTAGAAGAAAATCCACAAAAACTAGAGTTGAATTCTTCCTGCCCTCGGCATATAAGACATGCAGAGCCCGTCCTAAGCTGTCTGTGTCAGAGTTCCTCATGGAGAGATAGTACACAACATATTTCATGCTTACTTTGAGGTAGATTTTCTGGGTTCAAATCATAAATCTCTACTCATAAGCTTTCAGATCCAGAACTAGTTTGGTTAACCAAAAGGGAAAGGGTTTTATAGTACTTATATAGCAAATGAGAAATGAACTTCAGCTAATAATTTTCCTCTCCACTCTGCTCTATTAAAGATCTATAATGTGGGAACCTAGGTCTCCAGCCATCACTTTTGTATCAGCCCACTGCGCAGTTTGTCATGGGACACTCTGCCACAGGAAATTTGGTGCATAAGTTGTGTGGCAGTATCATGGTGTTCCTCCTGGTGTGCATCCAGCTGTGGCTAGAAATTTTCTGGGCTGTGGACATGGTACTAACAACCTTCCTCTCTACCCAGGACAAAGAAACTGCTGTGTATCATTGTCATCAACCTTACTACCTTACATGCCAATTCTACATTTCTCTTGACTCACCAAGAGCTGTATAGCACCTCACTGGTCGTGACTCTCACACTCTAAGGGAACATAGAGCAGTATGGTCCAGACTGTTCCAAAGTTGGGTCTTCTGTAACATAGTGTGCAGAACTTGGTCAAATCCCACCTATTAGTTCTGTCCTTGTCTTTATTTCTCATATGATATTCTTATCAGAAACCAGAGTGAAGATGAATAGTTTTATTACATTTTCCCAAAACAGGTGGCAAAAACAGTGAGAGGACCATTTGTAATGTGACAGTAAAAATTGATGGCTCATAGGATATGTGTTTGTCATTTCTATCATTGACAGGCTTTAGAAGACAACATGAGTTCTGTTTAATATTAGAATAAATGTATGAGATGATTTTTATTTATCCTGCTGAGGAAAAAAGAAAAGTTTTTGCAGTATAGAAAGGCTAAAATATGCTAAAAACCAACCTTTCATATTTTCTTTCTTTTTTTTAAGTTTTCTCTATTTAATATTAATTTTCAAATATTCAGCATAGATTTTCAAGGATTTCAAAACACAGTAAGTTATGTTTTAGTGTGGAGACTATTTTATTTTGAATAGTGTGTTCACTAAACATCAGAATCTAAAATCAATTTATAAATTAATATTTTTCTCTCATATTTACTAATACATTCTCAAAGTATTTGCTGTGATATATTTTTATCATTCCTAATCTTAACATGCAAAGCAGACATATTTTAATTAAGAAACATAAAGTACATAATACTTTATCCACATTTGAAGTTTATACCAAATTGAATTGAAGCATAACAAAATCAGCCTACTTTTCATAAATAATGTCTCAGACATTATGTGGGACTTTTTAATTATTTTGTTTAATTCAAATATTTTACATCTGCGTTCTTATTTTTCAAATGTCTGAGTCATTTCTTCTTATACATAAAATAAAACAAAGAAAGAAGCAATTTTGTTCACAGTTTCAAAGAGTTTATTGCATGGTCAGTTATTTTCATTGTTTCCAGAATATGATGAGGCATATGCTGGAAAAATGATGTACACTTTATGAGGGACAACAAACGATGAGCTAGCCAGTGAGATTATGCAACACATACTATTCCTCTAAATGACATACTTCAGTAACCCACTTCTTCTAATCAGACCCTATTTCCAGGTTACCATTAATTCCCAATAACGTCATAAAACTATGGTTAACAGTCAGTTCCATTGATTAGGTCACAGCTTGCAAGAGACTCAGAGCCAATAAAGAGCTACAAATTTTAAGAAATAAGCCATTAGGGAGACATTTCTTTACAAATAATAACAAAGCGATAAATGACAAATCCACATATCTTGAATTGCTTTTGAAAATGATACTATTACCAAAATGCTTTTTCTTAAAAGTTTTTGAAACTGTTCTCCATTCACATTTCATTTCACAGGTACATATTATGTGTCTACCATGTTTATGGATCTTTCTATATTTGAAAATGGATATTAGATCACAATCCATGTACATTTTGAGTTCAGAGTTCGTTTTATAATGGTGATTCATCAGAACTTAGGAGACAGGTCTGTGTCATAAGTGATACTAGGGGAAGTCAGAGGGTGGGTGAGAGAAAGAGGGAAGGAAGCTGAGAAGACCAGTTAAGAAAGCACAGAGTCATTCTGAGTGAAGAGATTTGCATTTAAATATTCTATCCTGGTAAGGAGAAAGGAATGGATTTATGAGTCATTCTAGAGGTCAACTTCAGAGATTTCATGACACATCAGGAATGTTTTAGCATGAGTGCAGAGGACTGTTAATGCATTAAAGGCTTTATGTGATATGGGTGGGACAGGTCTGAGAGATGACAGGATGTCCATGTTCATTAAGTGAAAGTATCATTTTAGGTGTAGAATCAAGGCTGGAGGAAAAAAAAAATCATGAAACTGTTCATGACGCACTAAAGCTTTAATCAACGATAAAGTTGCCAATAAAATTAAAACAGAAATGAAAATTGCACAGAACAAGGGTGGCATTCCAGCTTTTAAGCTGCAAATTTAAAGGAACCAGTGAAGGAGACTGAGTGAAGGGAACAAGGGGACATTCAGATGAGAAAGGTAGGGTGTGCATTCTCAGGGAGGTTATCAACAGGAAGTACAGGTCAAGACAGGGAGGGGACCTCGATATGTGAGACCTGTTCTGCTCAAACATAAGAAGTCATAAAGAATTGATTAAATTGCCACTTGTTTACGTCATTTAGTTTTGAAAAGAAAATGTTTCTTTTATCTAAATATTGGCATTCAAATAGTGAATTTATTTATTAGCCACAATGTTTTCCCATTGTATTTCAAAGGGGTGCTTAAATTAAGCTTGAGAGACAATTTCATTTCCAGTATGCCAATCAAAGGTGAGTGAGGCGTCGTCTTGCTCACTTGCCTTTGATTTTCAACATTGAGTCCTTGACCTAGGGCCATGTGAAAAAGCAATAACCTTTATTGCAGTTTCCTAAATACACATAGAGAAAGCATCTAACTCTCCCTGTGGATTGGAACAGTGAGAATGCCACTCCTAACCTGCCCAGGGCAGTAATCCTTAAATCCCTGTTACTGCTCGCCACTGTTTCAAGGTTTTCTAATAGAAACTGGCAACAGTTTTGTTCTGCATCCTTTGCTGTCCTTGCTGTTTGTTGTTTTCTTGTTGTTTCTGAAGGAAGACAGGAAAGTAGAAGAAGCGAGAAATGAGGAGATAGAATATTTAAAACAAGGATTATACATACCAGAAAGTTCTCTGATGCAGCTTAAATATCTCATAGTGGAATGAAATTGGAACAAACACGCTGACAGCATTAACAATCTCATCCAGACCCCCTCCCACACCATATGGCCACAGCCTATAAGGTCTCTTCCACATAGCCTGCTTCCCCATCGCATGAGTGCCACAGGTTCCCTTCTGGTAGAGGTCTAGAGGAGGGGAATAGGGTGAAAAAGGGAGAGAGGGTGGAATGGGAAGATCTAAGTGATATGTAACCTGAATAAATTATAAAAATAATAAAAAAGAGAAAGGAAGGTGTTTAGTGGCCAACCCAAGCCAACTCCCTAGGTGCTAAGTTATTCCCTTTGCTTGCCTCCTTTGGTTTTAGCATCTCTGGCCAGTGACCCTGCTTCTCCGCTGAGCCCTCTCTACTTAAGATACACCAACACTAGTGGCTTTTTGAACTGTTCAAGAAACTGGCTCATCTGTGCAATGATAGAGGCAATTTAAATACTTAGGCTTCTATTTTGATCAGTGTGGACTTTGATTAGCGTGTTCATCACAGTGAAAGGTCTCACTAAGAGAAGGGAACTACAAAACTATGAAAAAGCCTATGTTTGTGAGGAAGACTTTGTCTAGATGAGATTGTTAGTTCTGTCAGTGTGCCTGTTCCCATTTCATTCCACTGTCAGAGGCAGTCTCTGCTCTCCCTACAACGGGCTTAACAACACACATAGCAAATTGTTGTCAGCCAAGCCCCACCCCCTGCATCAAACTGCCTATTTACTGCTTTGCTTTATACAATAAACATATTTTCTTCCTTTAGTAATCTCTTATTATTTAATAATATACCATTCATATTCAAACATTTTTAGAGATACATCTGGGGTTTTGAAACAGAGGGCCAGTCTGGCCTGGACTGGTTTGGGGATACATTTCCTGGGTCCTCTCAATGAACTATTAGAAAGAATCTGCTATATACATTGTATGCCTATATATGATTGGGCATTCATATGAATAAAATAAAATCAACCATAGAAATGGACATATAGTGGAGAAAAGATTACAAAACTTACCTGCCAATCAAAAGAGTGGAAAACCCAAACTAAACTCCAAGACTCCAGCTTCTCCTTCTCTTGATCCCCCAGGGAATAACTGGAGCCTCTGAGTCAGATGGCCTGCAGCCTCTTTCATCAGTGTGTATGTAACTGGTATGTTCTTCATGAAACTTTGTGCTGCATTGCTTCCCATGTGCATCAATACTAGTCCTTTGAACAAGGAACCAAAAAATCTAGAAACACCTAAGCAGATAGAAACTACATGTAACAAAATGGAATGAGTGTGCTAAGGAGCTTAAAGAATATGTGCTTCCTTTGTAATCAAGGACCTGCCCACTGAAACAGAGCAGGACTGCATTTAGATGGTGTCAGGGGGAAACACCTTGGGAATGACTGTGCAGGGAGGCAAGGAGAAAGAGGATGGGGAAACTCACTATTCCCTTTTTTTTAATATGTGAAGGCAGTGCTGTGTATTTTCACACTTAATGCAGAGGTTATGCGAAAGAGGTCATGATTGAATTCTCTGTTGGTTTCGTAGCTATGGGGGTGCTTTAGCATATAAATGATCCTTTCATTTGAAATTTTATTTTTTCAAGAATCTTCTATGCTTGAATTGCCAAATGTAATCACAAAAATATGTGATAGCTGAACGAATCATAACCATTTCAAAGGGGACTTGTCTAAAGCTTTTAATATTCATGTTATTCAGTCCCATGATCATCCCATATCTGGTGACTATCACATGCGTTTGGTCTCTTAGAATTGCCATTCTATGAGATTGCTGTATGCAGGCTAATTGCATTGCCAGCTAAAAGTTATTAATAGGAATAGAGTTTGGGACAGCACACCACCAAAATGACATAGAAAATCCCCTCAGGAGCTGTGATGATCTCCACAAATGTGACCACTTCAGATTGACAGTTGATTATATTTCTATGAAAGCAACTGTGTCACTGGGTTTATTTGTCTGTTTCATTGTTGATAATGACTTACATTAAAATCTAATCTGTAATTTTATGAGATAAGCTTTGTATTTTTAAGCTGAAACTCTATTGAGTTAGATGAGTTTGGCTGCAGCGAATGCCACTTAATCAATTTGGCAATAACCAAGGGAAGTCCTTACTCAGCCTTCTAATATTTCAAGTACACAACCTTTTTACTTCCTTTTTTCATGCATCCAAGGAAACATATCAATGTTCTTCAAACATTCCTGTCTCCATCTTGGTGTCCTCTTGAAGGTATTCTAGTCAGGTGTCATAAAGACATTTCTTTTTCCTGATGTAATACTGAGCCTTGGTTTAATCTTTTATTATATATTTGCCTTGTTGTTATACAATTGTTTTAACTTTATATTTCCAATAGACAGCACGTTCTTGGAAAGGTAAAACTGGTTTGTTGTTTTGTTTCTTGGTTTTTGCTTTTTTTTGAGACAGGGTTTCTCTGTTTAGCCTTGGCTGTCCTGGACTCTCTTCACAGACCAAGCTGGGCTCAAACTCAGAGAGATCTACTAGTCTCTTGCCTCCCTGAGTGCTGGGGTCACAGGCATGTGCCACTGTGCCCATCCAGAATATTGGTTTTCAAAAGCTTTATCATCTCCTCACTAGCCATGAAATGAATGAGTGAAGGTGGGAGGTACTGAGTACAGTGTCTCAGTGCTTATTGTAAATTCTGTTCTACTTTACACTGCCTGGAAAACATACTGTAGAAGTTCTTCATCCAAACCTTTAGTCTTTGTCCACACCTGGAAGCAGTAAAATGATATCAGTAGAAACAGTTAAAGGTGTCTGAAGAGCTGCTCTCAATGGAAAGGAAAGGAACAATAGAATAAACTGAACTGAACAAATACAAACAAGGCAACATACAATGCTGCAAAGTCTGAGATTGTGTCCAAGGCTGTGTCTAAGGCTGCATGAGTCAGAGAGGTAAGCAGCCCTGTGGTGGGGTTGAAAAATTGAGAGCCTGGAATCAGCTTTTGGTTCACACTGTGGCTCTGACACATAGCAGCCAAGTGCCATTAACCTCTTCTACAACTGTGGATTGTACATAAATTTGCTAGGAATATTTGATATTTTCTATAAAGTCTTCTAGTTGAAGAAGCAAGTACACTACATACTCAAAAAACACTGGCTCTTATATTTAATATATTTGTTAAATGATTATTTCTTTCTTTGATTTTAAAATTAGACATGCGCACGATCAAGGCTTACTGGTATATCAAGGGTGATTTATTCATCATATACATTAAATATATATTAACTTTTAGCTTAAGTTCTGAAAAAGTATGTATATCTTTAAATTATAGGTCTCATAGACTTCATCAACTATCTTTCATATATTATATAGGGAGGAGTCTCTATATGAATTAAAATTCTAAAGGTCTCTGATAGCTTTTGCAGGATAGGACTCTAATACATCTTGCTTCTACCTGGATAACAGAGCTTTTTTTAAAAAAAAATGTCCATCTCCAGATAAATTTTTAGTAGTAACTAATTTTTAAATGAAGACAGAACAGTGTATATGCGCATGCTGATACAGGGAAAGGAACCCAGGTCCTCTGCAAAAGTAGTGGCTGCTCTAAACTGCTGAATCTGAATTTCAGCTCTGAAAGAGCATATTTTAAAAATATTTGTTTATCCTTTATTTTAATTATGTTCTTCAATCATAGAAAATGTCAATGAAGCAATCAATATACCAAGTGCTTAATATGTAGAGTTAGTTATAAGTCACAAGCCTTGTCTGAGACAACTTTTGTAACCTTCCAAGTTGAAGTTCTCACATCATCTATTTGAGAGACTCTGGTGAGACAATGTAGTTGCATTTCCTATAGAAGTGTGCTGTCAACAGTGTGCCAGCATGTGCAGTCACTTGAGTTTTTTATCTTGGCCATTCGGATAGGTATAAGATGGAATCTCAGAGTCATTTTGATTTGCATTTCTTTGATGACTAAGGACATTGAGCATTTCTTTAAGTGTTTCTCAGCCATTCAATATTCCTCTGTTGAGAATTCTGTTTAATTATGAGCCCCATTTCTTAATTGTGTTATTTGGTTTTGTGGTGTTTAATTTCTTCAGCTATTTATATATTTTGGATATTAGACCTTTGTCACATGTAGGGTTGGTGAAGATGTTTTCCCAGTCTGTAGGCTGTCACTTTGTTCTGTTGAGAGTGCCTTCTGCCTTACAGAAGCTTCTCGGCCTTATGAGGTCCCTTTATTAATTGTTGACCTTAAGTCCTGGACAGTTGGAATACTGTTCAGGAAATTGTCTCCTGTGCCAATGAGTCCCAGGCTCTTCCCTACTTTTTTCTAACAGATTGAGTGTCTCTGGTTTTATATTGCAGTCTTTAATCCACTTGGACTTGAGTTTTGTGCATGGTGACAAATATGGGTCTACTTGCATTTTTCTACATGTAGACATGCAGGTGGACCAGCACTATTTGTTGAAGATGCTATCTTTTTTCCATTGAATAGATTTAGCTTCTTTCTCAGAAATCAAGTGTCCATTTTGTGTGGATATATTTCTGGGTCTTTGATTTGATTCCATTGATCAACTAGCCTATTGTTGTGCCAGTACTATGCTATTTTAATTACTGTTGCTCTATAGTACAGCTTGAGATCAGGAATGGAGATTCCTCCAGAGCATCTTTTTATTTATTTATTTTTTATTTTTTTATTATTTATTTATTTATTTATTTGTATTTTATTAATTTATTCTTGTTACATCTCTATGGTTATCCCATCCCTTGTATCCTCCCATTCTTCCCTCCCTCCCATTTTCCCCTTATTCCCCTCCCCTATGACTGTTCCTGAGGGGGATTACCTCCCCTTGTATATGCTCATAGGGTATCAAGTCTCTTCTTGGTAACCTGCTGTCCTTCCTCTGAGTGCCACCAGGTCTCCCCCTCCAGGGGACATGGTCAAATGTGAGGCACCAGAGTACGTGAGAAAGTCATATCCCACTCTCCACTCAAGTGTGGAGAGTGTTCTGACCATTGGCTAGATCTGGGTAGGGGTTTAAAGTTTACTGCCTGTTTTGTCCTTGGCTGGTGCTTTAGTTTGTGCGGGATCCCTTGACCCAAATCTGCCTATCATAATGTTCTACTTGTAGGTTTCTAGGACCCTCTGGATCCTTTTACTTTGCTATTCTACCATGATTCTCTCATCTAGAGTCCCAGTAGGATGTCCTCCCCTCAAGCAACACAACATGCTGGAGAGGATGTGGGGAGAGAGGAACACTCCTTCATTGCTGGTGGGAATGCAAACTAGTACAACCACTTTGGAAATCTATCTGGTGCTATCTCAGAAAACTGGGAATAGGGCTTCCTCAAGACCCTAGCTATTCCACTCCTTGGAATATACCCAGAAGATACACCAGCACACAGCAAGAAAATTTGCTCAACCATGTTCATAGCAGCCTTATTCATAATAGCCAGAGACTTGATACCCTATGAGCATATACAGAGGGAGGTAATCCCTCTGAGGAACAGTCATAGGAGAGGGGAATAAGGGGAAAATGGGAGGGAGGGGAGAATGGGAGGATATAAGGGATGGGATAACCATAGAGATGTAACAAGAATAAATTAATAAAAAAAGATTAAAAGAATGGATTTTAAAAAAACTGTGGTACATTTACACTATGGAGTACTACTCAGCTATTAGAAACAAGGATATCCTGAAATTTGCAGGCAAATGGATTGAACTGGAAGTAATCATACTGAATGAGTTAACCCAGACTCAGAAAGACTCACGTGGTATATACTCACTTATAATTGGACACTAGCCCAACAGAGATATCCCCTGAAAGTCTTCACTAGGAGATTGGGATAGATGCGAGGACCTCCTACTGGGACTCTAGATGAGAGAAGTATGGGAAAATAGGGAAATAGAAGGATCCAGAAGGTCCTAGAAACCTGCAAGAAGAACATCATGACAGGAAGATCTGGACCCAGTGGGGTCTGCTCAACCTACTGCAGCAACCAAGGACAATACATGCAGTAAATATTGAATCCCTACTCAGATCTAACCAAGGGACAGGACATTACCCACAGTTGTGTGGAGAACAGGGAATGACTCTGACACGAACTCTGGTGCTTCATATTTGACCCTTTCTCCTTGGTGGGGAGGCCTGGCAGCACTCAGAGAAAGAATAGCAAGTCTACCAAGAGGAGACTTGATAGGCCATGACCACCTGGTGGGGGAGAAGGTCCCTTTCTGTTCCAGACCTAGGGGAGGGGAATAGGGTGAAATAGGGAGGGAGGGAGGAATGAGAGGAGACAAACAAGAGGATAACAACTGAGATGTAATCTGAATAAATAAATAAATAAATAAATAAATAAATAAATAAATAAATAAAGTATGCCAGAACAAAGAGGTCTAGCCTCATATCTAACTCCATTGTCTTCCTAGAAATGTCTCTAAGTAAATCAAATATGATTTTCACTCTGTGTTTAATGAATGGTAATATATTTATCCAATTTTGGGGCATGGATTTTAACAGACACTTATGATTTTAACAGAGAAAAAGTTCGGTCGTATGTTTTCCTCATATTAGAATAGGAGCAGAATTCATAAAAGCTCATTTGATGTGTCAGTTCCTGTAGGTACTGTCACATACACACACACACATATAGCTGTTAACTATGAAATGAGGAATTGCCACACATTGTTTGAAGATATGATAGAAGTCTATAACCATTTGATTTCAATATACCTGATCCTAATTCAGTCAGTTGAAAGACTTCAAAGCCAAAGCTGAAACTAGTCTGGCCTTTGGCTCTAACCTGCCTTGCCTCATAGCTTTCAATATGAACATCAAATTTATTGTACTCAGCTATGTGTCTCCCATAATAATAAGAAAAGTAAGGCTGGTGAGAAGCCTCGGTGCTAAGAGCACTTTCTGCTTTTGCAGAGGACCTGGGTTCAGTTCCCCACATCTAAATTGTGGCTAGAAACCATGACTCCAGGTCCAGAGGTTCCAGTGCCTTCTTCTGGTTTTTGTTGGCACTGCACATATGTAGTACACATATGTATAAGCCCATACTCATGCATATTAAATAAAAATAATCTAGAAATTAATTAATATCAAACACGTTGGTGCGCGGCTTTAATTATATCATTTGGAAAACTGAAACAGGCAGATGTCTATGAGTTTGAAGTTTGTTTGGTCTACACAGTAAGTGTCAGTCCAGACTGGCTAGAACTACATAGTGAGAACTTATCTGAAAATTCAATAATAATAATGAAGAAAGAAGAATGAAGAGTAGAAAAGAAGGAAGAAGGAGGAGAAGGAGGAAAAGATAGGAAGAAGAGGAAGAAGGAGCAAGAGGAGGAGGAGGAGGAGAATGAGACTATTAGATATTCCATGGAATTGTAGATTCTCAACAGTTTACCAATTTTTATTTCCTGAATGTCTTTCTGAGCATTGGTATCAATAAACAATCATCTTTAGTAAGTATAGGGTGTCCATTAACATTCACATAATTTTCTTTCCAATGCTCCACAAGGAAGTGGAAAAATTAATGGCCAGAAAATAATTATATTATTGTGTCAGCTTCCAGATTTCTGTAAAAATATTAATTATAAATGTAATAATCCTTTCTCCATAGAAATGATCCCTAAACACTTCTGTGTTTTTCTTTACATCATTAGCAGATACCACAAATTATAGGTCAACGGTCAGTAATTTCTTAACTGTTTTCATGTGGCTGCTGCTCTTTTGCACAGGGCAAGTTTTACTCCTGTATGTTCATAAATAAGTTATTTTTGGAGGCATCATGTGGAAACCCTGAATTCACTCCATATGAATTTTCATTTAAAAGAACTTCAAACTTTCCCCTCCAGCTTTTCTAGATTTTGTATTTCTTGCAGAGGCAAACAGGAATGCTATCTCTTGGTTGTGGCTAACATTAATAGGCATTTGCATTCACTATAGCTGAGATAAAAGTTAAAGAGTCTTAAAAGCATATAAATAGATGAAGCAGGAAGATGTCATGCTAAAAGAGGCTGAGGATAGTGGAGATAACTCCATGCTTAGCAGGGTCTTATTGGTGTCACTGTAGGAAGTACAAGCCTAGATTAGAAAGAACATTTCTGAGCAAAATCAGCATACAATTCGTTCATCTTAGAAGTCTAGGATAAGGACAGAATATGCTTGGTGCCCTAGAGAATACTAGAAATTAATATGCATGAAGAAAAAAATCTATAAAGAAGACCAAAAGAAAAGATGGAATGTGTAACTATTTCAAACAACGTAATTTGAGTAATTCCAACTAACCTTAAGAACGTATGTTAAGAAAATTATAACTAAAAATTAGTTTCTATGTTATTCATCTAGGGACTACCAATGACCATAATGATATTGTTTTTGGTGTTTGTTTGTTTGCTGTTTGTTTGTTTGCAATAGCTTGAATCTGTAATGGCAGGTAAGCAGGGACATCTCAAATACTAATAAACTTGCATTAAGATAGAGAAAATAAAGAAAGGGCTGTGTCGAGATTATGAGTGGCCTTTTTACCCCATGGTAGTGCTCAATGAAACATGAGAAGCATCAGCTTCTGCCCTAAGGATTTGAGTTTTCATTTTGCAGCTGTCATAGTAAGATCAGTGACCACTAGCCTGTGGGGGTACACTTGATTTATCTGTGAAACTTAAAGTAGAGATACCCAAAACCCCAGGTCATTTGTACTGAACTAATATCTGGGTACAAAGTGACAGAACTTTTGTTTAGGTTCCCTTCCCATCTTATCTGGTACTGTATATATTATTTAGGTGTCATAAAATTAGGTTGTTTTATTCTTATATCACAGCTTTAATATGAATTTCTAGGTGTTACCTTACTGCTTTAAAAGGCTACAATCTTAATTTTAAAACATATATTTCAACTATTGTTCTATTATAAAATAACCAAATATTCTGACTTATCATTTCCCTATTCTGTAAAAATATCAGAAATACAGTTTTACAGCAATTTTCAAATTTTGATCTTTGCAGCTGCATGTGAACAATGGAAATACTATCAGTAAATTAATAATTAATAATCCCGGAGGTAAGACCACATGGTCTAAGCACCATGTGGAAATTTCTGTCTTTATTGTTAGGTGCATTGTGTCCTTTAGGTACTTCCTGCCTCTCATTCTCCCTTGTGATGTCTAGCTACAGCAGAGGTAATTAAGATTATATATTCGCTGTCTACCAGTTTTGCTTTAAATATGTCAGTTCCAATCAAGTAGGAGCTATCTGAATTGCATTCAATCTATTTGTACTAAAAAATTAAGAATACATTTAGTATGATTAGAATAAGAGTATAGTTAAGGTCAAGACAGTGAGTACGAGGTAAAGGGAATGGTAAACTATGGTTGAAAACTGGAAATAAATAAATGAGGAGAGAATATGTATTTAATGTTAAAAAGCACTATATTTGAGAACTGTAGTCTATTTTTCCACTTTCCTCAAATGTCATATTGGCTGTTTTTCAAGCATTATGTTGGGTCAATGGTGCAAATATTAAGGAAGATACAAAAACAGATCGCTGTCTGCTCCTGAAGAACAGTATGCAGGGATACAATTGAAAAATATTATATTATGGAAGAGTAAGGATATTAGAAGTTTGTAATAAGTGAAAATGATAAAAGCTGAATTGTAGAGAATGAATATAAAGACAATGATGCTTTAACTTTCATGCATTAATTTTATACTACACCTTATTTATTTATTTATTTATTTATTTATTTATTTATTTATTTATTTTCCTTTTGGTTTTTCAAGACAGGGTTTCTCTGTGTAGCCTTGGCTGTCCTAGACTCACTCTGTGGACCAGGCTGGCCTCTGTCTCCCGAGTGCTGGGATTAAAGGCATGCACCACCATGCCCAGCCCCTAAACCATATTTCTTAATACAATATTCCAACAACTCTATGACCAAAGATGCCAACTTCTGGCTTCAATGCAGTGGTCACTCCACAGCATAGCGGGCCTCCATCACCACCGTCCTCTCATTAGTGCTACCGAATTTGGCTTCGTTATGGAACATTGAGTCCAAAAATCGAGCACTGGATTTGTGATCACCTTTATTTGTAGATACTTTCATTGGACACCCCAAGCCCTCTTTATTGAATAGCTTTTAGTGGTGTAGTTCCCACATTTAATATCTAAATATAATAAGGGCAGATAACTGCGATCCTCTCTAGAAGAAATTAGCTAGTTTAAACTCGACTATTAATGAAGCTGTCTCCTATTGCCTCTCATCTGTAGGAATATTACTATAGCAAATATTTTTATCAGCACTTTCATGTGGGGGAAACTTTAGCAATTCCTATTATTTTCTCTCTGCACCTTAGCTCAGTGTAAGATGCTGAACACATTGGTTCTCTGGGGCTGGTACAGTTGTTTTGCTTCTTTTAGAGGTCCTACCATATAGAGCTACCAAGCAAATGATTCTTTGGGTCTCTGTCTTCCTCACTGGTTCTTATCATCACATAAAGTTGCTATAACAGTAGAGTAGAGAGTTACTTGCATTTTTCATCACAGATTAAAGTCCTCTTCACATCCATTCATGTATTCATATATTTATTTAATAGACTCCATGCTGAGATATTGTAAAATGGAGCACCAGGAAATATGCAGAGATTCAAAAGGATACCAGATGATGCTTTCAAAGAAACAGCTGAGAGTGTTGAGTGATTTGAGAATAAACTGGGAAGCCCTTAGCTCTCTTTTTTGGGCAGTCCAAATCTCATCTGCCTGCTTTATTAGTGGGATGCATTTTTTAGCAGGGGTATGCTAATTTTGGTTTCTACCTTCACATTTTTCTGCCTCCCTCCTAACTCTGTGACTCTCTGATATCTTAATAACTGCATAGTTGATCTGCTTGATGGTTATAAGCTCTGGAGAACCATGCCATCTCTCTCTCTTTCATTTTCCTTTTTTAAAAAAGTTTGTTTATTCAATTTATGTCCTGGTTGTAGCCCCATCCCTCCTTCCCTCCCAGTTCCACCTCCCTCCCTCTCCCCACTCTCCCCTCCCTTATTCCTCAGAAAAAGGGAGCCCTTTTTAATCCACTACAGCTCATCAAGTTGCATCAGGAAAGAGCATGACCTCTTCCCCTATAGTGTGGCAGGGTAGTCTCGCCAAGCAGAAGTGGTCAAAAAGCTGGCAACAGAGTCCTCTGTCAGAGATATCCCCTGCTCTCATTACTAGGGGACCCACATGAAGTCTGAGATGCCCATTGGCTACATCTGTGTAGGGGACCTAGGTCCAGTCCAAGTGTCCTCTGGGCCCTTGTTGATTCTGTTGGTGTTGTAGAGCTCCTGTTACCTCTAGGTCCTTCTATCTTTGCCCCCACTTTTCCACAAGACTCCCTATACATTGCGCAGAGTCTCAGCATCTGTTTCCAGTGCTACTGGGTTGAGTCTCTCAAAGGACAGCTCTAGTAGGCTTCTGTCTGCAAATATAGAAGAGTATCATTAATAATGTCAGTGGTTGGCACCCTCCCATGAGATAGGTCTTGGGTTTTGCCAGGCATTGGTTGGACATTCCCTCAATCTCTCCTCTATCTGCTCTAACTTTATCTCTGCATGTCTTGTAGGCAAGGTAAGCAGTTTTACAATTAAGGAGGCTTAGGAAGTTTAAGGTTCTGCCAGAAAATGAAGAGAAGATATTTTCTTTTTACTTTTCTTTTCTTTTTCTTTCTTTCTTTTTGTAAGAGGAAAAAGTCCTTGGATGTATGGCTGTGATGGTCACACCACATTCTGAATTTTTTTAAATATAGTACTCTGTTTGCATATGTGTTTACATGCCATGAGATGATATCAGATCTCATTATAGATGGTTATGAGCCACCATATGGTTGCTGGGAATTGAACTCTGGACCTTTGGAAGAACAGACAGTGATCTTAACCTCTGAGGTATCTCTCCAATCTGAGAGATATTTTCTTTTTTTACATTAAACAATTTTTATTAATTTTAATATATACATTTATTTTATTACACTTGAATAAAATAAACTATATACAGCAGGAAGAACCATGAGACAATCAGGAGTTATATAAATGTTACATTTATAGTGACTTGGCTATTTGTATTTGTCAAATTTGAAGAAAGTCTTTTTCTAAATAGTCAAGTCACTATGAATGTAACATTTCTATAACTCTGAAAGATATTTTCTTAATGATACAACTTCCATATAAGAGTTAATAACCTGAAAAACAAGTTGCTTCTTTTGTTCTAAAGCTAAAGTATGGGATTTTACCTTGACTACACTCTTGATTGTGACTTTTTAAAACTCCAAATAAGCAATTCAATAGTTCCATTTATAAAAATGTGTCACTTTGGGAAAGAAAAAATTAAAGTTGCTGAAAAGTAAAACAGTGCCTCTATCTTAAACCAGAAAAGTAAAGAGGATTGTCTTAGGAATAAATGGAACCAATGGTTTCTGAAGCAATATCTGGAGGACGGTAAGGTCTGTAGAACCGACTTCTAGAAACACCTTGCATTTTCTTGATTAAGTTCAAAGGTGAAATCATGATGTCCTCATAGCTTTGCAAACAGTGCCCTTTAAAATAAACCTCTACTTAGGGGAAAGCAAATGGTTTGCTCTCCTTTGGTCTTTTATTTCTACTCTCACGCCTACCAGTCCCAGTCTGGTTACAGGCTTCTTTTTTAATGGGATTGTATTTAAAATTTCATCCTGCTTTTTTTCCCAAGATGGTTCTATATCTAGCCTTGGCTGTCCTGTAGTCACTTTGTAGACCAGGATGGCCTCGAACTCATAGATATCTGTCTTCCTCTGCCTCCCTGAGTGCTTGGATTACAGGCATATGCCACCATGCCTGATGCCATCTTGCTTTTTAACAATCATTTTATTAGACTAATTTCAAATAGCAGAAGACCCTAGGTATTTAACATAGACCTAAATCATCTCTTATGTGAGCCTCACTGAAAACTGAATTTTATCCTAACATTGAAATACAAGACTACATTTTTCAGTCTTCGGTCCCTATGATCTTGTGTATTTATCACTATATGCAATTCCTGACTTAAGGAATGCAGTTTTCTCATTTCTGCAAGCTGAGATTCTGGCATTGGCAGCTTGAACAGCTAGAAAACTCATAGTTATGATTATTAAGACTGAGACTACCTATTATTGAAGGGACTGAGTGGGAAAACAAAGGAGGGTGGACTTTCTTCAGTACATTTATGAACTCAGGTCCTCTCTTATTGCTTAGCATCCTTTTGTTTGTTTCTTTGGGTTTTGTTTTTAGAACATTGCCAAATGTGTATAGATGTGTACAAATACTCTCGATTGTGTCTGTACACTGCGATCACAGGTTCAGAATTTAAGAAACAATCCTGCCTTAGGAAAAAAAAGATTGAGCGTGACATGTAGTCAGGATTACCATGTGATTGTTAGAGGAAGTGGTTCTGGTTTAGAGTACTGAACAGCACTACAGACATTGTTTTCTCCTCAAACTCCATATTGAAGTGTGGACTATTTGATGATTAAGACTATCCATCAACTACATTTTCCTCACCTTATTGCCTACCTTTAACTCTACACTCTCTAACACACCCAGCATTATACTCTTTCAACTTGCATGCCACCCCTATGCAACTGCTTTGGAAGCTTTCATCTCTATGTTGTACCCACTCTTCTGCCCATTCCTTTGGTGGTGTCCGGAGCTCAAGAGTTGGGATCCAAAATTTTAAACCTCTGCTTTTAGTAAACCTAGATCCTATGTTCAGAGCTAGCCAATGGACAGTTCATTCTCCAAGATTGTGGGGAGAGCAGGGACTGCCTCCAATATGAACACTGGTGTCCCCCTGATTTGATCACTTACCCTTTGTGGGGAGGCTTGGTGGGCACTCAGAGGAAGGGGAAGCAAGCCGACTATCTGGAAGAGACCAGGTAGGCTGTTATCATATAGTGAAGGAGGAGGTCCCCCTTCTGTCAGAGGTCTTGGGGAAGCGAATTGGGTGAAAGAGGGAGAGGGGAATGGGAAGATACAAGTGAAGGGATAATGATCAGAATGTAATCTGAATAAATTATAATAAAAAAAGCTTCTAAAAAACCCAAACTGCTCTAAACAGAATTAAATTAATTTTTTTCATAGATGTCAATCCCATAGTCAGGTCCAAAGTTAATAGCAGTAAAGTGCCTTCTACTTTCTTATTGAAGAACATTCCATAACAAAGAATCTGGATACCTGACAAATAAAGAATCAATGTCAATAATAGAATCAACAACATAATGCATGGCTTTTCTTTACATCTACAACTAAATTCTGTAACTTGGAACATGCAAAGTAGTCTCAAGCTCCCTGGCTATTATACTGGGAAAAGGAAGCCTCACAAAAAGAACCCAGTTACAAGTGTGTCATTGCTGTGGTAAAGCCTTCTGTTGAGTTTTCCTGGAAGGCTTCAGGAACTGGACCTGACTTAGGCTATAAATGAATGAAGAAAGGGTAGGCACATATATACAAAAACAGGTAAGCAGGCATTAAGTGACCTGAGCTCTCTGATGGAGAGACATAGCACCTTGGAAGCTCAGTTGAATGGAGTGAGGGGATATTATTGCACAAATCTGAACAAGGACACCGAATTGTGGTGTACAGCAGAATTGAAAAGGTAGGCTTAGCTTCTACGGAAGCAGTCTGTGGCGAACCTATCTTCAGACCATAAATATCAGTGTGGAGACAGGACGGGTATAGTGGACTTTGTCTGTACATGGTGTTGATATTAATATTCAGAGACCTGAGGAAGTCATTGCAAACCTCTGAGCCTTGTCCAAGGAAAGCCTTGTAGCTCTGATGGTGCTGAGGTATCGGTGTCCATGACACTGCATGCTCATCTCAAAGATACCCGTTCACTCAGGACGACACTATCTCTGCTTCCTCCACTTTCCCATAGCCTTTCTTCTCTTTCGCTTTCTCATCACTTTTTTTTAAAATCCAGAATGCCTTCCACCACAATTCCTCTTATTTGTATCTAAAATAGCATCAAAATATAGTCAAGTCAGCTTTTACAGTAAATTGCTTCCTGGCCCCAATCCCTTTTAATCCACATTCTCTCACTTTTATCAGCATATATTCTCCAGAGTCATGATGAGTTTTCTTGTAGGCACAGACCTCAGTGGTATCTGCTAGATTGTGACTGTCCAAATGTAGCTAAGGTGGAGAGCTTAACAGCACCTACGCTTTACTAGACATAAAAATTCGTGCATATAGACTGGAAAGATAACCCTGGCCCATGGGAAGCCTTGGTGAAGGTAACTGGGAGCCATGAATTTTTCATATAGAAATTCACTTTTTGTTCTTCGGTGCCTGTTTAGGACAGTATGCCATTGAATGAGGTGAGTCCCCAAGTCAACTTAACAATACTCCATGGTATTGCAAATTTATTACAGGGCTGTTTTGTTGAAGGTCTCCAAGTAGAATTAAATTGTATTCATGTGAATTAGAGGAGATAGAGGACAAAGGATTCTGTGTCAGGTCTCCTGAGCCGTTGAAAGCTATCCACACAGCTTTAGTAAAAGAAGGCTACTCAGTAACACAAATGGGACTCATAAAGTGCCCTTTCTTGACAGTTTAGGCAATAGAGTTTTATGGACATAACCTGGCCGTGATACTGCAGAACCTTGAAAGTTGAGATAGAGATTGAAAAAAAAAATAGAGAAACTGAGTTCTCCTCCACCCATCTCCTTTCCTTTATTTTCTCTTTCCTTTCATTCTCTCTATTCCCCCTGTTCTTCTTCGTCCTTGTCACTGCAAGGATTTTTCCAGTTCAACAATTAATCTTCTTTTCTATTATGCCTTGTCATGGTTGAAGCACCTAACAGACAGGGAGAACTGGTGATTTATTTCAAGAACAATATCAGACCTGACGTTGCAAGGTCAGCAGTAATTTCAGTGCTCCACTTCATGAGTGTTTCTACATGGGTCTGAATATGTCATCACTGAAAATTGAGCAAGGCTGTTATGGTAGAGCACATTCTAAGCTGTTGGTAGACCTAGGATTTGAACACATTCTACCCCTAATCTATGTCCTTAGGATACAGTTAGCTTTTGAGTTGGGGATTTATTTCAGAAGATGAAACTTTCATATACCAATAGTATGTATTCTTTATCCAATGGCAATGCTGTGTGGGGCATTACATTTCAGAAGAAAATATCAGAGCTGTGTTAGACAAAGACAGAGAATGAGAGGAGGAGAGGTGGATTAAAATAGGGTGAGAGAATGGGAAGGAGAGGAAGAGAGAACTCTGAGATGTGTCCTCCATGTCACATATAGGTAAGAAAAGTGAGGACTGAGAAGAGAATTCCATCAAGGACCTGGCCTTTACCTGATGTCAGTGTGGAGGAATATGTCTTTGGGCAGAGAGTTTAAGGGAATTTCTAGGAGGGAAAAGGAGTTTGTCATAAAGAATCAGAAAGACAAGAAAGCTCAAAGGCATCAGGAAGGAACCTTGGCTGGATCAGTGTTCATTTGGGAAGCTACAGGGATCATTCACACACACCTGTGGGGAACCCTGGAATTTGGTATGCCTGTATTTACTGCAAAGCAAATCATTTCATTTTCTCTGAAAAAGAAATTCAGAATATATTTGTTATTTTGTGTATACTTATTACAGTAATGTGAATGTATTCTAATGCATGTTCTCCTCTCTAGTTATTTGCTATTATTATTATCATTTTAAATAGCCCTAACCATATTGGAAAGTGCAGAAAGTAGAGATGATTTGTAATTATATTACCCCCCCCTTGTGGTATTTTTAATGAAAATTACCCTGTAGGCTCATAGGGACTGGTATTATTGGGAGATGTGACCTTATTCAAGTAGGTATGGTGCTGTTAGAAGATGTATCACTGAGCATGGGCTCTGAGGTCTTAGATGCTCAAGACAGCCCAGTGGTTCGCAGTCCCTACTTGCTGTCTGCCAATCAAGACATAGAACTCTCAGCTCCTTCTTCAGCACCATGTCTGCCCGCATGCTGCCATGTGTCACTCCATGATGACAATGGACTAATTATGAGCTGTAAGACAGCCTCAATTAAATATTTTCCTTTGTAAGAGTTTCCATGATCATGGTGTCTCTTCACAGCAATAAAACCCTAAAAAAACACCCATATCTAGTAATATTGTCTTATAAATACAATGTGAACATACACAGACTATTTGAAAGAATGAGAGGCAGAGAACAAAAATCATACAATATTTTCCATGAAGTAACCATGGGAAGTTCCATTCCCACCCCATCTTCTACTCTGCTAAATCCTCTGGTACCTGTCTCTTCTTTTTGTTTTGCAAGTTATTCTTATAGGAACAAAGTAATATAGGCTAGAACATTCAATGTGTTTCCTTATCATCAGAACCATTTTCATTCTTTTGTTATCTTTCTTTGCTTTCTCAACTAAGTCTATATTTACTTGTGTTTTTTTTTTCTTTTTCCTCATTCCTCATATTCATGTATCTGCTACAGATTCCAAAGATCTTGTTGTTTCTATTGCTCTTTTTATGGAATCAAACTAATTCTACTTCAGCCTCTCTGACTAACCACTATGTAAAATATATAATATTGCTATTCATATTCTGTACAGCATGTGCTAGACTAAACAGCTAAAGCCTTCATAAATACTCTCCCACTGCTTTCCTAAATGCTTGTGCTGTAATTGCTTGCTCAAAGTAGAACTCAATTTTGGTAACCAACATAAGCCACTGAACTTATGTGTAAGTATTTAAATTTGTACTACTTTATGTATGCAAAACAAAATCATAAGCTTGCATGACAATCTTTGGTATTTAGTAACAGTGTAAAGAAGCTAAGTGATGAGTCATTTTGGGAATATAACATTTTTCCCTAATGGATGCATTTCAAATACCAATAGAACCCAGCTGGATATTCTGTTCAAATGATGGAGGGTTTAATTTGATCTCTACCTAACAGTTCAAAATTGGAATTCCCTTCCATAGCACCCATGTTAAAGGCCTGGCCCCACACTCTTACTATATAGGAAGCAATGCGATTGTCAAAAGGTGGGGTCCAGTATAAAGAAATTAAGTCCTGAAGGTATTCCCAAGAAAGGGTCATTGACACTCCAGTCCCATAGTTTTTCTTCTTTTGGCTCCCAAAGCACCATGAGGTGAACAGCCCTCCTCCTGCACATATTCTTACCATGTGTGCTACATTTTTCATAGAGCTCCCCACTACACATCCCAAACATGACATGAGAAAAATGACAATGGACTGAAATAAAAAAATAAACCCATTCTTCTTTTGAGTGGTTTATATCATTCATAAGTCATGACAAAGAGTTACCTACCACAGATTATCTAAGTGTGGCAGAAAGCTGCTCAGAGCACTCTGCATCCCACCATGTCACGAATCACATGGTCAAAGCAGGTCAAACTTTACACTAACAGCAGGGACCCTGTGTGCTTTATTTTTTAATATATTTATTAATTTATTCATATTACATCTCAATTATTATCCTATCCCTGCTATCCTTCCATTCCTCCCTCCCTCCTATTTTCCCCTTACTCCCCTCCCCTATGACTGTTTCTGAGGGGGACTTCCTTCCCCTGTACATGCTCATAGGGTATCAAGTCTCTTCTTGGTAGCCTGCTATCCTCCTGTGTGCTTTAAATGTAAGATGCCTTGTGTGCCTCATGCCATGGTCCCAGCTGCTGATGCTGTTTGAGGGAAACTGTGGAACCTTTAGAAAACAGGGTTTCCCTAGAGAAAGGTCACTGTGGGGAAAGGCCTTGTGAGTGAGAACTTCCAAGCATGCATCAGGTGACAGTTTCTCTCTGTTTTCTGAACTACCCAGTGTTAGCAAGTCTACAATGCCATGCTTTCCCCATCATGATAACTAGCATGCCTCACACCCACCCTGAGACAAAATAAAAGTGTCTTTCCTTTAATCGCTTTTTTTATCACAGCATGACAAAGGTGATAAGCACAGCATCAAAATTAGAAAAGTTATGCCTTTCTCTTACATGCATATACTTCCTTTCCTATTGCCTCTTTCTATCCAACCAAGCCTTTCTTACAGTCACTAAAATGTACAGAAACAAATGCATATCTGGATCTTTCCTGGTCCTGGTTCCTGTGTCCTATCTCCTGTCATTCTGTCATTGTGCATTTAAAAGAATGGTCTTCCCCATCAGAGACTTGAGAAGGAATAAAATTGATTACCTGAGTATGCAGAGAGCACAGGTTAGCAGCTTCCCAAATGAGACGAAGACAGAGACAGTTTGCTGCCTGAACAGTCACCCAAAATTCTCTATAACATTGGAGCATTATGTTCAGTCTTCTAGCCCAATGTATCTGACAGACATATTTGTGAGGCAGGAACTATTGAGGACCTGCTTACCGTGTCTTGTCAGAGTTTGGCCATCAACTCTGCCTGCATACAAGCCTGCCTATTTTTAGGCAGAATTATGCTGTGGTAGAAATGAGGACATTTTGCCCAGTGGCTTATTTGCCACATTTGAGGTTGAAGAACAAATAGTTTAGTTTTACAGTTAAGCTTAGTTGCTTAGGGGTTAAGATGTTTTAGGTCTAGAGAGATGTTTTAAGTTGATAATGATGAGATGTGATAGATAATGATTTACGTTCAGAATTTTAGATGCACCAAGAGAGGAAAGATGTTTTCTTCAAGGCTGCAAAATACAAATAGCCAAAACACTATGAATATAACATATTTAATTTCTGATTGTGCCGTGGTTCTTCTTGCTGTAGGTATATTATTGTATATATGTGTACTAATATAAATGTATATGTCAAAAATATTTAATAAAAACAATTGTAAAAGTATAAGATAAAGAAGAGGCTTCATATTTTCACTACTGAAAATCCTGTTGTCTACCAATACATGAAATTTGACACAATGCTGCCCTATTGACCCTACAAAGGATATATTTGTGTAAACTCAGTGGCTTCATATACTCACATACATTTCCATGTTTTATTCCACCTGACCACCCACTTCTTGTCACACCTATCCTCAGCTTCACTCCTGTTCATTTACTAGTTTTCACTGTGCTTCTATTTTACTCCTGACTTCTCTTCTTTCATGTACTCACCATAAATGGTCTCAACTAATTCCCAAGCCACAAATCCCACATATCACATGAAATCTCTGTTATGCATCATTTATTTTGTTCCAACAACATAGGCAATCACTTGTTAAGTATGAATTGTCTTTAGCCTACCAAAGTAGAGGTGCAAAGGGCAATGTGAAGTTGTTGGCCTTCATACTCAAAAGACCACTGGCATATTTATAATTCTTGGTTATTAGAGGGCCTGTTAGAAGGTCCTATAATAGAAGGTCCTATTCCATTTTTTATGCACTTACAAAATGAAGATAAAAGCCCTATCCTGAAGAAAATATGTAATGCAGTAAGATACAGCAGATGGTCTTCATTTGATCCAGACTATTTTGTTATTTTTCCCAATGCCTGTCCTTTCTACTGTATTTTATTGTTCATTCATTGCCACATCATCATCCCACTGTCATTTTCTTTTCTCTTTTTTCCATCCTCACGCCCAATAATGGTTATGTTGTATTGATTCTACTTCTTTAAATTTCATTCAGTCCATTGCCAGATATCTATCTATTGTGCTTCAATATTTGTCCTTTGTGTTGCTGCAATAACCAATTAATTTCTCTACTTTGTCTCCCATTTTTCTAAAACATCTACTTTATTATCATCAATGCTTTTCTCTGTATCTTGATATTGTTTTGTTTTTTAATACATCAATGGCTAGGTCAGTCTTCCTCAGATGCTGCAATATATGATTTTATTGCCTGTAATACCAAGATTATTGATCATCTTAGATGCCATTACTCATTATATTGTTATTTCTGTGATTTTTCCAGGAATTTTTTTCTACTACTTCTTCCATAAACACTGTCTTCTATCAATACTAGTTTAGTGTATGTCATCTAATCAAGACACTCAAGTCAATGACATCCCTTCCCTTTTCAATACCCTTTCTACCTGAAGAACATGCCACCTTCCTTTTGGTTCCAGAGACATTGTGTGACTCTCTACTTAATTGTTTTTTCATTATTTGTTATATTGTATTTTATATAAAGTCTCCTATTCCCCATAAACTAAATTCTTTGAGAGAAATAAAAGTAAATGCAGCAGCAAAAATACAATTATGAAATAATTCTGTGCATTTATTTAAGATACTAATGCAAATGATCCCTTACCTGCCAGCCTACATGTATTAGACTCCTGGTGCTGCTAGATATATTACTACAAAGTAAATTAATTAAAATAATCCACCTCAATATCTTTCAGTTATGAAGTTGAAGGTCCCACATGGTTCTGACTGGACTAAAGTCTGGGGATAGCAGGCTGGAAAGAAATAATGAAAGAAAGAAAGACAAAGAAAGCAAGCTCTCACACACACAAAACCCAAAACATTTTTCCAACCCTGAGAAGCTCTTTCATAAATGATTGGAGTTTATTGACAATGTAAAATGGTTTAGATTGTGAGCATGCTGCTGAAATAATCTTCTGTGTGTGTGAGGGGGGTAGATGATTTTTCTATGTCAATAATGTCCAATTGTTTTCCAAAGTGCACGAGTAGCTGAGAAAAATGTTATGTGTTTTTCAGTTTCACTGTATAAAATTGAGACAATTTTGGATGATGTGGTTGCAACCAGATTGATGAAGATTCTTCATTTGGATTTGAAATGTGAACAAAACAGAAAATGTTGCCTGAAGATTATAAATGTTTTTCTGGGACTTAAGACTAACATAGTCAGTACCTCAGCAGTATCTACTTCTTTACACAGCAAACACTCAATGAATGCTGAATTTTCTATAAGATGACCATATTTAGCTTTTTCTTCCTAGTCAATGGTAGTCTGATTGTATTCCTTCATCGCAACCTAATTTAAATGAAGCAAACATGATAGATGTGACAGGATAGAGCCTTATACTATAATCATTTACCTTCTTCATCCCAAAAGTTAATCTACTTTCAAACTCTTTTCTGTTTAATAGCAATTTCAGACTCTCTGCTAGGATCTATTGCCTTCTTGGACACATTGTAGTTCTACACTGTTAGTGGGAAACCACGAGAACTGCTGCCATTTCATTTCCACTCTCTGTCTTTTGAAATTATTTTCCCCTACTCTCTGTCTTTTAAAATTAGAGTCCCAGGACAGATGAAGGAGACATGATTAATATAATTCTCCTTTCCTTCCTGTTCCAAAGTTGCTTGCTTGTCCACAGCTGTAGCAAATTATTCAGTGGATTAAAAGTCTTTCCTTATGTGATTTGTAAAAAGAAATGGTGCTTGCATGATGCGGGCTTACTTACTACAAGGGCCAGATGTACAGTGAGGGCTTGAGGCAAGGCTGTGAGAGAGGAGTCAGGCTTGTCCTGCATGAGGCAGCCTTTAGAGAGATTCTCTACAAGCTCATACAGTAGTGCCTGAAGGTACCATATTTTAGTTCCTTGGTACTAAAAAGTGCTAAGTTATATCTTCCTACCCTGTTTTTCAGTCTTGCCTAAGTTAGTAACTGGGTTTCCTAAGGGTGAATAATATAATATTACTTACAGAATATTATCTTGAGCCATTCCATGGCCACTCATGAAAACAACATACTGGTCTAGGCAGAAAGCTGTCATGCTCTTTTAAAGAATCTGATCAGAGGAAAAAAAACGAGGCTTCCTTCTAAATGTAGAAAGGAGGTGCACAAATTCTCAGGTTACTATGGGCAGCTGTCATTAGGCCTTGATAACTATCATTTCCTGAAACTATGAACCAATCTAAAACCTTTTTCCTTAATCTGCATCCATTAGGTAGTTTGGTACAGTGATCAAAAATGGATATCTTTTTAATATTGTTTTGCTGCTTATCCAAACTAAGCATCAATCACCAATTATCTTTCACTGTATGTAACAGCAGCCCTGTCACTTGTCCCCTTGAGTGATGTGTCTCCTCTAGTACCAAGTGGACTCACTTGAAAAGTCTCTCATTTGCTGGAGATAAGTCACATACAATTATTAGGCTTGCTGGGATGACTCCACAAAATGTAGTTGTGCTTACAGTTGCAATAGTGTTACATTCAGAAAAATTCACTTCAATTTAAAAATAATGTATATCTCAAATGCATTTAATATATCTAATCTACTCAAGCTCTTACCAACCTTAAATTCACCAACAATATTTTCATTACCCTATAGTCAGGCATCTCAAGAAATTCATTATCACCAGCCTGGGAAAGGAGTCAAATTCTGTATAGTGAAGTTTCTATTGAAAATATATAGCTCTCATTTTATCATAAAATTAAAAACTGAACCACTGAAAATCAGTTGCCTGGCCATCTATAGTTTATAGAAACGTGGCTGGCTAATTCCAACATATTCTTCTGCCATGTCAGTATTATTCAGGCTTCCATTATTGCGTCAAATACATGAGATAATCAATTTCTAAAGAGGAAAGATTTGTTTTGGCTTGTAGTTTTGTAGGTTCTAGTTAGCAACTAGTGGAATCTAGTTCTGTTGTTTTTAGACCTGTGCAATGCAGTCAGTCATAGAAAGAACAAAGAATGGCACAAAGCCTATGAGGTCATGGCCAGTACCTAAAGAGAGGGATGGCATGAAGGAGACTGCATTCCAATATTCCCTTCAGGGACACACCATGGAGTGGCAAGCCTTTAATACCTGGGCCTTTGGAGGATATTTCAATTATATGAATGACATGAACTTCTATAAAATGGGAATTGGGAGCTAAGGAGATGGCTCAGTCAGAAAAATGCTTTCTGAACAGACATGAAGATTTGAGTGTGGAGTCCTAGCACCCACATCAGAAACCAAACTGAACTCCATGCTTATATGACAAAACTGATAAGGCTGAGACAGACAGATCCGTGGCCTAATTAGCCTGACATAGGCTAATTGAGAGACCCTATCTCAAAAATCTAAAGTGGAAAACAACTGAGAAAGACATTTGAAGTCAACTGTATGTATTCACACCTTTATATGTATACACACATATTTGTACCTACTCTCAGAAGAATACATACACATATACCACAGATGCCTACACATGATGACTTAGAATTTCACTCACCTCATCCCTCAACTAAACTCTTGTGTCTATGAGTTTCATTCTGAGTGTTCTTTCAGACTAGCAATATTGCAATACAAGTTTTCAGTACAATTACCTACATTTACTAGTATGTAATAAAGAGAAAACATATACAAATTGCTTACATGGTGACATGAACTATTACAAATTCAGTGCCCTCTTGTCAAAGTGCCATATTTTCTTCCCCCAGATTAGGAAATGCAGCCATCTTGTCACTGATAGCCTAATGCTTGCATCAGGCTCCCATGGTCCAGCAAGCTTTTGGACATTGATCTTTGGAAACCATGGGATTTGCTATGCAATACCTGTGATTCCTTCAGAGTAGGCACAGTTCTGTCTATCTTTAGTGACTTCCTCCTCAGGGCTTGTCTTGTTATGTTGAAAAAGCAAATTTTCCCAGGACAAATGAAGTACAGTGAAAAAAATTTGTTGCTGTGTCTGCAAGAGTAGCATGGGATTCCAAGATAGTGTCGACCAGCAGACACCATAACTGATCTACTCCGAGGAGACCAGGGACGTGAATGGAGCCACAGACTGCTGGATTTTGGGAACTGTAGGCCCACGACAGGCCCTCCCACAATATAGGGAGCTGTGGGTCGACTAGCAGGGTCTATCTGCTGACCTAAAGCAACTTGGGAGCATTCAGGCTTTCACTGGCAGAAAGAGAAGATACAGGGGATTCCCACCAGCGGCCTGAATCGCCACTGTCACCAGCTGCCCGTCCGGGCTGCTGGTACTGACCCAGCACTCCCTAAACAACAGAACCTAGCTGGGTCTATTCTTGGGGGCCCACGACAGGACCTCCCACAATATAGGGAGCTGTGGGTCGACTTGCAGGGTCTATTTGCTGACCTAAAGTGACCTGGGAGTGTCCTGGCATATAGGGGCGTGGAAACTGCTGCCTCCTTGGATATTGCCAGTGGCCTGAAACCATACTGTCTCAGGCCCACCAGGCACTGATCCTATAATCTCCAACAGGCAGATCCTAGCTGGGTCAGCTCCTGCAGACCCAGCAGGAACTCCCAAATTCATGGGAGAGGCTGGACGCTCCTACAGAGTATAGAGGCAGAGCTAAAAGATAGCTACAACCCAGAAGATCTGATACACCTGGGGTCTTGGCTACAAAGCAACAGGAAAGACAGGCAGCTGGGATCAACCTACACAACCAGAGAGCTTGTGTGCTGACCTTACTCTAGATCCCCAAGGTGAAAAGGCCCAAACAGAAACCTACTTTGCATGACTCAGCCTGGTGCCTAAGATGTTGGAAAAATCTCCAGGAGTAGAATCTGAATCACCTGCCTGGTCAAGGGAAATATTCCCTGATCCCCACAGGTAAGAGCACCCTACCTATAATCAGATATCAACTATCCACGAATATCGGGACTTGAAGATACAATCGCAGAACTGGAAACATCCATCCAGGAAAATGCTAAATCTGAAAATTTCCTGACACAGAGCATCCGTGAAATAAAAGAGAACATGAAAAGACGAAACTTGAGAATAATAGGGATAGAGGAAAGAGAAGGCAACTGACTCCACACCCCAGAGAATATCTTTAATCGAATAATAGAAGAAAATTTCCCCAAAATGAAGAAGGAGATGCATACGAGCATACAAGAGGCCTACAGAACACCAAATAGAATAGACCTGAAAAGAAAATCTTTCCGCCACATAATAATAACAACACAAAATATACAGAACAAAGAAAAAATATTAAAAGCAGCAAGAGAAAAAAGCCGAGTAACATATGAAGGCAAACCTATCAGAATAACTCCTGACTTCTCAGAAGAGACCATGAAAGCCAGAGGGCCTGGACAGAGACTGCAAGCCCTAAGAGAACACAGATACCAGGCAAGAATACTTTACTCAGTGAAATTATCAATAACCATTGATGGAGAAAACAAGATATTCCATGACAAAAACAAATTTAAACAGTACCTAGCCACAAATCCAGCTTTACAGAAGTTACTACAAGGAAAACTCCACCCCAAAGGGTCAAACTACAACCAAAACTACATACAAAATAGGTAACTATACCATCGCAAAATCACAACCTCACAAAATCTCGACTGTTACAAATACCAAAAATGAAGGGACTTAGCAATCACTGGACATTAGTATCTCTCAACGTCAATGGTCTCAATTCTCCAATAAAAAGACACAGACTAACTGAGTGGATGCATAAACATGACCCAACATTCTTCTGCATTCAAGAAACACATCTCAACCACAAGGACAGACATTGCCTCAGAGTGAAAGGTTGGGGGAAAATATACCAAGCAAATGGTCACAAGAAACAAGCTGGGGTAGCCATTCTAAAATCTAATAAAATAGACTTTCAACCAAAATTAATCAAAAGGGATGAGGACGGACACTTCGTACTCGTCAAAGGTAAAGTCAATTAAGAAAACATCATGATTTTGAAGATCTATGCTCCTAATACACGGGCGTCCATATTTGTACAAGAGTTATTAACAAAGCTGGAACCACTCATTGATACCCACACATTAATAGTGGGAGACTTCAACACCCCACTTTCACTCAAGGATAGGTCCGTGAATCAAAAACTAGCCGGGACATAACTTCATTAACCAATGTCATGAATCATATGGATCTAACAGATATCTACAGAACTTTCCACCCAAATGCAAAGGATTATACCTTTTTCTTAGCACCCCATGGAACGTTCTCCAAAATTGATCACATAGTGGGTCACGAAGCAAACCTTAACAGATACAAGATGATTGAAATAATACCTTATGTCTTATCAGATCATCATGGTCTAAGGCTGGACTTCAACAACAACAGAAATAACAAAAAGCCTACACGTATGTGGAAACTAAACAACTTTCTACTTAATGACACATGGGTTGTGGAAGAAATAAGGTGAGAAATAAAAGACTTCCTGAAATTCAATGAAAATGATGGAACAACATACCCAAATTTGTGGGACACATTGAAAGCAGTGCTAAGAGGAAAATTCATAGCACTAAGTGCCTTTAAAAAGAAAATGGAATCATCCCACATAAACAACTTAACAACACATCTGGAAGCTTTAGAAAAGAAAGAAGCAGAAACACCCAAGAGGAGTAGACGCCTAGAAATAATCAAACTCAGGGCTGAAATCAATAAATTAGAAACAAAGAGAACAATCTAAAGAATCAACAAAACCAAGAGCTTGTTCTTTGAGAAAATTAACAAGATAGACAAACCGTTAGCCAATCTAACTAAAAGACAGAGAAACACTATCCAAATCAACAAAATCAGAAATGAAAATGGAGACATAACAACAGACACCGAAGAAATACAAAGAATCATAAGAACCTACTTTAAAGGCATTTATGCCACAAAATTTGAAAATCTAAGGGAAATGGACAATTTTCTCGACCGATTCCATTTGCCAAAATAGAATCAAGACCAGATAAAAAAATTAAATAGACCTATTTCGCCTATAGAAATAGAAGCAACCATTGATAGTCTCCCAACCAAAAAAAGCCCAGGGCCAAATGGTTTCAGCACAGAATTCTACCAGTCCTTCAAAGAGGAGCTAATACAGATACTATTCAAGCTATTCCGAAAGATAGAAATGGATGGAATATTACCAAATTCATTCTATGAGGCCACAGTCACATTGATACCTAAACCCCACAAAGACGCAACAAAAAAAGAGAATTTCAGACCAATTTCTTTTATGAACATTGATGCAAAAATACTTAACAAAATACTCACAAAGCGAATACAACAGCATATCAAAGACATCATTCATCATGACCAGGTAGGCTTCATTCCAAGCATGCAGGGATGGTTTAACATACGGAAATCCATCAATGTAATCCGCCATATAAACAAACTGAAAGAGAAAAACCACATGATCATCTCTTTAGATGCAGAAAAAGCATTTGACAAAATCCAACACTCATTTATGTTTAAAGTTCTGGAGAGATCAGGAATACAAGGGACTTTTCTAAACATCATAAAGGCTATATACAGCAAATCAATAGCCAACATTAAATTAAATGGAGAGATACTCAAGGAAATCCCTCTAAAATCGGGGACCAGACAAGGCTGCACACTTTCCCCATATCTCTTCAATATAGTTCTTGACGTGCTAGCCAAAGCAATAAGACATCAAAAGGAAATCAAGGGGATCCAAATAGGAAAGAAAGAAGTCAAATTATCCCTATTTGCAGATGATATGATAGTGTATATAAGTGACCCCCCAAATTCCACCAGAGAACTCCTACAGCTGATAAACACCTTCAGCAAATTGGCAGGATACAAAATAAACTCAAAAAAGTCAGTAGCTTTCCTATATACAAATGACAAACAGGCAGAGGAAGAAATTAGGAAAATTACTTCCTTCACGATAGCCACAAGCAATATAAAATATCTAGGAATAACCATAACCAAGCAAGTGAAGGACTTATTTGAAAAAACTTTAAATCTCTGAAGAAAGAGGTTGAAAATGACATCAGAAGATGGTGGGATCTACCTTGTTCGTGGATCGGGAGAATTAACATAGTAAAAATGGCCATCTTACCAAAAGCAATTTACAGATTCAATGCAATACCTATCAGAATACCTACAAAATATTTTGAAGATACTGAAAGAACAATTCTCAACTTCATATGGAGAAACAAAAAGCCCAGAATAGCAAAAACAATCCTATACAATAAAAAATCCTCTGGAGGAATCTCCATACCTGATCTCAAGCTGTACTATAGAGCAACAGTAATTAAAACAGCATGGTACTGGCACAGCAATAGGCTAGTGGATCAATGGAATCGAACTGAAGACCCAGAGATGAATCCGCACACATTTGGCCACTTGATTTTTGACAAAGAAGCCAAATCCGTTCAATAGAAAAACAACAGCATCTTCAACAAATGGTTCTGGTCTAACTGGATGTCTACATGTAGAAAAATGCAATTAGACCCCTATTTGTCACCATGCACAAAAATCACGTCCAAGTGGATTTAAGACCTCAACCTAAAATCAGAGACATTAACCCAATTAGAGGAAAAAGTGGGGAAGAGTCTGGAACACATACATACAGGAGACAACTTCCTGAACAGAACACCAACAGCCCAGGCCTTAACGTCAACAATTAATAAATGGGACCTCATGAGGCTGAGAAGCTTCTGTAAGGCAGGTGACACTGTCAAGAGAACAAAGCGACAGCCTACAGACTAGGAAAAGATCTTCACCAACCCTTCATCTGACAAAGGTCTAATATCCAAAATATATAAAGAACTCAAGAAATTAAACACTGCCTAACCAAATAACCTAATAGAGAAATGGGGCTCAGAACTAAACAGAGAATTCTCAACAGAGGAATATCAAATGGTGGAGAAACACTTAAAGAAATGCTCGACCTCCTTAGTCATCAGAGAAATACAAATCAAAACGACACCATCTTACACCCATCAGAATGGCTAAGATTAATAACTCAATTGACACCACATGCTAGTGAGGATGTGGAGAGGAACACTCCTTCATTGCTGGTGGGACTGCAAACTAGTACAACCACTTTGGAAATCTATCTGGTGCTTTCTCAGAAAAATGGGAATAGGGCTTCCTCAACACTCAGCTATTCCACTCCTTGGAATATACCCAGAAGACGCACTACCACACAACAGGGACATATGCTCAACCATGTTCACAGCTGCCTTATTCATAATAGCCAGAACATGGAAACAGCCTAAGTGTCCCTCAGTAGAAGAATGGATAAAGAAACTGTGGTATATTTATACTATGGAATATTACTCAGCTATTAAAAACAAGGAATTTCCAAAATTTGTGGACAAATGGATTGAACTAGAAATTATCATAATGAGTGAGTTCACCCAGAAGCAAAAAGAGTCAAATGGTATATACTCACTTATATTGAGACACTAGTGCAAGGGGTATGCCCCCATGAAAACCTTTACCTACCAGGAAAGTGGGTCAGAGGGGAGGAAATCCTATTTAGACTTTAGGGGCAAGAAGCCTGGGAGAAGGAGGAAATAGAAGGATCCAGAGGGTCCTGGAAAGCTTCAGGTGGGTCTGGGCCCTGGGGTCCTCCTCAAACTATGGCACCAGCCAAGGAAAATATAGGCAGTAAACTTTGAACCCCTACCCAGTCTAGCCGATGGACAGGACATTCTCCACCGTTAAGTGGAGAAGGAGATCTGACTTTCACACAAACTCTGGTGCCCCATATTGGACCATGTCCCTTGGATGGGGAGGCCTGGTGGCACTCAGAGGAAAGATAATAAGTCACCAAGAAGAGACTCGATACCCTAGGAGCATATACAGGGGGAGGAGGTCCCCCTCAGTCACAGACATAGGGGAAGGGAGTAGAGGGGGAAGCGGGAGGGAGGAAAAAAGGGGAGGATACAAGGGATGGGCAAACAATTGAGATGTAATATGAATAAATTAATAAAAAAAAGAGTAGCATGGATTCTGAAGTCTAGGATGCCAATCAGAGAGCTGAAGATGACAACATGGGCATGTATTATCAAGTTGAAGATTTTGCCAAGCAAGAGAAAGTCCTTTACCTTCCACTCCCTTTCCAGTTTGTATCCCAGAGCCTGCTTTACTATTTCTCAATAACCAAACTTATAATACTCAGTCCATGGGCAGGGAGCTTGTGGGTGGCATTTGTGTCCCTTTTCCTGTTTCCTCTTATCTGCTGCTTTTGTTTTGGCTGCCCTATACACGTTCTCTTCTTTTATTGTACTGTATATATTGTGTGTCCCTGATTTAACAGCAGTGGCCTTGTGGTTGTAATTTCTGATATATGAGCAATAAAATGCAACAGCAGTTCCCTCCTTATCTCTAAACACCACAGCATCCAAGTGCCACGACAGTATGTGGTCACTAAATTGCCATAAAACACAAGCCACAAAGCCGAAATACAGTGTCTCCCCTGAAGAGGCACCTGTAGTTGCCATGAATTCTCTCCTCTGTCCTTGATACTTCTAATGATTTTATTTCTTATAATTCTCATAAATACAGTAGTACATATTTAAATACTGCTCTTTAAATGGAGATACTTTTACACAATTTCTTTAATTATTCTGTCCAACAACACTCATTGTAGCAGAACAACTCTCAGGTAAAGTTGTTACTGTGAAAGAAGATAATGGACTTTGTCATTGATAAAATAAATGCCTATCAAGGGATGGAGAACCTGTGAAGATCATCTATGTGCCTTATAGATTTTTTTTGAGTTATTAAGTAATTTTTGTTTTTTTGTTTTTGTTTTTCTTTTTTTAAATTTTTTTATTAATTTATTCTTGTTGCCTCTCAATGGTTATCCCATCCCTTGTATCCTCCCATTCTTCCCTCCCTCCCATTTTCCCCTTATTCCCCTCCCCTATGACTGTTCCTGAGGGGGATTTCCTCCCCCCTGTATATGCTCATAGGGTATTACTCTAGTGCCTCATATTTGACCATGTCCCCTGGAAGGGGAGACCTGCTGACACTCAGAGGAAGGATAGCAGGTTGCCTTATAGATTTAAAATGGACAACAATTTTCAAAATTTAATATGAATATGGAGGGGTAGGAATGAGAGCAATTCTTGCAGGCTGGAAGATGGAGTTCATCATAAGCAACTGACGTTTCATATAGCCTTGGATGTTGGGTTGGTTTGGGCATGTGAACATGAGGACAGGAAAAGCTGTCAGTGCAGTCAGAGTAAGTGTGGTGGGAAGTGCAGGGGAAGAGTTTATAGGAGATATAATGATTAGTCACTTACTTTCAGACAAAAGAAACATCCACCATACCACAAAACAGGGCTCAGTAGCTCAGTGTGCCCCAGCCACAATTTAGCTGTTATCTCACAAGAAGCCTAAAAGACTGTATCTCAAATTCTTTCAGAAACAGATGAGTCATCAAGGACTAATTTTTTTCTTTCACTTAATCATTCTTATCACCTTGGATCAGCTAAAAGTAATTTTTAACTTTCATATCTTTTAATGTTTTAATATTTACAGTCAGACAAAATGTGTTGTATCAATATGTCTGCACATTTTAATATGTATATACAATGTATAGTGATCATATCAGTCTAAGTAGCATTTCTGCCAACTCAAACACTTACCATTGTTCTGTGTGGGAGACATTCAAAATTTATCTTTTTGTGTTGAGAGAAGAACATTAATCTGGAATTCTGTCATCTGCAAAATGATCTTTCAAAAATAAAGAGATTTTTCAAAATATTCTCAAACAAAAAAGAAAAACCAAAGTTTATCTTTTTTGGTATTTATCAAAATACAGCAAATCCTTACTAGTCTCACCCCACTTGGACTTACAGCATTTATACTTACTCCTCCAATCTAGTTGTATTTTTGTACTTTCTATCCACTCTCTCCTTATACACTCCCTGTCCCACCCACTGAGGTCCCAGTCATTCATTCCTTGGAATCACTAAGTTTTGTCATTGTTAGATTAAGAGCTGTTTTTATTGCTAATAATCCCAGCCTATTGCATACTTTCTAGCTTGTAGTAGATACTTAATAAATGTACTATCTTTACTAAGAATACATTTACTTTCTGTTGTACAGTATAACAACTTAGTAAACCCAATCTTTCAGGAAAAACTTCAACAAATTCTTATCTGTAGCAATATCTAAATTTATGAATGCATAAATGATTGAGCTCATGAGTGATTGTATGAGGATGAACTAATGAACTGGATGAACTTGCAGCTACTGATGATGACCCTGTGTTTGGTGAGAGGCTTACCGCCTTCATCACTATTTTCTGGCACTCTCATCTTTAGCTTTTTGTTGTGTGCTCTTAATTTCACCATCTATATCCATGTTTTCCACTCTAAATAATTTATGAAGACCCTAGCATATGCTCACTTTCATTTTCTAAAACCAGACTAAGGATACAGAATGCCTCTAACTTGTGATCATGTTTTAAAGAATTGTATATTTCATACACTTCTTTTCCACTTTGTAGTCAGTTCTGCTTCAGGCTTTTACTTACTTTGCTTTTTTTAAAGTCTTCTAAAGTTTCTCTTTTGATCTTGAATTTCACTGTAACTCTTAATTCAGTCTTTTTTCCTGGAAGGTACTTGGAGGAACAGGCTACTTGGCTGGCCTCCTACAGACCCTAAGTTACTGTGCTGATACCATAGTTGGAGCTGCTTGGAAAGACTGAGTGCAAAGTGAACACTGTGTGTTAGTTTGGAACTCTGCCCCAAGCATGACAGCCACTGTCATCTCTATCAGAGGAGCTGTGATTATCCACAAGAAACACCCAAGATTGGGCCTCCTGAAAGCCTTTCATAGAAGTCAATGACAGATAGAGTTATCAGACACTCCTTTCTGAACCACTTATCTAGCTGTTTATAAGTCTACCCCAGCTACAAGCTATCTAGAGAAGTGCTAAAGTATATAGAGGGTAGAAAGTATAAAGTTAACTGAAATTGAAACTCCATCTACAAAAGCTAGCATCCATGACAGGGTAGGAATTTTAAATGACTCAGTTCTTTGGGTGTCACCTATGCGCTTGTAAGTAAAACCACTCATCAAAGTTTGTGGAAGCAAACCAAATAATAAACTCATCAGTTCACAAAGCTATACTTGATAGGAAGTTGGTACCTCATATGAGGTGAATAGACAGTTGTTAATATCTACTCAGAGAAACCTCATGAAGCAATCAGTCAAACTGTCCTCTAAGCTGTTGCTCCTGCTGAGAGCCATGCCCTTTGCCCAGGAAGCCTCATATGGGAATATATATTTACATTTGTGTAAATCTCCTGTTTTTTCTCAAATTTTCTTTCCTTTCTCCTTAAGAAAACTTGCCTTTTTCATGATTTGCATTTTCTGTGAACAAATGGCACATCACCAGCAAGTGACAAATAGCTGTCTTCCTAGGAAGTTCTTGGGCACAAATGCAATTAATGACAAATAGTATGGCACTAGAGGCTGTGGAAACCTCTTGAAGTAAATGAGTCCAGCATATAATCTTTTAACTGTAACCATAGTACCTGCTTTGGAAAAAATACAAAATATCATAAGAAACAGAATTTGATAGCTCAACATCACATATACTTACCCTGGAACCCAATTATAAGGATAATATAGATGTTGTTGTCTTAGCTTGTATTCTAGAAGACAGTAGTCTTGTTTAGCATTGCATAAGTAGCGGCTATGAATTGTGATACATAAATATTCCATGTCAGTATGGGGGTGTATATCAAAGCCAATAGCTGCAAAAGAGTGTGGTGATGGGTCCAAACCACTTATCTGTAAGGTATTACCAACCATATCAATACATACTCATCATAAGAATTCTCACCAAGAATTCCTCAGTGTAAGATACAGAAAGCACCAGTACAGAGCTATCTGTACATTTTTTTCAGTATGGGTTATCAAACTAATTTTTATTAGAATATGGTTTATGCTACATGGTATTTTATTCTGTACTTCAAAAACAGAATATTTGAGATTGAGTCATTGACAAAGAATAGAGATTTCTTTCTTATAGTTGTTAAGACTAAGATCAAAGTCTCTACCGTTGGTGGAGAGTGTCTTATCTCCCATGGCAAAAGCAGAAGAAAGAATAAGAGGCTGAGAAGGAGTGTGTGTGTGTGTGTGTGTGTGTGTGTGTGTGTGTGTGTGTGTGT
>OU015743.1:99175704-99198085 GCA_907169655.1 Acomys percivali | reverse complement strand
GTGTGTGTGTGTGTGTGTGTGTGTGTGTGTGTGTGTGTGTGTGTGTTATAAGAATCATCCCTTTGATCCAGAATCTACTCCCAGGATGACTAAGGCATTCCAGAAACAAGGATCTTAACAGGATACTAAACCAAACCTGCAGGCAGCTCATTCATGATGGAAACAACACTTAAGTGCCTAACTAGTTTCTTGACACTGACGCATTTGGGTATTGTTTCAAACAAATGAATGTTAGGAGACACATTCAGACCACATAACATACATCCTCTATAATTCAGCAAAATTTTATTTGTGCAGGAGGGATGTGTTTGTGTGGAGTTGATTATATCTAAGCTCACAGATATACTGCTGGTAAATCCTAGTTTCTTGTTACATAAAATATCCTTGAGTTGGAGGCATTTTTTCCAAGAAAGATTTGAATTCAGTTTATCTTTGTATGGACATGAAGATAAAAATTCAATTGCTGTGTGATTAAGTGACTTTATAAAATTGCACATTGTTAATAAATAATAGTTAATTCTGGACAGTAAATTAAACATTTGACTAATTTGCATAAATATATAGGATTGTAAATTAAACTAAAATACACCTATATTAGTGTTTATCCTCTTCTCTAAAAACATGTTTGTCATATGTAAACTTGTTCTCCCAGCTAATTTTGGTGGGGTTTTTTGTGTTTTAATTTTTTTTTTAGATAATTCTATCAATTCTGTGTCTCTGTGATTCACCTCATATTCTAATGAGACATAGATTAGAATGAAAACTTATAAAAGAGTACTAAAAATACTCCATAAATAGATGAAATTATGTATAAACTCATCTTAAGGAGATAATCAATGAAATCACTTGGACATAGTAATTGTAAAATACTGTTATATTTCCTCATTCTTCAATGATAACTCAAAATTAAAAAGGAAAATGAACATGAAATTTCTTTTTATTATTATTATTACTATGATAACTTATTCACATTACATCCAGATTGAGATCCCGTTGCTCTTATCTTCCTATTCCCACCCCACCCCCATGCTTCAGATCTATCTCCCTCCCCTATACCTCTGACAGGCAGAGTCCAATTTCTTTAGGAATGTAATTTTCTTACCACTAACACCATGTATTGAAATAAATGAGCAATTGTAGCTCAAATGCAATATGAAGTCAATCAGTCATAGTAAGGTAACTAAGTAATTTGCATGCCCCATTACCACCCAATCTTGCCTTTGTGTAATTTAAGAGATGTAAACACATTCAACAGTTCAGATACAATTCTGGTATCAGCAGTGACATTGCAGATGGACCACTTGGACCATTAGCCTGACACGCATCCTCTTGCCCAGCAACATTCGTACTTAAAGCAGCATTTCACATTAAATTTTAAAATATTTAAAATAGTCTACCTCATTTTCATATTCCCTTCTTTCTTCATGTCCCTTGCACTTCAAAATTACCTATATTGATTTGTGAGAATATGCAATTAATTGCTGAGGCAGATGTCACGCTAAGTTCATTAAATTAATTTTTTTCTCTATACAGTTTATTTGAGGAATGAATATAAAAAGCATGTTTATGAACAAAATAAAGCAAAACTCAAAGATGAAAAAAAACTTGATAAGACTTATCACATTTAGTGTGCCCTTATAATTAAAAAAATATTTAGGCTTAAAGTAAAATATTTTGGCTAACAAATACACAGAAGGTGGATAGTATCTTTATGTAATAATTAAGGAACTAAAAATATATTACATTGCATATTTATAATGGTGTCAGTTTTTTAAATTTTTAATTTTATTTTATTAATTTATTCTTATTACATCTCAATGGTTATCCCATCCTTTGTATCCTCCCATTCTTCCCTCTCTCCCATTTCCCCCTTACTCCCCTCCCCTATTACTGTGACTGAGGGGGACTTCTTCCCTCCTTTATATGCTCATGGGGTATCAAGTCTCTTCTTCTTAGACAGCCTGAGGAAGCAAAATTTCAAGTGACCTGGATTCTAGCTTAGTTTTCTGCTAACAAAGCAACAGGGTTTATAAGTAGTGATAACACCTGTCTCACAGCTATGTGAGTTCTGAAACAATGGGATTTAATAGACGGCCTTTTGAAATCGTTATATAACCTATGTTCCACTGTTGAATAACATTTACAATGTACAGGGTAAACATATTTTCTATAAGGACATAACACAAAATACTCCACAATAATTCACATAGACTTTTGAATAGATCATGCACATGGTAGAAATTAAGAAACTTCAAAAAAGGTGAAAGAATGATTGTAGGAGCCAGAAGAGTCAAGTACACCACAAGAAGACCAAGTGACACAACTGTAATATATATGCACAGGCCCTTGGTTAGTCACATGCAGGCTCCCTAGTTGTTGGTTCAGACTCTGTGAATCACTGTGAGCCCAGGTTAGTTGTTTCTGTGGGTCTTCTTGTGGGACACTAAAAGTGGAGGAGGGGCTGTCTCTGACTCCTATTCTGGCATTTGGGACCCTATTCCTCATACTGGGTTGCCTTTTGTAGCCTTAAGACTGGAGGTTCCTATTCTTTTTTTATTTTTTTATTTTTTATTTATTTTATTAATTTATTATTGTTACATCTCTATGGTTATCCCATCCCTTGTATCCTTCCATTCTTCCCTCCCTCCCATTTTCCCCTTACTCCTCTCCCCTATGACTGTTCCTGAGAGGGATTACTTCCCCATGTATATGCTCATAGGATATCAATTCTCTTCTCAGTGACCTGCTGTCCTTCCTCTGAGTGCCACTAGGTCTCTCCCTCCAGGGGACATAGTCAAATGTGAGGCACCAGAGTACATGAGAAAGTCATATCCCACTCTCCACTCAAGTGTGGAGACTGTCCTGTCCATGGGCTAGATCTGGGTAGGGGTTTAAATTTTACCGCCTGTATTGTCCTTGGCTGGTGCCTTAGTTTGTGCAGGACCCCTTGGCCCAAATCTGCCTATCATAATGTTCTACTTGTAGGTTTCTAGGACCCACTGGATCCTTCTACTTTGCTATTCTCACATAGGATGTCCTCTCCTCTGTCCCAGTTTCCTGGTAAGGGAAGGCTTTTGTGGGGCATGCCCATTGGGCTAGTATGCAGATATAAGTGAGTATATACCATTTGAGTCTTTCTGCTTCTGGGTTAACTCACTCATTATGATCATCTCTAGCTCAATCCATTTATCCACAAATTTCGGGAATTCCTTGTTTTTAATAGCTGAGTAGTATTCCATAGTGTATATGTACCACAGTTTCTTTATCCATTCTTCTACTGAGGGACACTTAGGCTGTTTCCATGTTCTGGCTATTATGAATAAGGCTGCTATGAACATGGTTGTTCCTATTCTTACTGCAGCTTGACAGCCATGTTTAGTTGGTATCCGTGGGCGGCATGAACTTTTTTGAAGAGAAATAGAGGAGTGGATTTGAGGAGGAAGAGGGGAAGTAGGAAGAAGGACTGGAGGAAAGGACGGAGGGGTAAATGCTGTCCGGATGTGAAAAAAATAATTAAAAAAAAAAAAGGAACTTCAGAAGACGTTGGCAACACAAGTGCTACACTCGAGACTTTCACTAGCAATATGGTTAAATCCTTGGCTGTTAAATGTCTAACAGAAGAAGTTGCAAATGACCAGAGTTTCAAAATATCTTGGATAAGATTCAGAAAATGCTGACATGCTAAAATTCTCATGATTACTTAATATATATTCTGGATAAAGAAAACTTGTATGTTGTCTTTTCAGGCCTCCTGGTGACTATCCTGTCTGTACAGGCCGATTGCACAATCCTAAGTTTAAAATTATGTAGTCATACATGAAAGCCACATCAAAGGAAAGCTGAAGGTTGTCACACATTTTACTTTCTTATAAGCTCAGAATCTGTGGACATGATATATGCAATATTAATTCCTATATCCATAGAATGTACATATATAGTATTTTCTCTTAACATCATTAAAAGACACCTGAAGGAGATTTCATGAGGGAATAAAAGATACCTTTTAACATAAAATTAGTGGAAATGATCTTTGACCTGTGAAAATTAACATTCTGTGACTGTCTGCATAATCATTCTGCATGACCATCCTCCTGGAAGGAGCTGCATTGGATGGTGGGCCTTTCTCGGCTATCATCCATATACTAACAGCTTAAACAGTTGTCTCAAGTAATCGCCCTAGTTACACTTTCACAACTAGCTGCATTCCAAATGGCTTTCTTACTTTTCAAACTTGGAATACCTTCACTCTATGAAAGGGGCCTTTGGATACAAGTACCGAGCCACGGGCATATGCCGCATGGTTTAGCACATGTAATATATACAGCACAGCCCTCCTTGGGAGGTACAAATCTGAGACCTTCTCAGACCACTCAGAGCATGCTAAGAGCCCTCAGCATTCCTACTGCAGCATCCCCTTTTCCTCACATATTCCCACTTCATACTTCTAAACAAAGAAAAATCAAACACACCTTTCAAACCAGCTTGTTCATTCATGCTATGTGTATAGCCCTGTATTTGCCATTTGCGCTAAGGCTGCAGCCTTTTGTCTCTCCTGGACTATTTCAAGCATAACCTTGTGCCACAATTTTTAAAATTCATTCTTCCTTAACCTGTAATTGTATTGCATGTTTACACATACCAGTGGGGCTGTCATGAGATAGTGATGCTTTCACTGGATTAGTACCTAGGACAAGAAGCATAAATAGCTCATAATAATATTTTCCTAACCTGAAAATATTATCATTTAGGCATGTAATCAACATAAAATACTAATGTATCTAAGTCATATTATAATTCCAAAACCCCTGTGTACTGTATACTAAGATGATTTTCAAATCATGAGCTATATTTCCATCAATGTGATACTTGAATTTTTTTATGTTATATAATTACAATTTAAAAGATAGATTTAAAAATTCAAGTTTTTCCAAGCATATTTAAAATCCTACAATTGAGGATATTTTTAGATCTAAATATAAATTAAGTAATTTTCTTTTAGTTTAAAATTTTTTTTCTAGGTTCTTACAGCCACATTTCAAGGAATGCTGTGGGAAGAGCACACCCTTCTAGAGAACTAGATAGCTTTTCTCATTTACTAGAAAAGAATAGACAGACTTAACCTTGAGAGATATGAAAAAAAAGGGAAGTAGAGTTCAGAAGCAAGATAAATGGTACAGAATCTATTTTACGTATTTTGAAGTTCTAGAAAGACATGATTCTCAAAAAAGTTAGCTTTGGTCTGAATGGAAAGTGCGTGTGGCTGCAGAAGTCTAAGGAAGCCTTCCTCTGCCTCAGCTAGGCATGCATGAGTGGATTTAGATTCTAATAGGGGAGATTGTTAAGCTGAAAGAGCGGTTTTCTCTCTGTTCAGAGTAAGGAGCCCCAAGAGCGCTATCCCCAGAGCCTGTAAAATTGGGGCAGATATAAATCTGCCTGGACGATTTAGTTGCCAGGCCTTCCTTGAGGACAAGTGATTTCATTCATGAACATCTCAAGGTCTCTTCTTGCCCTAAGCCTGTGATTATAACAAACACCTGTGGATAGATAGGCCTCATTTCTAGGTGTTTTTAAAGTGCTGTGAGAGCAATTAATCTTTGTGATTACAAGATTATTTATATAGCATTTCTGATGTGGTCTTTTTCTCGAGTGAGACTCAGTTGGTAATTGAGGTATTACTTAGCTATGAACTCTAGGGAGCTGGAAAGTACAGTAGTGTTGGAAAATACAATCTATGCCCATGAGTGTGGTAAATGGGTAGAAAATTCCATAGGTATCTCTGAGAGGCTCATACACCTCTCACTTAAATGATTTACAAAAGGCTACTGGGCGAAGGGTGCATTCATGCAAAGCTGAGTCCATAGGTGGACCCATGAAATAGATTCACAAATGCTTTCCCTAGATTGCTTTGGTTGTTGGAGATGCCACTGAATCATAGACAAATAAGATATCTCATAGCAGTCTGCCAGAAAATCATGTACAATTTTCCTCAGAAGACTTATTAACAAAAGTTCTTTGGGGCTGTCAAATTGACAAGAATAGAGACTCTAGGTACCAGAAAACTCTGCTGATGCTGTCAGTAACAATCTTTTCCCAAACAAGGTTTAGCCAAACTTTTGTCTAACTTCTTTTTATTTATTAGTATTGAGAAATTTGGCCCTTTAAATGATATACTTCTTTTCAGACATTTGTAGTAATGGACTAAAAGTTGTTACTCTGATATTTGAGATTAAACAGGTTTCCTAGACCTTGTGGGTGTGACCATCCTGTTACAGAAGTCTCCTGAGAGTGAACGGAATGCAGAGGTTAAGAAGGTCAGAACTTGGATTGTGCTCTCAGGCTTAATATCATCTTATTCATAAATAAGCCATTTGCTCATTTTAAATTCTATGCTAGGTGAGAATGCTGGTGAATATTAGTTATTGTGTTATCATGACACAGTGGGCAAATTTGTCATTGTGACTGTGTTCCCAAGTTCTGTAGTGACTTACCTAATGAGGGGCAAAGTATTACTGCAATTCAGTGAAAGAGAAAGTACTAGGCGATATTATTATCTGAGAGTAATTAATTAGCCATTTTTATTGCTGTATAATAGAAATCAATATGTTAGGACTTGGTAATTTTATTACTGGTATGGAAGAAGGGGATGGGTATATGGTAGAGAATATTTTGAGACCTCTGATGGGCCACAGTTGACAGTCTGAGCAGGAGGTCTTATTACCTCAAAGGTACCAGTTCTTTGGATACTGTCAAAGGACAAGGAATTAAGGCATTAGTAGAAGTGGTGTTTTCACTTCTGTTCATACCCTTCTCTACTTAGCAGTGTGCAGTGGTGAAAAGGATGGAGGCAGTAAGATCTGACTATGATGATAATATTCCTACATTGGTGTCAGGGGCTTTTAAGACTTATAGAAAAGACTGTAGCCGCAATCCAGCTGGCTTGTCTACCCTTATTATGTATATTCCATTATATAATAGTCATCCATGAAGCTGTAATGAAGTCCTACTGTGTGGCTTTGGTTCAGAAGGATGATGATCTAATCTTACATGCAGAGTAGTTAGTCACTATAGAATGTAGAACTGAAGAGAAGACTGGATGTCACTAGCTTTGATAAACCCACCATTTTATAAAATAAGCTGTACGTGTATATGGAAAACAAGGAAAGATGAATAAAATCTTGGCCAAGAATCAATGTAAATAACCCAAGATTCCGTTTGTGTTATGAATAACAAATGGGAAATCTTTCTGATTCATCTGAAGATTCATATTGTCATCTTCAAAGTTTTTGAGTGGAGATCCAACAATAGCATTGGATCTAACTATAAGTTAGTGATTAATTCATTTAGGGAATAACTCAGCTGAATGACAGTGAATTGAAAAATGAGCAGACCCTGAAGGGACACTCTGGCAGTGATAACTAATTCTGCCTGCTGATAGTAATCAACATAGGTCACTCAGAAAATAGCCCTGGACAGAACAAATTATTCACCTTCCATCTGCAGTGAGTGCTTTTCTTAGCCTTGCTCTACTGACATCAATTAACCTTCATGACATTTCTCATTTATTTGAACTCTTCAAGCACAGTCCACCCTCCTAAGGTTGTATCTAGAACACTTCAAGTTTTTGTTTTGCTTTTCTTGCAAAACTGATATAGTGAACAGCTGTGATATTTCTACTTTTAATTCTTAAGAGCATTTTGTCCATCTGTGTTGGTTACTTGACATTTTATAAATGAATATAAGTCTCCAGTGAATTCTTTGGGTTCCTGAGAGATAATATATTGGTAACCTCAATCTCTATGTGCAATTAATACATCTTTAATATGATCATATACAACACAAGAGTAGAACAGCTATTAAACTAGGGAACCCACACATAAACATCCATTACTTCGTCAACTCAATCCTCACATAGGTTACTATAATAAGAGCTAATAAAGAGAGACCATAGAAAGGTAAGTGGTTTCATATGATAAGAAGTAATGATTGCATTTTTCAAATGCTTACACAAGGGTACATACTAAGTGAATTGTAACCTTTTCAAAATTGACACTTCATAAGAAACAAATACTGAAAAGTAGGTGGGAGTAGATGAAGCAATCATTTCATAACCAAAGGATAGCATCTGAAGCAGCCCCTGCTCTTGGTGAGTATGCCAAGGTATTTTCTGTGGAAAGGGCCATGTGGGGATTTTTCCCTTCTCCTGTTTTCTATACACTACATTTTGCTCCACTTAGTAAGAAATAATAGTGACCAATGGTAACTACATAATAATGTAAGAGGCAAGACAATAAAGATAAGACTGAAAAACAGAATTACATTGGCAATGTGTAAATGTGGTAGGTAAAGACAGACATGAAGACGGCCATGGCACTGAATACACTTCTTAGAAGGCAGGTGGCAAACTGTGGATGTGGAATGCTACTCCAAAAGATGATAGATTTCCATTTCCTACTTTGCATTTGAGAGGTGTCAGAGTCTTTAAGAGGTAAGTAGGTCTTTTAGAGGGAATGAGGCTTTTCTCCAGACAGTTAATTATTGGATTGGTGGGACTGAACTAGTAAGTACAAGAGTGGCTTGTGGTAAAGCAAGCCTCCACTTCCTGTGTTGTTTGCATGGACCCCTTTTATGCAATGGAGCCATTTTTCCTTTTGCTTCACCACTGTGAGTTGGCTTACCGATGAGTCTTACTGTGAATGGACAAGTCTTGCACCCTTATTTTGAACTTCTCTATATCTGGAGCACAAGTTAAACATTTCTTTATTATCTCAACCATTAAAGTTAATAAAATTCTCTGGTCCTAGAAACCTGACTAGGGCCTGTGAGAGAATGAAGAATGTATGGACACATGGACATATGTACAGAAAAGGTAGGATCTGGCGGTACGTGTGGACTCTCATAAATCACTACCTATTACAAACAGTAACCTAGAACTTTAACCTGTTTATTAAGTACAGCAGACTGGGGCGTGGGTTTCCATGGGAGGTCTTTGTAGGCAAGCAGTCTCAGGCTATCAGCATCCAGGATGAGGAAGAAGCTCCAGCTGCCTGTCATTACACACCATGGTCACTCACTTTCACTCAGACCCTTAAGAAAGCTTTGCCATCAAACTTGTGCACCCCAAGTATGGCTTTGCTACCCTTATGGGGTTACATCATTGGAGTTCTTGGCATAGTCATTCCCATGTCAACATCATATTCACTCAGGACTTAACTCTGTCAGGGCTTCCTCCACACATTACATCTTAAAATTTCAGCTAATCTAGACAGACCTCGAACTCTGATCCTTCTGTCTTCAATTTCCAAGGGCTGGGATTACAAGTAAGAGTTACCTTTTTTATAGCTATTTTAACTGGGTTTCTTTTACCTCTGACTCAATTCCACCAACTCCCCAACACTACGTAGAAGAGAAAGAAGGTTAGTGAGGAGAAGGGGCAGAGTTCTCTTTAGCTATTTCCAGCTGGTTAGGGTCATCAAGTATTTTGGGGCAAAACTAATCTCAGTCATCAGGATATTCAGCAGTCTAGCAAACAGCAAACTAAGCAGGCGCCTTTGTCCTTTGACTGTCTCATCTCCTCGAAGCCTCCTTCTCTCTGGCTTCTGATATTTATACCCTCTCTGAGTCCTCAGAATTCCACTAATTGAAGCTGGCAAAGACCATGCCCCTTTCTGAGCCTCAGGAGACAATTATCATCTGTGGAAAAACTAAAAACACTTCCATATCCCACACTTGGGATTAAAAGAAAAACCAGTTTACATAGCATAGGTCAATTTTTAAAGAAACCAAAGCATCCACTACAAATACACTTGTGCTCTCCCATGTATAGCATCACATTTTCTCTTAAAAACAAACAAAATAAAAAAGTGGGGGTTGTGTTTACTTATTTTCTACCACCAACAATAATTAGAGGGAGTATATTATACTAGATACTAGTATCTATTACACTAGACACTAGAAATAATGCTCCATAGTCAGCTGCTCTCATCTCATGGCCCTCTCACACCCTCTTAACTTCACAGCCTCTTATTCTTTAACTATTATTGATATACATACATACATACATACATACATACATACATACATATATACATACATACATATATATATGTAAATTGTGTAAATATGATCAGTTGAGTATATTTAAGGTTGATTTATGTGTATTGGTTTAGGGATGACCATTTAGTAATAAATAAACAATAGGAGTACTCATCCTTAGGAAAAAATAATTGTCAACACGCATTAATTATCTATGGCATTTCATCTAAAGGTGGGTTCCCACCATGAAATATCCCCTATCCCCACTGTCATGTGAACTGCTATTGTTATTCTTAAGGATTTTTTTAGATAGCTGTATTATTGAGACAATGTGTGTGTAGTTTCCCTGCCATAAGTAGAAAACACAATCTCATCCCAAATTTCCTGTTCTTCCTGCTCCTCTGTCTCCTAAAATCTTTCCACTTCTTCCTTTCTACAATAGATCTTGATCCTTAGGTCTTAGAGTGTGTTGTAGATGCATCCTTTGGGGTTGAGCTCTCCACAGTTAGTTATACTCTGCATTTAAGGAATATTTAACAATAAAGACAGCAAATCAAATATTTTGTCAATGTGCCAGAAAGAAGAGATAATTTTTGTAGGAAAGGTAGTATGATTTTTAAAATTTAGACATTGAGCTAGTATAGGTCATCCAAATGGACCTACCCAAATGGTAGTTGAATAAGAAAGGCCACGGATTCAGAATGTACTCAAGGCCCATGGCAGAGAACTTCTTGATGTTTGCTTGCTCATTTCAATGGCTTATTATCATATATCTCAGTTCATTCAGAAGGGACTACAGACAGCTTATGAAAATACTAAGTTACATGAAACAAACGAAATGAAGAAGTTGGTAGACAAGAGAAGATGACTGGAGAAGAAATTTGGAATGAGCACTGCTTTATGCTGCCATTCTGTTTTGCATCTTAGCAGTCACATATATGAGCATATAGTCAACACAAAGAGGAACACACCAACAATTATGAAACTTATATACCACATAGAGTGAAGTGCATCTGGATATCAAGAAGTACAGCTTTCCTAATATCCTCAAAATGAAAAACTCTCCATAGGATCTAAAAGGAAGCATTACATTGTACATTGCAATGATCAACAAAGACATTACCATTTTCCTCTGCATTAGAAAGGACAGTGGAACATTTAAAATATACCCTTATTTTTAACATTTTTTATTTTTACATAAACACTTATATGATATATATAAAGTAAACTACATATAACAAGAATAACCATGACACAATCAGGAATTATATATATATATATATATATATATATATATATATATACCCACACATATATAAAATGTTACATTCTTAGTGTTTTGGCTATTTGTATTTGGCATCCTTAAAGAAAATATTTTTCTTATCTTGGTGTGTCTAAATTTCTGAATGTAAATCAATATCTATCATATCTCATCGTTATCAACTTAAAACATCTATCTAGACCTAAAAACATCTTAACCTCTAAACAACTAAGCCTAACTGTAGAACTAAACTATCTGATCTTCAACCCTATCAGAGACTTGAGAAAGAATAAACTTGATTTCCTGAGTATACCATGAGTGCAGGTTAGTAGCTTTCCAAATGAAAAGATGACAGAGACAGTTTGCTACCTGAAGAGTCACGCACAACTCTCTATAACGTTGGAGCATCATCTTCAGCCTCCTGGCCCAATATAACTGACAGACATATTTGTGAGGCAGGAAGTATTGAGGACTTGCTTACCCTGTCTTGGCAGAGTTTGGCTGTCGACTCTGCCTGTGTCCAAGCTTGCCGTTTTTTAGGCAGAATTATGCTGTGGTAGAAAGGAGGACATTTTTCCCAGTAGCTTGTTTGCCACAATTGAAGCCATCTCCACAAGGAGGTTCTTTGATGATCATCATACTCTTTAAGGTAGGCAAGGTCTTGCCAGTAGTTTAACCCGTCTTATTGTCAGTGAATCATAGAGTAAGAAAAACATTTTAAATGTCATATTCTGTCTCTGAGGTTTTTGAAGACGTCACCTAATTATTTTACTTTATTTGTCTATGGAATCATATCTATCTCTTGCACATAATATGTATATTCTTCTGATAAAAATAAAGTAGTAATTGACATAATCATGATCTGATCAACTAACAATTAGCTGGTATATCGTATTTATTCTAAACAGCCTGCAATAGCACTTTCAAAGTATTGAAAGTAAACCTTGTATTATAATTAAACTTATTTTTCATCTGTATACAAAATTCTATACAAGTGATTTAAAATTAACCTTAAGAATGACAACTGAAGCATTATGTTGAGGAGTAGATTCACTAATCTAATTTTTGTTCTATCTTTCCTATATATTTCTATATTCCATCTTTTTTCTTTTCAACCCCTGTCTCCCATGCTAAGAATGTAAGATAAAGGAAAAGAGAGATATTCCTGAGTCCAACCATGTTTTCTCTCTAAATAAGACCAATAATAACTTGTAACCAACTCCCATTGAAAATAACCCTCTATAGTCCAAAAAAAGCAATTTAAAACCTACCCAACCCCCTTAAAGGATATAGGGCGTCGTTTTCTCAAGGTTTTTTTATTTAATTTATTCTTGTTACATCTCAATGGTTATCCCATCCCTTGTATCCTCCCATTGTTCCCTCCCTCCCAGTTTCCCGTTATTCCCCTCCCCTATGACTGTTCCTGAGGGGGATTACCTCCCCCTGTATATGCTCATAGGGTATCAAGTCTCTTCTTGGTAACCTGCTGTCCTTCCTCTGAGTGCCACCAGGTCTCCCCGTCCAGGGGACATGGTCAAATGTGAGGCACCAGAGTACGTGAGAAAGTCATATCCCACTCTCCACTCAAGTGCGGAGAGTGTTCTGACCATTGGCTAGATCTGGGTAGGGATTTAAAGTTTACTGCCTGTATTGTCCTTGGCTGGTGCCTGAGTTTGAGCGGGACCCCTGGGCCCAAATCTGCCTAACATAATGTTCTACTTGTAGGTATCTAGGACCCTCTGGTTCCTTCTACTTTGCTATTCTCCCATGCTTCTCTCATCTAGAGTCCCAATAGGTTGTCCTCCCCTCTGTCCCAGTTTCCTGGTAAGGGAAGGCTTTCATGGGACATGCCCCTTGGGCTAGTATGCAGAGATCAGTGAGTATATACCTTTTGAGTCTTTCTGCTTCTGGGTTAACTCACTCATTATGATCATTTCTAGCTCAATCCATTTATCCACAAATTTCGGGAATTCCTTGTTTTTAATAGCTGAGGAGTATTCCATAGTGTATATGTACCACAGTTTCTTTATCCATTCTTCTACTGAGGGACGCTTAGGCTGTTTCCATGTTCTGGCTATTATGAATAAGGCTGCTATGAACATGGTTAAGCAAATTTTCTTGCTGTGTGCTGGAGCATCTTCTGGGTATATTCCAAGGAGTGGAATAGCTGGGTCTTGAGGAAGTCCTATTCCCAGTTTTCTGAGATGCTCCGGAGGAATCTCCATACCTGACCTCAAAATGTAATATGAAGCAATAGTAATTAAAAGAGCATGGTACTGGCATAGCAACAGGCTGGTTGATCAGTGGAATTGAATTGAAGACCCAGATATGAATGAACACACATATGGTCACTTGTTTTTGAGAAAGAAGCCAAATCCATTCAATGGAAAAAGGATAGCATCTTCAGCAAATGGTGCTGGTCTAAGTGGAGGTCTATGTGTAAAAAAATGCAACTGGACCCATATTTGTCACCTTGCACAAAACTCAAATCCACGTGGATTAAAGACCTCAACATAAAACCAGAGACACTAAGTCAGTTAGAAGAAAAAGTGGGGAAGAGCCTGGAACATATTGGCACAGGAGACAACTTCCTGAACAGAACACCAACAGCCATGCTTAAATGTCAACAATTAATAAATGGGACCTCATGAGGCTGAGAAGCTTCTGTAAGGCTGGAGACACTGTCAAGAGAACAAAGCGACAGCCTACAGACTGGGAAAAGATCTTCACCAACCCTACATCTGACAAAGGTCTAATATCCAAAATATATAAAGAACTCAAGAAATTAAACACCACCAAACCAAATAACCCAATTGAGAAATGGGGCTTGGACTAAACAGAGAATTCTCAACAGAAGAATATCAAATGGCTGAGAAACACTTAAAGAAATGCTCAACCTCCTTAGTCATCAGGGAAATGCAAATCAAAACAACTCTGAGATTCCATCTTACACCCATCAGAATGGCTAAGATCAAAAAGTCAAGCGACACAACATGCTGGAGAGGATGTGGGGAGAGAAGAACACTCCTTCATTGCTGGTGGGAATGCAAACTAGTACAGCCACTTTGGAAATCTATCTGGTGCTATCTCAGAAAACTGGGAATAGGGTTTCCGCAAGACCCAGCTATTCCACTCCTTGGAATATACCCAGAAGATGCACCAGCACACAACAAGAAAATTTGCTCAACCATGTTCATAGCAGCCTTATTCATAATAGCCAGATCATGGAAACAGCCTAAATGTCCCTCAGTATAAGAATGGATAAAGAAACTGTGGTACATATACACGATGGAATACTCCTCAGCTATTAAAAACAAGGAATTCCCGAAATTTGTGGATAAATGGATTGAGCTAGAAATTATCATAATGAGTGAGTTAACTCAAAAGCAGAAAGATTCAAATGGTATATACTCACTTATATCTGCATACTAACCGAAGGGGCATGTCCCACGAAAGCCTTCCCTTACCAGGAAACTGGGACAGAGGGGAGGACATCTTATTGGGACTCTAGGTGAGAAAACCATGTGAGAATAGCAAAGTAGAAGGATCCAGTGGGTCCTAGATACCTACAAGTAGAACATTATGTTAGGCAGATTTGGGCCAAGGGGTTCCGCTCAAACTAAGGCACTAGCCAAGGACAATACAGGCGGTAAAATTTAAACCCCTACCCAGATCTAGCCCATGGACAGGACAGTCTCCACACTTGAGTGGAGAGAGGGATATGACTTTCTCATGTACTCTGTTGCCTCACATTCGACTATGTCCCCTGGAGGGGGAGACCTAGTGGCACTCAGAGGAAGGACAGCAGGTTACCAAGAAGAGACTTGATACCCTATGAGCATATACAGGGGGAGGTAATCCCTCTCAGGAACAGTCATAGGAGAGGGGAATAAGGGGAAAATGGGAGGGAGGGGAGAATGGGAGGATACAAGGGATGGGATAACCATAGAGATGTAACAAGAATAAATTAATAAAAAATAAAAAATAAAAAATTCATATATATATATATATATATATATATATAAAGAAAAAAAAACAACTCTGAGATTCCATCTTACATCCATCAGAATGGTTAAGATCAAAACTTCAAATGACACCACATGCTGGAGAGGATGTGGGGAGAGAGGAACACTCCTTCATTGCTGGTGGGAATGCAAACTAGTACAGCCAATTTATAATTCTCAAGGTTTTTTACGGCTAATTTGGGACAAATAATATCGTTGTAGGGCCCCAAATGAAATTGGGGAAATGGTTAAACAAGGAATAGCATTTGTGGTCCAGTTTCTAAATGTTGAAAAGTTCCAGGCTGAATTAGAGTCCTGTGTGGGACAACTCTGAAATGGTGGACCAATTGCAATCAGAAGCTTTCTTTGAAAGTGTCGTGGGAACTGTCTTGTTTGATGAGGAACAGCAACTGAAGCACTTGGTGCTGGTTCATGAAGGATGTAGGATATCAGTGTCCAGTATGCTGAGAGGATTGAATCCTGCCAGGTCTGACCCAATGTCAGTGTCTGGTTTTTTTCGTTCTGAAAATGTATAGTTTCTGACAAGCACTATACAGTCCTAAAATTATAAATGTATAAGTTATGCATGATGCAGAGAACAACTAAGTCTAGTTTTCTGCTCTTTGTATGAGCAGAAAAATGATATCTGAAAATCTTCATTGATGCCATACAAAGAATGGCATCTAATAATAATTTTTAGGCATTCTGTAGCCAACAAGAAGCATTGTCTATGATTAGACATTCATATCTCTGCCAGTCTCAAAGCTGAGAACATTTTACACAGTGGCTTAGAGTTTGTGCTTACCTTTTAAAACTATATGTACTGATAATTTTTTATAATTACACATAGGGTTGTTGAAAATCTAGAAAGTTTATGTTTTTTATCAACAAAAGAACCCTTTAATTCTGATTTTCATAGAAAATATTTTTAATATAAATACAAGTAAACATATATCGGCACGAATAAAATTCGAAATATAATACTGAAGAAAGAGGAGAAATGTACTCAGTACAGCACCATATTTGTAAATGTCAGAAATGGAAGAAAATCATGATATGACCTTTGTATTCACTAACATATGTAGTGACAGAGTGAAGATGTATAATGATTGATTTCAACTTTGAGTCATGCTTGCCTCTGCAGAAGACAAATGGGATGGCAATGTGAGTTGGATGTTAGCTGAGTCCACAATGCTTTATGCTTCAAAAAGGAGATATAGATGGCTCAGTAGTTAATAGTGCTTAATGTTCATCTAGAAAACTTGAATTTGCTTACTAGCACCTGTGTTGGGTAGCCTATGATCTCCAGTAAGTCCAACTCCAAAGGATGTGACACTGTCTTATCACTTTCACAGGCATTCTCATACACATACTGTTCACTCAATAGACATTCACATATATGCATGAATAAAAAATGAGTCAAAATATGGTATTCTGATATACATGGAGCAATAAACATATTATATACCCTTGAGATGATTCACAAAATAAAAACAGAAAATACAGAGCATATATATTAATAAAAACTCCTCCAAATATGTGATAACAATTAGTCACATATTCCCAAGAAAATTTAATCAACTATAGAAAACACTTAAGGTGATTAAAAATCTATTAAAATGTTTACAGTTGTCTATAGGATTTCTGCCTTTGACTTTCCTATCTAGAGTCACAGATTCTGAGTTATATAAGATAAATACATCCATAATTTCTGTTGAATCTTGGATATTCAAATAATATTCACATGACTGCATGCTAGTTTTCTATGACTAGTGCAATATGTATTTCTCTTTAAACAGTTAGCCTGGAAGCAAGCAGTGATTGCCTTAGAGACTGAAGGTTTGAAAAATAAAAAATTAATATATCCTAGTTCTATGCTTGTGTTTTTGATTTACACTTAGTTCACAGGAGCGAAACTCTGTTATGGAAAGTGTTTCTGACACATTTTACAAAAGGATGTCCTACTTCACAACAGATCACTTGGGTAATGTAAAGGATTAGGATGAGAAAAGGAAGAGCTGGAGAGTATACAGTTAGCAGTAGTATGGCCGAATGCCCACTGCAAATAGACATATTTGATGATTATTCAAAGGTCTAACTCAAAGTTATTCAAATAATTTGAAGATTATTCAAAGTGGTGAAAATTCCATAGTTTTGGCTGAAGACTTTATTGAAAGCTTGTGACTCATCATCCCCATGTAGTTATCTGGCATTTACTAAATGTTCAACACTGAACTCACTGATATGCAGCTTGCTGTGCTGTACATAAGATGAAAATGGTATTTACCCTGTCATAGACATGGTAGACGAGTGAAGAACCAATATCTCGTAAAATGTCTTAGTAAATACACTTCCTGTCCAATCCAATCAGTAGCCAATAGTCCACATTAATCACAAGTATTCATACATCACTGTAAAAGTACCTTTTTATTCTTCTGGCTCTATTGTTGGCTGGGAGGCCTAGTACCTCTTTTGATAACCTAGGCCTAGACTTGGAAGCATCTGTCCTCTGTATAATCTAACCTAGGCATAGAATGTTTTCAGCTTCTGAGACTTAATGCTTAATATGCTTACCTTTACTTGCCCTTTCTGAGCTCTGGGCTTCTGGTTCAATTCAGCCATTCTGCCTCAAACTCTTCTCTCCTAAGCTGATTGTTCTCTCAGCCTGGAATTGCTCTGCTTGGCTTCAAAGGAACTCAGCAGTCTGCTCTAATCTTCTGGCCTCCTCTCATTTTCTGGCTTGTTCTGTCTTCACCAGAGGTCTCTCTTTACAACTTTTCTCTCTATTACTGTCCTGGTAAAAACTCCCTCCTCTTTCTGAAAAAGTGCCTCTTAAGTAGCTTCCCTTTCCTCTCTCTTCTCTTGAGAGTTGGGCATATCTTATTCTGTGAAATCTCTGATTCATCATTTTTATGCCACTCAATTAGACATCATTTTCAAACATGGGTGCTTCCTTCTACAAACTAACTTTACCTTCGTTTAGGATTAAAGACATGTATCGCCATGCCTGGATCTCAGCTTCTCTTTATCTGATACGTGCTCTATACCAGGCTGGCCTTGAACTCAGATCTGTCTGCCTCCGTCTCCTGGATTAAAGGTATGTTTGTATTCCAGCCAGATTACACAGACCTTGTAAGCTTTTGCTGCAAAGAGTCAGACTGCCATCTTCCCTATGTGGTGACACAGGCCACCATCCTCTCTTAAAAGCAAAGCTGATAGACAAACAAATCTTGATGACCCATTTTAGACAGCAGATACATCCCTAGTGCTTAACCTTAATAACTACTCTTTTGCTAGACCAATGCACATCATACAGTCAATGCCATTTTGAGTTCTTCTTTCTATTATTGTTAAATGAAAAGCTTGTTAATCTTTAAATATAAAAGCTCATGAAGCTTGTGGAAAGAAGAACTAGACAAAATACCAAAGATCTACATTTTGAGTCATTCTAATTGGTATATTGGCCTTTGCTTATTATACATATAATAAAACTGAGGTTTAGAAAAGCTAAGCAATTTGTCGGAAGTCATAGTGACAGAAATAGAATTATAGTCAGGTCTGCCTAAAACTAAGTCCATTTTCCTTCTGCTGGACCAGCAGTTTTTAGCCTATCTCTTCTTTAGCGTCTACAACAGATGCAATATTCCTACAAACACATTCCCATGAGAATGCTTGGAGTGGAATGTAATTCCTTGTCTCTACCCATAACTCAACCTGTTTATCTACTCTTTCAGAAAACAGACCAGAATGCAAATGGAATGACATTCTTGCCGGATAACTTTGACATTTCTTTAACTTATCAGGATATATATCCATGATCTGCTGTAGACTAACATAAAATAATTCCCTGCAAATCTCACCGATACCTGCCCATTTCTGCCTCTCACTATGTATTTTATAGACTAAATGTTTTTGTTCCTCCAATATCCGTATATTAAATCTCTGATCCACACGGTGAGAACATCAGTAGGTGGTTTGGAGGAGGTAATTAAATCATAAGCATCGGAAATCTTGTAAATGGTATTTTGAAATCTTTCTAAAAAGACCCTAGAGATTTGGCTAGGCCCTTCCACTGCACAACAACATAATCTGAAGACAATATCTCTGAACAAGAAAATAGCCCTCACAAGACAGTAAGTATACCAGCACCTGCATCTTGGTCTTATTAGCCTGGGGAAACATGAGAAATAAATATATGTTATTCATAAGCAACTCGTCTGTCACAGTCTGTTAAAAGAACATAAATCAGCTAAAACTGCACCCATAAAATATTTTGCACTTTTGGGATGTGCTGGATGTCTAAGAATTTGTGATTCATATAGTGAACAAAGAAGTCAAGGTCATATCAGACAGAGCTCAATCTTTCTAAAACAGGAAGTACTCTACACTACCACTGAAGGTAGGCTAGAGTCTGACCACATCACCTTTCATCAGGCTTTGCTGTTTGGCCCTGCCTTGTTTACTTTGCATTGAGTAGATTTACTTTGATTTATGTGTACTCAGTACACAAAGAGAGGTTAGATGCAGCTTCAATAAATATAGCCATAGAATGTGTCATTTAAGAAATGAAGCAGCAGTAAAAAGTTAAAACTCCAGTGGTAGCAAGGGTAGAGGGACTGAGTCTTATGACTTCAGGATGAGGATGACATAAAATGTGACTTAAACACTATAACCATTTTCTATTCCTATCCCAGAGCCTCCAAGATCATTAGCTAGATGCTCTAATAACTATATTTTTTACACAATTTTAATTAAGTAGGCTAGCAAACTGAAACTGAAACGGCATTTAACAATAATGTCTTTATCCTTTGAACTCAAGATCATACCTCAGTAGTTGTTTCAGGAATCCCACAAATTCAGGCAGAATGTACTCATTGCTTTCGGTGTGGCTGAACCTTAAACAAGAAGAAATAATGCTTCAAAAGATCTGAGGAAATTCATCATTTTCCTTTCCACATAAATTCTTCTTGGATGTATGAAAAATGTGAAGGATATTGAATTCCACTTTTTCTCTACTCCATTTCTCTAATTTGAGGGTCTTTTTTTTGTTTTTTTGTTTTTGCTTAAATTCCATTAGTATGTAACAGCAATCTATGCTCTTAAAAAAGGAACATACTCTAAGGTGCAGGCACCTTATTCATATATTCTGCCTCTCTCTGCTAAAGCAACTTTTTTCTCTGGTTGTGTAGTTCTAAGGACCAGAGTCAGGCATCCAACGCCACATGAGCCTGGCACAATTGAATGCAACCTTTTCAAGATAGGACAACAAATACTCCGGCCACTTCTCTAACTCTCCAAAGATCAGAGTGTACTTCATGTCTTATCAGGCATTGATTGTAGGCAACAATGAACAAGTATGAGCGTCTCCTTTTCATTTGATTTATAAAAAACACATCACGTGTATCCTCCTACCTTCACTTAAAATGACTCATGGGTCAGCACTAATTTTCTTCTCTATCCTGAAAACACAATGTAAGCTCTTCCGTTCATAAGCTATATGCTTTAGTACCTAGTTTAAGACTTAGATAGGTCTCCAGCTTCTTCTAGGTATCTGTATCCATCAGCTTCCCATCGCTTTCCCAGCCCTACCGCCTCCCACTCCTGCCTTCCCACACCACAACCCTCCATCTTCCATCCAGTTACCTCTCATCATCTCCTTCCAATATCCATTTTATTTCCCCTTCTGAGTGAGATTCAAGCTTCCTCCCTTGGGCCCTCTTTGTTACTTACCTTCTTGGGGTCAGTGGATTGTGGTATGGTCATCCTGTACTATATGGCTAATAACACCTTATGAGTGAGTACCTACCATGTGTGTATTTCTGGGGTCTGGGTTACCTTTTCTAGTTCAATCATTTGCCTGAAAATTGTATGATGTCCTTCTTTTTTTCTGTTTTGTTTTGTTTGTTTGTTGTTTTTGTTTTGTTTTGTCCTTCTTTTTAATAGCTGAGAGGTCTGTCCATTGTGTAAATGTACCACAGTTTCTTTATCCATTATTCAGTTGAGGAACATCTAGATTATTTCCAGTTTCTGGCTATTATGAACAAAACAGCTATGGCATAGTTGAGCAAATGTCCTTGTTGTATGGTGCAGAATCTTTTGGGTTTATGCCCAGGAGTGGTATACCTGAGTTTTGAGGTAGAACTGTTTCCATTGTCTGAGAAAATGCCAGATTGATTTCCAATGTGGTTGTATGAGTTTGCACTTCCATCAGCAATGGAGAAGTGTTCCCCTTTCTCCACATCGTGGCTGGCATGTGCTGCTGTGTGAGGTTTTAATCTTAAACATTCTGATGGGTGTAAAATGTAATCTCAGAGTTGTTTTGATTTGCATTTCCCTGGTGACTAAGGACATTGAACATTTCTTTAAGTGTTTCTCATGCGTTAGAGATGTGAGGGGGCATTCAGTGATGTGGATGCAATTTCCCGCTATTGGATCACTTTCCCCTAGCTGGGCAGCCTTGACTGGTCTCAGTGGAAGAGGAAGAGCTTAGCCCTGATGCAAATGGACTCTTCCTCTTATTTAGAGCACAATTGCTTTACTCTGATGATTTATTGTTATCTGTCTTTCTCTTTCCTCTTCTAATCTAGTGGTGATTGCACTATGCATACTCTCTATTGAAAGGCTTTACTGTGTCTGTCATTTGGTCTTTCTTTTCTTTTACTTAATAGCAACTGCAGCAGCCTCACTGGGAGATTGTAAGGATTTAGTAACATGTCATTTTACCCAGGTAGAGTGAGCTTTTCAGGAATACAAATAACTTTCTTTTGAATTTGGAGTCCACTAATGACTTGTATATATTTTGTTTAGGAAAGAGAATAGTTTATTTTACAGCTACATAGAGGTGGAAAAAAGTAAATAATTGAGCAGTGGTTGGTTTTCCTCACTACATGATCAAATGGAGCTTGTCTCAATTAGAGATGCACAAACAGATTTAATGAAATCACTAGACCCCATCCTATTGAGTAGCCACATGGTCATCTATCCTTCTGGTGTAAAGGCCAACTAACAGCGCACAAAATTCATTCATTCATATTCTCTTTCTCTCTCTCTCTCTCTCTCTCTCTCTCTCTCTCTCTCTCTCTCT
>OU015743.1:99150754-99166777 GCA_907169655.1 Acomys percivali | reverse complement strand
ACTTAGAATTACTTGGATGTATATCCAGGAGTGGTACAGGTGGAGCACGTGACAGTTTTTTTTTGTTTTGTTTTGTTTTTGGTTTTTTTTTCAGAATATACTGTTTTGATTTCTGTTGTGACTACACCAATTTAAATTCAGAGTAACAGTGAATAAAAGCTCATATTTCCCTGAATACCCACTAATATTTATTTTTATTTGTCTCTTTCATAATAGATAATTTTATTGGGTCCAGATGGAATATTAATGTACTCTTAATTTATAGTTCCCTGAGGATAAGGATGTTGAACATTTTTAATTTATCTTGGACATTTATATTTATTCTTTGGAAAACTGTCTGCTCAATTTATTTACCCATTTAATGATGGGATGATTTGGGAGGTGTTAGTATTTAATTTGGGAGATTCTTTATAGATTCTTAATATCAATCAGTTGCCAAATGTCCAATTGATAAATATTTTTTTTAACTCTGTACACTTTTCTTCCCATGTGCTAACAACACTTTATTGAGCAGAATTTTAAATTTTATAGAAGTCTAGTTACAATTCTTCCAATTGTTTTCCAAGCTATTAGTCCTTTTTAGAATTATGCCTATGCTCCCTGCTGTGACTGTGTGAACGTTTAATGTGCTCATGAGTAACTGCCTTTGAAGGCTCTTAGGTCACATGCACATGGTAGGAGAACTTCCTAAGATGGGTTCTCTGCCATCAGAAGATGACCTCTGACTTGTCACCTACCAATCTCACTCTACCAGTTCCTTATAATCGTCTCTGTCAGGATAATGATTATACTATTAATACCCATGCAAAAAAAAAAAAAAAGAAAGAAATATGCCTATGAGCTGGGTGGTAGTGGCACATGCCTTTAATCCCAGCACTCAGGAGGCAGAGGCAGGCAGATCTCTGTAGGTTCAAGGCTAGCCTGATCTACAAATCAAGTCCAGGATAGCCAAGGCTACACAGAGAAACCCTGTCTCGAGAAAAAAGAAAAGAAAGAGAAATATGCCTATGCACACACCTCCTTGAGGTGTTTTTTCTAGGTGTTATAACATTTCAGATCATACATTAAGGATTGTGATGAATCTTACTTGAATTATGTTTTACAAAGTGACAGATGGAGATCCACTTGTATTGTTCTACATGGAAATATCCATTTTCCCCAGATCCACTTGTTGAAGATTCTGTTTATAATTCATAGCATGTTTTTGACACCTTTGTTAAAAATCAGTTGTCTGTAATGGTGTGGGTTTATTTATAAGATCCATATTGTACATCTTGGTCTATTTTGCACCAATATAATGCTGTTTCATTATTATGACTCTTTAGTATAATTTGAAATTAGGTATTATACATTAAATGTTTGCCTTCTGATTGGGATCATTAAGGCTAAAAGAGGCTCTGCCTTATTTAAGAGTTCTAGTTCTGAGAGAACACAACACACACACAAACACACACACACATACACACACACACCAGATGGAGGCAAAAGAGTGTAATGTGGCTTACACTTCTACATTGTAATCCATCACTGAGTGAAGACAGGACAAAAACTCAAACGGGGAAGGTACCTGGAAGCAGAAGCTGACATCGAGACCATGGATGGGTGCTTCTTGCTGGCTGCCCATCTTGGCTTTCTCAGCTTGCTTTCTATAGAACCTAGGACCATCACCCCAGAGACAGTACCACCCACGGTGGCCTGGTATCTTCACCATCAGAAACAAATTAAGAAAATGCCTTGTTAAGATCCAGCTGTAGGGCATTTTCTTAATTTAAATTCCTCCTTTCAGATGACTCTAGCTTGTGTCAAGTTAACATAAAACTGTGCAGGACAGATACTTTTGCTTCCATTTGAATTTTAGGAAAAATTTCCTGCTCTGCTAAAAAAAGATGCCATGGGTATTATACTAGGGATTATGTTGAATCTGCTAATAGTTATCAGTAATATAACCACCTTGACAATATTAGTTCTGGTAATTCATGAGCACTGTAGTTTTTCTCACTCCTTATGTTTTCTTTTCCTCTTTATAAACTTATAAATTATATTTACAAATAAATAACACATCCCACACAAAAATTAACCAGAAGCAAAGTCTATACTAAATGAAAAGACGCTATCTTTTCAATTTCTTTCTTTCATATGTTTAAAGTTTTCACTGGAGAGGTCCCTGGCCTCTTGAATAAGTCTATTACTAAGTATCTTACCATTCAAAGCAACTGTAAAGAATTTTCCCAGACTTCCTCCTCAGAAATACTAGTTGTGGGTATATAGCAAAGGTGCTTTGTTTTGTACATTGTTGTTGTTCTCTAAAGCTTTGCTGCAAGTGTCTATCAAATCTAAGATTTTGGGCGGGGTATTTGGGGTCTTTTAAATATAGTATCTATTAATTTGATTCATTGGGCTTATTGTTTTCAAATAAGTATTGTACTTCTCATTCTTATCTTTTATCATCTACTTTATTGCATTTGATAATTTCCTAGACTTTCTCGGAATTCATTTTCCAGTTATTCTTTTAAATTTTTTTTGGAATATCATTCATTTCAATATTTTAGAGTCAGTTACTGACAGTGTTAACTTTTTAAAAAAAAAAAAATGATTCATTTGGTAAAGTTGGCAGTGGATACAGTTGGATGACCTAACTGATGTCTCTCCTGCCTGGTCCCATGGAAAGATGAGATGCACCTGGCCATCCCCTGTCCCAGGTCTTGGTATGGCAGTAAGGTCCATGACATTCAGCTTTTGTCTGTAGGAGTTGGAGAGGGAATAAGACCCTGAGATGCCAGTACTAGGCAGATGGGCAGGAAGGATGAGGATCTAAAGTCCCCTAAGTCCTTGGGATTCTGTCTGTACAGTTGAGTTTGAGTTTTTTGTTTGTTTGTTCTGTTTTAATTCTTAAACTTTTTATTGATTCCTTATGGGTTTCACAGCATGCACCCCAGTCCCACTCATTTCCCTGTCTCCTACTATCTGCAACTTCCCATGCAAAGAATAAAAAACACGAACAGCCAAAAAGAAACAAAGCATAGGACACATCTCATTGTGAAAGCTATAGTGTGTCACAATGTGTTCCAAAATATATCCCCTCGGTCCACACATCTTCTCTTGCAAATGTTTATTGCGATGAATCATTGGTCTGGTTCAAGGTCTCTAGCTTCTGTTGCACCATCAATATTGGATCCTCACCTGGAATCTTCCTGATTATCCTGTTGTTGCCCTGTGTCATGGAAATGCTGCCGTTTTAGATCAGCAGAAATAGCCTTTCACAATCCTCAATGGTGTGGACTTTTGGGGAGTAGGCCAACTCAAAGCCCTGGATCTGTGCCTGGTTGGTAGCTAAGATGGTCAGCCTACGTGAGCAGGGAGAGCTCTCCAGCACTGTTCTGGCAAGGGTACCCAATGCTGCAGTTAACAGGAGGCAGAGTCAGCTCTCCTGATCTCATGCCCTCAAAGGATTACCCACACCAATTCCTCCAAAGACCGCTTCTCTGTCCTGCCCAGTGAAGACCTTGGGTCCATTCTCCTAAATGCAATAGCCTGTGATGGGCTGGGACAGCTCTCCCACTCTCATTCCTCAAGGATGACTCACCTGTGCCTTCACCATCAAGGCAAGCTCTACTGTGCTGTCCAGGAAAGATGCAGGGCCCACACTCCCAAGTTATACAGACAGTGAGGGACAACATCAGCTCCCCAGCTCTCAGGATCTAGGGCCAGCTGTCCCAGGTCTGGGACCACCTCAGACATTAAAGGGTTGTGGTAGGGAGAACATTATCCATGTCGAAGCAAACTAGTAGTGTAGAGGGGCCAGCTCTCCCACATTCATGTTTATTTCACCTACACCGTCTCCACTAGAGCCAACTCTACTGTCCTGCCAAAGTACAGGACTTCCTCTCCAGAGTGCTGTAGCCATCAAGGGACAGGGAAAGCTCACCCACTGTCATGACCTGAGGCCAGCTCTTCCAATTGCCACAGGCAAGGATTGAGGGGATAGAAGGCATTACCCCCACACCCAGGCCGTGTCACAGGAGTCCAGTAGTGGGGGCAGCCCAGGGCCTGCTCCATTGGGCTACAACTACAGTGGTGAGGCATAGGGCCCACTCTCTCTAGTGATAGTGGGGAGAGATGGGGCCAGCTCTCCAGAATACAGCAGCCAGTGAGGGGTAGGGCCAATTTTGTACAGCCTCTGGACATCCACATTGTCTGAGGCAGCTGCTCAGATCAGGGACACTCCTATAGTCTGTAGCACTAATATGAACCACATACATCAACACAGACCTCTGTTGCAACATAGTCATGGACACAGACACAGCCAGTGATAACAGCACAGGCCGGGATACCACCATGGCCTCAAGTGGTGGTTCTGGCTTCATATAACAAGCTATAATCTATCCCTCTCCTCTCTCACATCTCCAATTCTATCTCCCTTTACAATCTTCAAACTGTTCCCTTTCCCTCTCATCTGTCTAGCACACACTTGTACATTGTAGTGGCTCCCACTGCAGGGGTACCACATGGCTGATGGGCCTCTAGATGGCAAGGGAGCCTCTAAGAGTCTACAGCTTCCTCCCCCAACTATGGCATGGTAGCGATCAGGACTATGGATGTCTTCCACTTCCCACTCCACGTGGTGTGGTGACAGGCTGTTCTCTAGGGCCCATCGGGTGCCGCATGGCATGGCAGTCAATAGGTCTCTGAATGTCTTCTGGCTTTATTTTCAAATTCTAATGCCATTAGCACAGCCCTGGGATACTCTGATGACCTCAGTATAGTTATTTTGTTTTGTTTCTGTGTTAATATTTGTATATCTGTTAAGATGAGTATCTTATGAATTTCTGAAAAGCATTTTTAGTAAAATATTACTCTCTTAGCATTATGCCCTGAGATATTGGGTAGTTGAGAATTGTTGGAATTTACTTACAATTGTATTCTCTTAGTTTAGTTGCCCTGTTATGTGTTTGGTAGAGATTTGTGTATTTAGACATAATGCAGCAGGGTCCATAGTTCAAGCTTTCTATATCACTCTCACGGGTGGGTACTACAAGTAGCTCAGATAAATGTCTGGGGCACAACAGAGTATACCATCTATAATTACTCATCCTGTCCACTCAATAGCGTATTGCCTGAGAGCATGGTTGTGACTTTAAAGCAATTTTTAAATTCAATATATTTTGATCACATTCTTCCTCTTGACCAAGTACTTCCAGATACTCTTCCCCTCCCTAGCCACCCAATCTTAATTTTTTTCTCAAAAAACAAACAAATAAATAAGACCATACAACAACCTCTCAAAACCAAGAAAAAAGAATGCCCACCCTCCAAAAGAAAACTAAACTGTAACAAAATAAAATCACACAAAATAACTGTGGAGTCCATTATATGTTTGTCAACTGCTCCTGAACAGTTGATATATCCAGTGTTTTTCTTTCTCTCATCAGGAATAAGTGACAGTTCAGTTTTTGACCTTTACCCTAGTATCTAGGATTTTATTTATTTATTTTTTAATATAACAAAATAAAATATATTGAGATAAAACACAAACTATCACTTTGGGATTGGACATGACAAATGTACAAGGAGGAAAGAGTCCAAGAGAAGGCACAAGAATCAGAGACCCACTTACTCAGGAGTCCCATAAAAACCCCAAACTAGAAGCCATAATATATACCCAGAGGACTGATCCAGACTGCTACAAGTCCTGTATGTGCTGCCTTAGTCTCTGGGAGTTCATTCAAGCATTGTTCGTGTTGACTTAGAGGGTCTTGTTTTCTTGGGTGTCCTCCTTACCTTCTGGCTCTTACACTCATTCCAACTCCTCTTCCACAGGGTTTTCTGAGCTCTGAGGAGACTGTCTTTGGTAAAGACAACAATCTGCATGCTATCAAAAGAAGAATGTAAACACCAAACAATTCACAAACCCTTTATCTAACAGTGGTGTACTGCCTGAAAAATATGGTAGGAAAGGGTGACTCAAATCAATAACTGATTTGACTAAAGGCCTACTTATGGGTATGATAGAACCCATATCCAACACTGCTTATGTGACTAAGTACCTGACCTAGAAAGTTCAGGGACCTAGGGTAAAATAAAGAATATTGGTCTAAAAAAGTCATGTAGTGATAAAATGATTCCAAATGATATTATGTTATACTCATAGATTAGTAGATAGTTCAGCCATCATCAAAGAAGCTTCCTCCTGCAATAGATGGAAACAGCTATAGAGATACACATCTAGACATTTTGAGGAGAGTGAGAGATGCTGGAACACCCAGCCATAAATGAGATGTCTCCATCAAACCAAGGATAATAAAAAAAAGAAAAAGTTAGTGAGGTTGAGGACCATGAAAAGCAAAGAGTAGTTATGATAGCCAAAAAGTGAAAAAGGAGCTTTATGTGGTGTATGTCCATAATTTCAGCACTCTACATGCAGGAAGAACAAAAGTTCAAGGCTTCCTCCTCCCCAATATAATGAGTTCGAGACTAGACTGAGCTACATGAAACCCTGTCTCTCTAGTTTCTGTTACTCCTTCTGTGTGCTGCACTGCTGAGATCCCAGAGCTGATGCACACTTCCTCAGCTTCTGCTAGTTAGTCAGGCACTGTGGCTCCTCCCACATCTCTCTGTTCAACGCTAAACTCCAGTGAGTTACTTTGGCTACACACCCCCATGTTAAGCTGTTCTGTTGTTTTAAGTTCAGAGATGCTGACATGCTAGTAGGTTCAGCTTTCTTCTGATTTTACCAGTTGGCTTTCACTATTGATTTGCTCTCTATTTCGGCCAAACCATTCTTCTAGCAGAGTTCCTAAAAACAGTGTGAAAGATGAAAGTTTTGAAACTTCTTGGGAGTTTCATTTTATCTCAGTATTCAACTATGAAATTTAATAAATTAAAATTTTGTGTTTAAGGTTTTTTCTTTTTGAATTTTGGGGCTATTGGTTTATTACTTTTTGTTTACAATTTTGGATTATGAAGCCCAGTGTCATTTCAGCTTTAAAATCTTTGGTGCTTGGTTGTAGGTAGGAATTTTTATCTGGAAACTTTGTGAGCTCTATAAAGCTCTACTACATTATTTCCTCCACTCTATTGCTTCCTCATGAGTTTTTGCTAGTAGGATGTTGTATTGTCTGTTATCTACTGTCTACAGGTGGGCCTTTTAATTCTACTTTCTGTATTATACTCTTAAATGTATTTTATTTTATTTTATTTTTTTACTTTCTCTGTTATTGATACTTTTTTGAAGCAAGGTTAGCCCTGGCTGTTCTGGAACCATATAGACCAAACTGTCCTTGAATTCAGAGATTCCTGAGTTAATGGCATGCCTGCTTGTTTTGTTATCTCTAGTTCTTTTTTTTTTTTTCTGCACAGCTGGTGTTTTTCCAGTTCATAAACATGGCTGTTCCTTGTCTCCCTGTGAATGAAAATGACGGGATCTGTGTTATTCCACACTGCTGTTGTTGAGTTTTCTTCTTCCTGCCCTATGATTCGTCTCCACTACTTGTAAACCTTCTCAACATCTTTCAGTATGAAGATGTGCTGTGGTGATAGGTGTGTGCTAGCAATTAAGAATAAGCCAATATGGAGTTCTCAGCATTTGGTTCTTGCTGATAATGATCTTTCCTGTCAGTCAGTCTAGGTTGAGTCTCTGGAAGAACTGGATGACAATGTAACCATATGTTTTTCTCTTGATTTTGTCAGAGGACTAAGAGAAGTGTTTGCTTCTTGCAATGAACATAAAGCCATAGATTGTTTGGCTTGGTTCTCACACTCTAAAAACTATCTTGGGAAAGGATCCTCAAGAGTGTCAGTCTATAGACTTGCAGATGATATTCTTGTTTTCATTATGGAGGAACTCCTAATTAAGCTTTGCATTACAGCTTCTAAGTTCTCTCTGAACCACCATATCCAGGAAATAAATATTCTACCCAGTATAACTTAAAGAAGTATCCATTGTGCTATACCCAAACTTTGACTCTATAATTCTGTAATATATGAGTACATAAAAACATTAAAATTATAAAGTATGTATTCTTGAAACCAAAATTAAATATAAATTTATAATTTTTCTATTATTTTCTTTCTTGGTTTTGCATTTATTTTCACTATACTAGCATGTACTTAAGCAGTGTGTGACATTTTCCACATTATTAACTAATGAAGAATTTTACTCCCAAAATTAAATCAATGAGATGACTAATTGTAAAGGGTAAATATTTTAGCCAAAGTCATGCATTAGATGATATAGGAAACCCATTTTGTTTCCTAAGAATGATGTTCTCTGTGCCTTGGGGGGGATCTGTCCCAAACTGAAGATAGATATTGTGTCAGTTTCTCACTGTCTGGACTGTCCTACCACTTTAGCATAATAAATTTTCATTCATTCACTTTGATCAAACACATCCCATTTCATATCCATAGACAAACCATTGTTTTCCTTTGATGTCCAATATAAAGTAACATGTAAGACAATCGTGTAAATTTCACACCTGTGTATCATTAATTCAGTATTTATGTAGCTTTTTAAGTGACTCAGAAACAGTAACATGGAAGATTCTCAACGGGGTTGCTATAATAGCTTGGAGAATCTCACAGATGATGCAGCCAATCAGTTTGCATAGTGCTTGGCACTAGTAGGTGCATGGAAAAGATTTGCAAGTGTGTCCACGGATGCCCTGCACTATCATTTTAGACTCAATTGTAACACCTTATGAGTATGACACACTTGGCCCCCAGACATTATAAACATCATATAATATATGTGGATTCGTTATTTGTTTAATAATTTGGTAAAATATTTGCCAATATATAATATATTTGCTACATATCAAGAGGGAAGCCACAGAGAAATGTTTAATTACTTTCCGTTGTAAGTAAGCCTTCCTCTGGTTTACATGTTTGGTAATGCAGATGTTTTGTTAGAATCCCTCATAACTTTGAAGATGTTTAATTTTTAATTTTCTATTATTTAATTAAATAGTATAACAGAAAAATACAGAAAAGCAGTAAAACAAAAAATGTAAAAGAATTACTTAAATTCATATTAACCAAACTAACCCATGTATACTGTTCTCAAGCTATTGTATCTTATTTCTGTGGTGACAGAAACATATTAAGAATATTAAATTGAAAACATTGCAGTTTTTATTATGGTAACATGAGCTTGCTAATGAAAACCTAAGAATGGACAAACATATAAGAAATTTATACCCAGAAGCTTAGATTTTATAGGTTTATGAGCTGATCTTTGTACAGATGACATGAAGCACAAGCAAAATTGCCTACAGAAACAAAGAAAATTAATAGTGTGGAAGAAGGAGAAAAAGGAAAGTAGTGAGGAATATGCCCAACATATTTTATATACTTGCAATGTGTTCTGTAGGTCAATCAATTATGTTTTTTAAATCTAAGGAATACAACTGTTCTAAAACTTTAGATGTGTGTATTTTTTTCAGATCACACCTTCACTTTAAATTGCAGAAGCAAGCAGTAGTTATTTAATAATATTGATAGAGGTTTTCAGCAATTAGGAGGGCTTCAAATTGGTTCCCAACACCCATTTCAGGCAGCAAAAAACCAAGGTGGACTACCAGTGCCAGGAGATCTGACCCTTCTGTTTTCTTTTCATGGCACGTGCACACACACACACACACACACACACACACACACAGGTATGTAGGTATGTGCACACACAATTTAATAATAATAATTGAAGCTCTTCCAGAATTATTCTCCTAAAATCCCCCAAAAGTCCATCCTCTTAATAGTTTTTCAAAACCATTTTCTGGTCATTCACAATATTTATGTAAACAGAACACTCCTAACATCCAGAGACATAGTGCATAATGAATATATATATATATATATATATATATATATATATATATATCAGAATAAAATAACTGGCTGGACACATCAGTCATTATGACACTTTCATAATTAAAGTTGAAGCATATATCTTACTCTGCAACTTGGTTCTGAAAATAGTCATTTAAAATGAGCACTTCTGAATCAAGAGATAAAAATCTATCTAATTCTTTCTAATAATAGAACAAAATAAAGGAGCAATAATTTGTGTAAAGGTTCACCAAATGACAGATGTATTGTATTGTTTCCCCCTTCTTATTACCACACAAAAAAAGATGCTGGGTGATTCTTTTTGCACAAATCAATTTGCATGTGAACATAAAATGTGTTTTTGGCAGAAAATTACCTAGAAATTGAAACGGTCAATGAAGGGATCTATGTTTTTCTCATACCCTCACTGACAGTGAACCTTGTCAATATTGCTTTACTAATCTCAGTAACACAAAGCAGTGTTTTACTTTAGTGTGCATGTTCTTGAGTTTGAGTATTTCCAAACTAGATCTGCTGCTGGTTGCTGACTTGCTTCAAACACTCTCACAACCTATACAGCAGATGAAAACCACATCCCCCCCAACACACATTGCTCCCAGGGTTTGCTCTGGCTCTCTGCCTACAATAGGTTATGGTGTTCCTGGTTGATGTTTTTTTAAAATATTCTTAGTTAAAATTTAAGAGTTTTTCCACAACATAGTTCTTACAGCAACTCCTTCCTTTTCGGAAGTCACAGTAGGGATAGAGAGTAGGAAGTCATTTTGATGGAAGAAGCTGATGAAGTACATGAGTTACCAAAAAAAGTGAAAACAATTAGCTTCAGGGTTGCTGTGGACCTGTCCCTCATTTCTGACCTCAGGAGGACATCATGAGATGCTGAATGGTTAGGAATGGCTGGCATGCTGGTGCCTGTATCCAGAACTGCAGTATTGTTTGGTTTCAAAGTAACACAATGCAGGTGGCCCATTTGTGGAGGCTTCTGCTGTGTCAGTGACTGTTTCTCCCTAATGATCCAACTGGGAATTTTCCCATCTTGATGTCCTCATTGTTATAACTGTACGAAATTTGGAAGACCATGTCACGAAGAAAAGCCAGACACTATTTTAAACCAGAAGTGTCAGGAGTGCTTCTGGATGAAATATTCTATATAATTTTTTGCTTCTATTTAAATGTAAGTTTTAAAAGAATTTGAACAGCTTTAAAAGGGGAAAGCAACTCTAGAGGCTGAAAGCCTGCCCTATACTTACTGTGCTTTCCTGGGGATTCTGACAGAGGGTGCCAGGAGACCCAGCCGAGCTTTAAATATTGAACAATGGGACCTGTGCCAGTGTAGCATATGGCTTTATGTGAACAATGAATATTCTATCATCTCTTGTGTAATGCCAGGGAGGAAAGTGGATTTGTGAGGACCTGGAGCAGCTGAGTCTACACCAGGGACAATCTTTTTCATTAACATTGTCTGGTGTCTGAAGCAGGAATAAAGGCCTAGCTGGAGGGAGGTATCCTAATACTGGATTTTTAATGAATTAAAGCTGGGCCCCAAAAGGCAGCAATTGTCACCATCAAATACATTTTAATGACTTGATAGTCTCCTTAGTGAGCTGAGCTTTATCAGAGCTGCCAGCATGTTCTTATATTAGCAGGATAGTGACTTCATCCCTGTCCCACAGAGGTCTGCATTGCCTGCCTCTTGCCCCTTTTGTAGTTGCTGAACAAACGCTAGGAAAGTACCATGTCTTCTCTCCATCCATCAGGCATTCACTTTTCTTGTACATCTTTGTTTTAAACAAATGAAACTAAAAGAATACCCAGTGAAGTAGAGAATCATTGATTATTAGTACTAATACGTTGTTCCCAGCTGCTGTCAGTGACACATTCAAAAGTAAATAATATGATGGTGAGACAAAAATAACTGTCTCTACACTAGTGTATCTTTAAATTTCCATTGTTAGACTATGTTTTAAAACATTGTAGTTTAAAAGCCATTATTTACCACCACCACTGGTGCCTGGCATAAGAGCACGCGCCCATAATCTCTTCTTTCAGTTTCTGCAGCAGAAAGCTCTGCAAGTTCTAAGCCATACTGGGCTGCCTATCAAGTTCAAAGGAAACTCAGCTTCACAATTTATTCCTGCCTCAAACAAAAAACAAAATAAAATGCTTACAAGGCACTTCCTGTGGTAATCTCAGCATGATATGTTTGTTCCTCTAGTCCTAGAAAGTAACATAAAGTTATGACGTCAGTGATTACTGGACATAAATACAGTGGAGATCCTATTGGCACTGTAGTTGGTACATAAGGCATTTCACTAAAATAAGAGCTTCTTCTACTCTCAGGATTGGATATGTTTTCAGTCTCCTGGGAATCATGTTGAGCACCGATTTATAGGTAGTTTCCTTCAGAGCCCAAGACTGCATTTCTCATCTGCTCCCAGGTAGCATTGTTTTTGCTCACCCACAAGCTACAATTTATGTATGGAAAACTTTATGTTCTAAATTAGATCTTTGCAGCTGGAGAAAGAAGCACAGCTTTGTTGATTTGCCATTTTCTGCAGCATTTCTATCCTATCTGGGCCCTCCTGGCCTCTTAACCCAAATATCAATGAAAGAAATTTAGTTTCTACAATGAGTAAAGGAGACTGCTGTTTTATTTCTGATAATCCAAAGCAGATAGAATTAAATCTGAACATTAAAAAAATAAAGCAGTGCTCAGTGTTTTATTGTTTAAAACATTCTTCATTTTGCTGAACTGCAAATGCAATGCTTAGAAGATTTGGTAGGACCAGTAGTATTGAAGTCAGAATGTTTTCATTTTGTTGCTACTGAGCCAGCACTCAGTCATCCTTTCTGTGAGGCAAGGGTTAGTACACTCACATCCATATAGTTCCCTCTAACTGTGTGAACAAACATCTCCCTGCTCTGAAGGGCAACTCAGATTTTAGCCAATCCTATGTAGCATCAGAATATATGACATCTAAAAATGTCATCTTGGTAGTAAACAAAAATATCTTCATTGGAACAAATAAATAGATAAATAACCATGACATCTCAACTCATTGGAATCAAATATAGTGAAGGAAATAATAATTGTGAAAGTACAGCTAGCAAATGTTATATTGTTGAGGCTGGTGAGAAGGACCAGAGTGAAAAGGCAGGTCCTGTGAAATCCGAGAGGCCTGAGTTTTATGGACCTGCTATCCATAAACTCCATGTAAGAACGGAAGAAGGGAACAAATGACACAACATCATCCTCTGACCTTCACATTTGTAGCATGGCAAACGCCCACACATGCACACAAATACACACTGCAGTGGTCTGAATGAGAATGGCCCCCATACACTCACGTATTTGAAAACACAGTCCCCAACTGGTGGAACTGTTTGGAGAAGATTAGGAGATGTGGCTTGTTGGAAAAGGTGTGTCACTGAAGCTGGACTTTGAGGTCTCAAAAGATTTGAGTCATTTCCTAGTGCACCTTTCTCTTCTATGTCTCTGACCTGTGGATCAAAATGTATGCTCTCAGGTGTTCCTGCCACCATGCCTTTGCTCTGTTTGGTTGGCCCCAGGTGCAAGCTCCTAGGAACAGTTGCTAGATGTGTGTTTGTGGCTCTCCCTGGAAACTCTGGTTGGGTGGGGGTCAGGTGCTCAGGCACTGAACACAAAATGGTGTTGATTTGGTCTCTACATTCTAACCCTCTATGTTATTTTGTCTTACTCTCAGCAAACATCCCAGCAATAGTTGTAATTTGTAGCTTTCCTTGGCTCCAGCTGCTCCTTCCTCCCAAACTTTCTTGGCCCTCTACCCATGGCTTAATCTCCTGGTTCAATCTCCTACTTCCTCTTCTAACTCCTCCTCCTCGGGCTGGCAGGAAATCCAGCCCTATTCTGCCCCCTGTTCATCAATTGGCTGTAGGCTGCTTTATTGACATATTAGGGAGAACAATTGAAGAGCAGAGTTTATACAACATTTAGACAGGAAATTCTCAAAACAAGGATTGCAACTAGACATGGGTACAGAAACCAGCATTTGAATTACACAATAACCTTATGCCTACAATACCTCTTATATTTTATATTTTTATCAGATAAATAAAACTTTTACTCAACAATTTGACAACATGACTTGCCTTGTTAATTAGCCTATTCAATGTATTCTTTCCTCTGGGTGGAGATTCATCTAATTTCTCTCCCCCAGTCTTCTGCTATTTTTTCTCTGTTCCACACTTCTTGCAGTTTTTCTCTCCCTTTAATGATCTGTACTTCCAGGAAAATATCTTGGAATTAATCTTATTTCAAAAATGTAGAACTTTCATTTACATATTCAAATATATGTGCAGTCTGAATTAAAATAGCCCCTATAGGCACATAGGGGATGGCACTATTAGAAGTTACGACATTGTTGGAGGAAGTGTATCACTGGGTGTTGGGGTGTGCTTTGAGGTTTCAAATGATCAAGTCAGCCACTCTCCCTGCTGCCTGAGGATCCTTATATAGAACTCTCAGCTACCTCTCCAACACCATGTCTGTCTGCATGCTGCCATTCGTCCCATCATGATAACAATGGGCTAACCTGTTGAACTCTAAGCCAGCCTCCAATTAAATGCTTTCCTTCATAAGAGTTGCTGAGGCTATGATGGCTCTTCACAGCAATAGACACTCTGACTAAGATAACTACTGAAAGTAGCTACTGTAGCCATTCTTTTTTTGCTTTTATTTTATTGTTTCTTTTTCAGTGATGGTGATTGAATCCAAGGCCTCATGCATGCTAGGCCTACTCTATCAAGGAACTGACACCTTGTACCACTGGATCCTAGAAAATCTTTGGGCACTGGGAAGGTTTTATATCTGTGTTGAGTAATAGAATAAATGTTTGAAGTCAGATGTGGTGGCCTTCAATACTAGCATGCAGGGAGGCAGAAGCAGGCAAATCAAAAGTGAGTCCAGGACAACCAGGGCTACACAGAGGAAACCCTGTCTCAAAAAAACACAAAACAAAACAGAATAAATGTTTGATATTATTGTAAGTAAGGAAGAAGTATGAACTAGCATTGAATACATGCTGGTTTATAATATTTAGTACCTTATAATTTGGAGGTCCACATTAATCATGTTTGCTAGAATGTTCAGTCATGTAGTTGTATTAGAAAGAAGTTCTCTTTCTGCCTTGAGGTTAAACCATACTTTTGTAAGGTGGTCACAATTTTAATTATATGTCGGCTCTCTTTTCCCTTAACAAATATAGATAGCATTCAAAGGTTTTTAATTCAATATCCTATTTTGAACCAAAACATTGATTATTATATTTTTCTTTTTATCATCAGTCCAAATTGGTTTTATCACAAGGAGGTCTGACCTACCAGCTTTACAAAGCTTTAACCATTTTTAAGAAATTAATAGTTCTTTTTCTTTTACTTTTGCTCACTGATATTTTAAGTGTTACCGTTTTCTAAAATCTCTAACTCTGGTTCCTAGAAATACACTGTCATTGTATGATATGAACTTAGAATGTGTGGCATTCTCTATGAATATTGAGATACACATTAAGAAGTATTTATTCAGAAGTGCATAGTAGGGATGCCATTAATTGTATAGGTTCTCAAAGGAAATGACTTGTTTATTAAGCCCTGCTCAGACAAAAATGAGCATTGATGTTTTATACATGTTGAAAGATTTTATGATTTATATGCTTAAGAAAAATAAGTCAGATGAAAGGTTAGCACACCACAGGGATTTCATAAATTCTTAGAACAGATATCTTACATAGGAGGTGTGAGGGAAGGGGTGCACATGTCTCATTGGTGCAAGCACAACAGTAGAAAGCTCTTACTTTGCTTATGAATCCCAAGTGTGGTGTTGCAGAAGTGCTGTTGAACCTTGAGTTTCTTACTGCTCCAGCATCCCATGTTGATCTCAGAAACTACTGTTTCTCTTTTTGAGGCACTGCAAGATTTGTGTGGCTCAAGTATTTGTCTGGCTCCTCAGTTTGAGATAAACTATTGTGTGGCCCTCTGTCTTTAAACAGTCCTTGAGATAGATTAAAGAGCTAAAATTCTTTATTTACTACAGGCGAAGTCCTGTACCTCCAACAGGTAGTTACTGTTGAAACTATGCATCTAGTTTCTGTATCTACTCGTGTGTGTGTGTGTGTGTGTGTGTGTGTGTGTGTGTGTGTGTGTGTG
>OU015743.1:99111890-99146871 GCA_907169655.1 Acomys percivali | reverse complement strand
TGTGTGTGTGTGTGTGTGTGTGTGTGTGTGTGTGTGTGTGTGTGTGTTTTGTTTTGTTTTGTTTTTGTAGTAGTGGTTTACTGCAACTGCTAGAAGCAAGAGGAAGATATTGAGACAGGATCCTCAAAGGAGAAATAAAGACACAAAAATAGAAGAAAAAAAAACCTACTGCTAGTCTTAGCCCACTTTAACATCATCAATTGTTCATGGCTTTAATGTTTATCATACATTATATTTTAAAATTAGAAGCGCTTCAGTATGTAAGAAGCATTTTGAAATCACCAAAGTTTGCATTTGTCTATAGTATATTTAAAAAGGAAATGTAATTTCATTCTAAAACAGTGTATAGCTCGTCAGAAACCACACAAAATAAAGAGAATGTTTAAAGGATTCTTGCAAGTGCTCTCACCTACAAATAAAAGCAAGAAAGCGCTTTTAAAGAAATCTTTGGCACATAACCCTCTCTTCCATCTGCTCATGCTGGTTTGCCATTTATGAAGCGTCATCGTGGGATTCTTAAATGCCGTGGTCGGCATGTCCTGCCAGCTGTTCATAGGATTGTATAGGTCAGCCAGCCTAGGGGCTCAACCTTAGTGCTCTCAAGTCCATTATGGATCCACTGGAGAGTGTAAATTCAATCTTCAATCACTGTTCTATAACAAACTGCCACATTGGGCTTTGGCTGAAATAGTTCCCTCATTTCTGACTTGAGCTTTTCATGCACAATAGCTGCATTTCTTAAAGTCAACTTCTGTTTGGATGTTAGGGTTCAAGTTGGAGGATTTAGAATGTGGGAAATTTTGCAGCCATATCACAGTTCGTGGAAGCTGAATTAAATGCTGTAAAGGACCATCTTTAGAGACCAAATTACTTCTTTGGACAAACATCAAGAAATTAATCTATACTCAAATTTTGAAGAAATTCTTAACCAGGCTGTGTGTGACTCAGTAGAAGGCCTGGAGTGAAAGACTTCACACCTTAGTTTTTAACAGCATGCTTTGTTTTATGCCTATACACATGACTTCACAGTTCTTAGAAAAATGTTTTAAAACCATCCCCCAAACTATTTATAAAATGGAATAATGTTAAAGCTAACTTAATTGTAAGAACATTGTTCCTCAAAATCCAATCCCATAGCTGGAAGCCCCATGTAAATATTTAAGCCAACTGTATAGGTAGCAGAAGATTGGGGAGTAAAAGAATCTCTGATTATGAATAACCCAAAAGTTATGGTTAATAAGCTTCAAATTTCCTTTCACAATATTTACCGTCCAACTCTGGCCTGTTGTTGAAATGCCTCTAATTACATTATGCTTAACTCACATTGCACATCACTAAACTTTTCAGTGGCTTGATAGCAGATAGGGAGGTGAGGGTTTACATTACAAAGTATTGAGGTTAAAGGGAAAGTTCAAAGCTGCTGGTTGTAAGGCGCCATCAAAGAGCAGAACCCACAGGTTAATCATCAACGTTTGACTTGCATTTAACTTAATCAAAAGATAAGGCCAGTTCAGTTGGAGTTTGGATCTGATGCTGTGTAGGTTCACCCATAGGAAATGCAAGCACATTAGCTTCAAAATTATAATTTTCCCGCACTTTCTGTAATTTAGTGGAATCTACCCTGTTAGCTTGCTTTAGTCAGAATAAATATATAAGTTAATCAACTAACAATGAACTTGTATAGCTTACTTGTGGTAAACAGCCTGCAATAGCACTTTTAAGGAAGTAAACCTTGTATTGTAATTGAGTTGTATGGGTACAATACTGCATATTAGACTAGAAATATATCAAATCATGTTCATATCAATTACTAGTCTATTTTTTATCACAAAAAATATACATTCTAGGTGTAACAGATAGATATGATTCTATAGAAAAAATGAGGTAAAATAGTTAGATAAGGTGTTTGAAGACCTCAGAGACATACAGAATATGGCATTTAAAGGCATTTCTATTATTTTAAAGATTCATTGACAATGAGACAGGTTAAGTCCTGGCAACACCTAGCCTACCTCAAAGAGGATAATGAGCATCAAAGAACCTCCTTATGTAGATGGCTTCAAATCTGGCAAACCAGCCACCGTGCAAAATGTCCTTGTTTCTGCCACAACAGAATTCTGCCTAAAAATGGGCACGTTTGGTTCCAGAGAGAGTCAGCAGCCGAACTCTGCCAAGACAGGGCAAGCAAGTCCTCAATACTTCTTGCCTCACAAATATGTCTGTCAGATATATTGGGCCAGAAGGCTGAAGATAATGTTCCAATAATATAGAGAGTTTTCAGTGACTGTTCAGGAAGCTAACCTCTCATTTGGGAAGCTGCTAACCTGCACTCCCTGCATACTCAGGTAATTAATTTTAGTCCTCTTTAAGTCTCTGATGGGGTTGAAGACCAGATAGTTTAGTTTTACAATTAAGCTTAGTTGTTTAGGGGCTAATATGTATTTCAGTGTAGAGAGATGTTTTAAGTTGATAATGACAAGATATGATAAATATTGACTTACATTCAAACTTTGAGATGCACCAAAATAGAAAAGATGTTTTCTTCAAGGCTGCCAAATACAAATAGCCAAAACACTATAAATGTAACATTTATATAATTCCTGATTGTTTTGTAGTTCTTCTTGCTGTAGGTAGTTTATTGTATATATATATGTGTGTGTGTGTGTGTGTGTGTGTGTGTGTGTGTGTGTGTGTGTGTAATAATATAAATGTATATAAAAAAGAAAAAAGATGTAAGTTGATCTGACCTGGCTTACCCTTCACTTCTAACAAATAATTCAACTATAGATTCCTGGATATTTTTTTCTTCTTCAATATTTCTATATTGTCCAAATTTTAATTAGGCTCCAACTTCTTTCACTTGACAGCTACAATAGTGTTATCTTCCTTAGTTAAGTCTCCCTCCAACTACCTCCTCCAATTACAGAACATATTTTCTATAGCATAATGCTGCTATGAAACTTCACTGTCCAAGATTTGCATCCTTTAATATTTTCTCAACACCTGCAGTGAAAATCCCAAAGTCTTTTAACAAGCACAGCTACTCTCCAGATTCCCATACCGGTAACTTTCAACAGTATGTATTCTTCATGAGTGTTTTACAAAATACAATTTTTGGCCAATTGTATGTTAAGAAATCATTCTGTAAGCTAGTTATATAACAAAATAAAATACAAAAATACACCAAGATATGGATGAAATAATAAAACTTTAAAATTGCTTATTTTTTGTATCAGTATATGTGAGGTATATCTAATATACCTTTCCTTGAAGCAAAAAAATTCTGTCTATGTCTCTGTGTCTCTGTGTCTGTGTATCTCTCTCTGTCTCTCTCTGTGTCTCTGTCTCTGTCTCTGTCTCTGTCTCTCTCTCTCTCTCTCTCTCTCTCTCTCTCTCTCTCTCTCTCTCTCCCTCATTTTAGAGACAGGGTTTCCCTATATATCCCAGACTCTTCTGGAACTTGCTCTGTAGACCATGCTGTACTCAAACTCAAAGACTTGCCTGCCTCTGCATTTGGAGTGCTGAAATTAAAGGTGTGTGCCAGGTTGTTTTTCACAAAATTAAAAAAAAAAAAAAGCCTATGGTGATGAATGAAAAAGATGACTAGTGATGATTTTTAAACAATCAAGTTTTCTTATTTAAAATAATAGAGAAGTTGGATTTAATATCATATGTTTCTACACATACATGCAATTTATATAGAAAGGTATAAAACCATTACATAAATGCATACACTCATAAAGACCTTAAAATATTTATTGACTAAACAAAGTTATACATTTCTTATTATCAAATAGTCTTACAGTAAATGCACAGGACTTTTTAATAAATAATTTATTGTGCTTATATACTTATATTAATACATATTGAATTATCTTGCTTTTATATGTGCATATACTTCATTAATGAATATGTCAATACTTTTTGACAATTTCCAATACTTCCATTATAAGTAATATTTTTATGAGCATCCTTATCTGAAATAAGAATGTGTACATGTATCTACTAGTGTCTCTGTGTTGGGGTGGGGGCGGGGGTGTAGTTTTCTAGGACCCTCTGGATCCTCTTATTTCCCCATTCTCCCATGCTTCTCTCACCTAGAGTCCCAATAGGATGCCCTCCCCTTGGTCCCACTTTCCTGATAAGTGAAGACTTTCATGGGACATATCCCTTGGGCTAGTATCCGGATATAAGTGAGTATACACCATTTGACTCTTTCTACTTCTGCATTAACACACTCATTATTATCATTTCTAGTTCAATCCATTTGTCCACAAATTCTGGGAATTCCTCATTTTTAATAGCCGAGTAGTATTTGATAGTGTAAATGTACCACAGTTTCTTTATCCATTCTTATACTGAGGGGCACTTAGGCTGTTTCCATGTTCTGGCTATTATGAATAAGACTGCTATGAACATGGTTGAGCAAATGTTCTTGTTGTGTGCTGGAGTATCTTCTGGGTATATTCCAAGGAGTGGAATAGCTGGGTCTTGAGGAAGCCTTATTCCCAGTTTTCTGAGATAGTGTCAGATAGATTTCCAAAGTGGTTGTACTAGTTTGCATTCCCATGAGCAATAAAGGAGTGTTCCTCTTTCTCCACATCTGCTCCAGGATGTGGTGTCACTTGAATTTTTGATCTTAGCCATTCTGATGGGTGTAAGATAGAATCTCAGAGTTGTTTTGATTTCCATTTCCCTGATGACTAAGGAAGTTGAACATTTCTTTAAGTATTTCTCAGCCATTTGATATTCCTCTGTTGAGAATTCTCTGTTTAGTTCCAAGCCCCATTTCTCAATTGGGTTATTTGGTTTAGTGGTGTTTAATTTCTTGAGTTCTTTATATATTTTGAATATTAGTCATTTATAAGATATAGGGTTGGTGAAGATATTTTCCCAGTCTGTAGGCTGTCGCTCTGTTCTCTTGACAGTATCTCCTGCCTTACAGAAGCTTCTCAGCCTCATGAGGTCCCATTTATTAATTGTTGACCTTAAGGCCTGGGCTGTTAGTGTTCTTTCTGTTCAGGAAGTTGTCTCCTGTGCCAATATGTTCCAGGCTCTTCCCCACATTTTCTTCTAAGTGACTTAGTGGCTCTGGTTTTATGTTGAGATCTTTAATCCACTTGGACTTGAGTTTTGTGCATGGTGATAAATATGGCTCTAGTTGTATTTTTCAACATATAGTCATCCAGTTAGACTAGCATCATTTGTTGAAGATGCTATCCTTTCTCTATTGAAGAGATTGGCTTTTTGTCAAAATTCAAGTGACCATATATGTGTGGATTAATTTCTGGGTCTTAGATTCAATTCCATTGATCAACCAGCCTATTGCTATGCCAGTACCATGGTGTTTTAATTACTATTGCTCTATAGTACAGCTTGAGATCAGGAATGGCGATTCCTCCAGAGCATCTTTTATTGTATTGGATTGATTTTCCTATTCTGGATTGTTTGTTTTTCCATATGAAGTTGAGAATTGATCTTTCAATGTCTTTAAAAAATTCTAGTTATTTTGAAAGGGACTACATTGAATCTGTAAATTGCTTTTGATAAGATGGACATTTTTACTACGTCAATTCTCCCAATCCATGAACAAGGGAGATCCTTCCGTCTTTTGATGTCATCATTAATCTCTTTCTTCTCTTTCCTTTCCTATTTGGATCTTCTTGATCTCCTTTAGTTGTCCCATTGCTCTGGCTAGAACTTCAAGAACTATATTGAAGAGATATGGAGAAAGTGGGCTGCCCTGTCTTGACCTCGATTTTAAAGAAATTTCCTTAAGTATCTCTCAATTTAATTTGATTTTGGCTATTGGCTTGCTGTATATAGCCTTTATTATTTTGAGGAAAGTGCCTTGTATTCCTGATCTCTCCAAAACTTTAAACATGAATCGGTGTTGGATTTTGTCAAATGCTTTTTCTGCATCTAAGGAGATGATCTTGTGGGTTTTTTCTTTCAGTTTCTTTATATGGTGGATTACCTTGATGGATTTCCATATATTAAACCATCCCTGCATGCCTGGAATGAAGCCTACTTGGTCATGGTGAATGATATCTCTGATATGTTCTTGTATTCGTTTTGCAAGTATTTTATTGAGTATTTTTCGTCAATTTTCATAAGAGAAATTGGCCTGAAATTCTCTTTTTTTGTTGGGTCTTTGTGGGGTTTAGGTATCAACATGACAGTGGCCTCATAGAATGAATTTGGTAATGTTCCATCCATTTCTATCTTTTAAAGTAGCTTGGAGAATATGGGTATTAGCTCTTTGAATGTCCGGTAGAATTCTGCACTGAAACCATCTGGCCCTGGGCTTTTTTTGCTTGGGAGACTATCAATAATTGCTTCTATTTCTATAGGAGAAATAGGACTATTTAATTTGTTTATCTGATCTTGATTCAATTTTGGCAAGAGGAATCGATTAAGAAAATTGTCCATTTACTTTAGATTTTCAAAATTTGTGACACATATGCCTTTAATGTAGGATCTTATGATTCTTTATATTTCTTTGGTGTCTGTTGTTATGTCTCCCTTTTCATTTCTGATTTTGTTGATTTGGATAGTGTCTCTCTGCCTTTTAGATAGTTTGGCTAAAAGTTTGTATATCTTGTTGATTTTCTCAAAGAACCAGCTCACGGTTTTGTTGATTCTTTGAATTGTTCTCTTTGTTTCTAATTTATTGATTACAGCCCTGACTTTGATTATTTCCAGATGAAAACTCCTCTTGTGTGTTTCTGCTTTTTTTCCCCTAGGGCTTCCAGATGTGTTGTTAAGTTGCTTATGTGGGATGTTTCCAATTTCTTTTTAAAGGCACTTAGTGCTATGAATTTTCCTGTTAGCACTGCTTTCAATGTGTCCCACAAATTTGGGTATTTTGTTCCTTCATTTTCATTGACTTTCAGGAAGTCCTTAATTTCTTTCATTATTTTTCCCTGACCCAGGTGTCATTATGTAGAGAGTTGTTTATTTTCCATGTGTGTGTAGGTTTTTTGTTATTTCTGTTGTTTTTGAAGTACAGCCTAAGATCATGGTGATCTGATAGAATACAAGGTATTGTTTCAATCTTCTTGTATCTGTGGAGGCTTGCTTTGTGACCTACTATGTGATCAATTTTAGAGAACGTTTCATGGAGTGCTGATAAGAAGGTATAATCTTTTATATTTTGGGGTGAAAAGTTCTGTAAATATCTGTTAGATCCATTTGATTCATGATGTTGGTTAATGGTGTTATTTCTTGGCTTAGTTTCTGTTTCAACCACCTATCCTTCAGTGAAAGTGAGGTCTTGAAGTCTCCCACTATTAATGTATGGGGATTGATGTATGGTTTAAGCTTTGTGAATAGTTCTTTTGCAAATGTGGGTGTCCTTGTGTTTGGAGCATAGATGTTCAGAATTGTGATGTCATCTTGATTGATTTTACCTTTGTTGAATATAAAGTGTCCTTCCTCATCCTTTTTGATTAACTTTGGTTGAAAGTCTATTTTATTAGATATTAAAATGGCTATACCAGCTTGCTTCTTGTGACTTTTGCTTGGAATATTTTTTTCCAACTTTTTGCTCTTAGGTAATGTCTGTCATTGTGGGTGAGATGTGTTTCTTGAATGGAAAAGAATGTTGGATCCTGTTTTTGCATCCATTAAGTTAGTCTGTGTCTTTTTATTGGAGACTTGAGGCCATTGATGTTGAGAGATATTAATGACAAGTGACTGTTAAAACCCTTAATTTTTTATGTGGATGTGGATTACAATAGAGAGTTTGTGTGGTTGTGTTTGTGATTGTGTAGTTATCTAGTTCGTTGTACTTTTGGTTGTGGCTTGTGCCTTTGGGATGGAATTTTCCTTCTAGTAACTTCTGTAAAGCCGGATTTGTGGAAAGGAACTGTTTGATTTTGTTTTTGTTATGAAATATTTTCTTTTCTGGGTCAATGGCTATTGATAGTTTCACTGCATAAAGTAGTATGGCCTGGCATCTGGCATCTGTGGTCCCTTAGGGTTTGCAGGACCTCTGTCCAGGCCCTTCTGGCTTTTATGGTCTCTGCTGAGAAGTTGGGTGTAATTCTGATAGGTTTGCCATTGAATGTTATTTGGCCCTTTTCCCTTTCAGCTTTTAATATTTTTTCTTTGTTCTGTATATTTCGTGTTTTTATTCTTATGTGGAAGGAAGATTTTCTTTTCTGGTCTATTCTATTTGGTGTTCTGTAGGCCTTTTGTATGTTTAGATGCATTTCCTTCTTTAAATTGGGGAAAGTTTCTTCTATGATTTTGTTGAAGATATTTTTTGGGCCTTGGAGTTGGATGTCTTCTTTTTCCTCAATGCGTATTATTCTCAGGTTTCATCTTTTCATGGTGTCTTTGATTTCTTGGATATTTGTGTCAGAAAATTTTCAGATTTGGCATTTTCTTTGATCATTGCTTCAAGTTCTACAATTGTATCTTCTAGTCCCGAGGTTTTTTTTGGGGGGGAGGGGTGTTTGTTGTTGTTGTTGTTTGCATTCTTATGCTATCGTTGTCACCTTGCTATCTCTGATGTTGGGTGGTAGCTTCTGGTGTCCTTCACTGGTCTTTGAGAGTGGATAGTTGGTGAGTGATTATAGGTCATGTGGCCTTGCCTGTGGGGATCAGGGAGTTTTTCCCTGAAACTTGCAGGTTACCTGGTTTCTGCTGCAGGAGACTGCTCTATACCTTAAGCTCCTGACTGGATCAGCAGAGGTAGGATTCTGCCTGATTCCACTCACACTACTGAGGGGATTCAGACTGGCTGTGTTTGGGGCTGCTATTTAATTTTCTGTCCTAACCCCTCAGGGCAGTCCAACCTCTCCCAAGCATGTGGGAGCCACTGCTGAGCCATGGAGACTGGCTAGGCCAGGTTTTAACTACCCAATTTTGCAAGCATGGACTGCTGTGGTGGGTAGATAGGTTCCTACCCAGACCTGTTCAGATATCAAGGCTGTGGTGGTTCTGTCTCACTGAGTTGTGGCCGCAGTTCTTACCCTGACCAGACCCCTCAGGGTTGTCCAGCTTCTCCCAAGGGCGTCAGAGTCCCTGCTAGGCCATGGGGACTGTCCAGGCCGGGCATTATCTGCCCAATTGTCCAAGTAGGGACAGCTGTGGCCTGCAGTCAGGTTCTTTCCCAGACCAGTCCAGATAGCAGACCAGTCTAGATAGTGCACTTTTGGAGGTTCAGTCTCACTGAGTTGTGGCCTCAATTCAGACGCCCTTCCAGATCCCTCATGTCTGACCAGTTCCTCCCACAAGCATGGAAGACCCTGCTTGGCCATGGGGACTGTCTGGTCCAGGTTCCATCAGCCCAATTTATAAGCTTAGTCCACTGACGCCGGCTGCCTGGCTCCAGCCTGGATGCTGTTGCTGGGCACCATGTTCACCACCACCTGGTCTTCCCAGCAGTCTCCAGGGCTCTCCGTGGACTAGCATGGGGTGGGTAGGGGAGTCAGAGGACAGATTGATCTGTTTTCCAGAGACTTCCCCGTGCCAGGAGCTCCGTGTTCCATAGTCCCACCCATTGCACCTGGGCTATAGAGTCCAGCTGCAGTCTACAGATGGGTTCCGTTCCAAAGTCTGGAGAGTGGGTTCAGGTCCTCTGTGGTCTGCACTGTGCGGGACCCCACTCACTTAGTGTTCTCTAGTTCTTGCAGTCTGTTGCTCCCAGTCTGGTCCCTGGGCTCCGTGCAGTAGATCAGATACAGTGTGTGATAGGAGCCACCATCTTAGAATCCCCCCTTCCCCACACTTTTCCACAAGACTCACCCAGTGTTTGACTGTGAGTCTCAGCATCTGCTTCAGACCACTGCTGGGTGGAGCCTCTCAGAGGTCCATCTGCAGGCATAGCAGAGTATCATTTAGAGCATCAGAAATGGGCTCTCTCCCATCAGTGGCTCTCAGGTTGTCCCAGGCATTATCTAAATCTCTACTCTGTCTTGTACATATGCACATCTTTTAGGCAGGGTAATTTTTGGGTCAAAGTTTTTGTTGGTGGATTGGTGTTCTCTCCCTCTACTTGTCTAGTTAAAGGGTGGTCTCTTCCATCTTCATGACACCTGTTACTGGGAGTCTTAGCTAGATTCAGCCTCATATCCTCCCAGAGGCCCATCCTGTTGTAGATCTCCAGCTTGTTACAAAGATTCCTCTGCCCATGGTTTCTTTTCTTTCTGCAGGCCTTTTGTTCCCCAGCCCTTGCTCTCCCCAAGTATGGTTTCTACCCACAATTCTCTCCATTGCTCCCTCTCCTGCCTTGTTCCTTTTCTTCAACCACTTCTGATGTCTATTCTATTTCCCCCTCTGAGTGAAACTAAAGCATCCTCCCTTGGGTCCTCCTTGTTACTAAGCTTCTTTGGGATTGTGAATTGTAGTTATCCTGTATCTCATGGCTAATTTCTGCTTATAAGTGAGTACATACCATGAGTGTCTTTCTGGGTCTGGGTTACCTCACTCAGAATGACCTTTTCTAGTTCCATCCATTTGCCTGAAAATTTTATGATTTGTTTTTAATAGCTCAGTAGTATTCCATTGTGTAAATGTTTCACAGTTTCTTTTTCCATTATTTGGTTGAAGGACACCTAGATTGCTTAAGGATTCTGCTTATTACCAATAAAACTGCTATATACATAGTTGAGCAAGTTTCCTTGTTATATGGTAGAGCATCTTTTGAGTATATACCAGGATTGGTATAGCTGGGTCTAGAGGGAGAGCTATTTCTAATTTTCTAAGAAAGTGCCAGATTGATTTCCAAAGTGGTTATACAAGTTGCACTCCCACCAGCAACTAAAGAATGCTCCTCTTTCCCCATATCCTTGCCAGCACATGCTTTCTTTTGAGTTTTTTATCTTAGCCATTATGAAGGGTGTAATATGGAATCTCAGGGTCGTTTTGATTTGCGTTTCTACCAGATTTTCAAAAAATACCTAATACCAATACTCCCCAAACTATTCCACAAAATAGAAACAGAAGAAACATTGCCAAACTAATTCTATGAGACCACTGCCACTTTGATACCTAAACCACACAAAGACCCAAGAAAGAAAGAGACCAATCTCCCTTAGGAACATTGATGCAAAAATACACAACAAAATACTCATAAACTGAATCTAAGAACACATTAAAGATATCATCCACCATGACCAAGTAGGATTCATACCAGGCATGCAGGAGTGGTCCAGTATATGGAAATCCATCAATGTAATGCACCATATAAAAAAACTGAAAGAAAAAAATATACATGATCATCTCATTAGCTGTCAAAAAAGCATTAGACAAAATCTAACACCTCTTTATGTTAAAATTCTTAGAAAAATTGGGGATATAAGGCACATACCTGAATACAATAAAGGCAATATACAGCAAGCCTATAGCCAACATCAAATTAAATGGAAAGAAACTGAAAGCAATTCCATTGAAGTCAGGGACTAGACAAGGCTGCCCACTCTCTCCATACATTTTCAATATAGTATTTGAAGTCTTAGCTAGAGCAATAAGGCAACTAAAGGAGGTCAAGATAACACAAGTTGGAAAGGAAAAAGTCACAGTATCACTATTCACAGAGGACATGATAGTGTACATAAGTGACCCGAAAAATTCTACCAAGGAACTGCTACAGCTGAGAAACACCTTCAGCAAAATGGCTGGATACAAAATTAACTGAAAAAAATTAGTAGCCTTCCTGTATACAAATGAAAAATCAGCTTAGAAAGAAATTAGTGAAACAACACTCTACCCAATAGCCACAAATAATATAAAGTATCTTGGTGCAACTCTAACCAAGCAAATGAAAGACCTGTATTACAATAACTTCAAGTCATGAAGAAAGAAATTAGAGAAGATATCAGAAGATGGAAAGATGTCCCATGTTCATGGATTAGTAGGATTAACATAGTAAAAATGGCCATCTTACCAAAAGGAATCTACAGATTCAATTCAATACCCATCAAAAATGCAAACACAGTTCTTTAAATACTTTCAAAGAACAACTCTCAACTTCATATGGAAAAGAAAAATCCCTGAATAGCCCAGACAATCCTATATAGTAAAAGATCTTCTGAAGATATCTCTGTACCTGATCTCAAGTTGTACTATAGAGCAACAGTAATAAAAACTGTATGGTACTAGCATAGAAACAAACAGGTAGATCAATGGAATAAAATCAAAGACCCAGAAATAAACCCACACACCCATGGATATGTGATTTTTGACAAAGGAGACAAAACCATACAATGGAAAAAAAAGAAAGAAAAGTATTTTCAACAAATGCTCCTAGTCTAAGTGGATTTCTACATGTAGAAAAATGCAAATAGATCCATATTTAAAACCCTGCATAAAACTCAAGTCCAAGTGGATCAAAGACTTCAAAATAAAACCAGATACTCTAAATCTATTAGAAAAGAAAGTGATAATCAGCTTTAAACTCATTGGCACAGGAGGCAACTTCCTGAACAGAAAACTAAGGGTTCAGGCTCCAAGATCAACAATTAATAAATGGACCTCTTGAAACTGAAAAGCTTCTGTAAGGCAAACAGCACTGTCAATAGAACAAAATGGCAGCCTATAGATTGTGAAAAGATCTTTACTAACTCTACATCTGACAATGAGATAATTTTTAAATATATATAAAGCTCTCAAGAAATTAAACACCAACAAACCAAATAACCCAATTAAAAAATGAGGCACGGAATTATTTCTCAATCTTTCCACATTGTATTCATCATTACTATAATTATATTTATTACACATACATTTCCACATCCTAAAATCAGGTAGTATCAAGAGATTTTTACAGTGCCTGCTGTTCTAGTTTGCTACTTGTTGCTGTGATAAAATATTCCAACTAAAAGCACTCCAGAGAAAAAAAAGGTCTATTTAACTATATATTTTATACTTCTGTATCCATGGAAACAATGGTAGAAACTCAAGGCCAGAACTTAAAGCTGGAGACTGAAACAGAAGCTGTGGGAAATGGTGCTTACTGGTTTGAATACCATGTCTTGTTCATGGTCATTCTTCTCATACAACAGAACCAACTGCCCAAGGGTAGTACTGTGTATGATGGTCTGGCCTTCCCACATCAATAAAAAGAAAATGTCCCCCAGACATGCGCACAGATCATTCTGATAGAGGCAATTCCTCTACTGAAGTTTCCTCTTCCCTGATGATTCTAATTTATCTCAGGTTAAAAAAGCTAACCAGCAAACCTCTCACTGGGAAGGATGCTACTCAGATCATAAGAGAATAACTCACACACCTCTGCCATAGTTTCTTGACTTTGATTGGTGTTAGTAGACTGAAAACAAAACTTGCTGCATAAGTGGTGGTAAATGTCCCTGTTGATCACTGTATATCACTAGACAAAGCCCTATTGACCGTTTTCATTACTGACATGAAGTGTTTGTCTTAAGACAAACACTTAAGACAAAAGAATTTACTGATAATATTTTCATTCCAAATAGTTTAGTGTGCAGGATAAGGCATATTATGCTCAGTTGGCTCTCTGTGTCCATATTTTCTGTACCTATGGCTCAACTAACTAAAAATAGAAAATATTTGGAAAAGAAATTATGTCATTGTTGCCTAATTAAAGTATTGTAACCAGTGGCTGTGAAGTACTTCAGTGTTATAACTAATTTAGAGGCAATTTACCATCAACTACAGGATGTGTACAGATTAGCTGCAAACATTGTGTAATTCTTCATATGCTGGCTAAGAAGCCAGACTTTAGTAGCTACAAGAGTTTTAAAGCAAGCTGCCTAGATACCAAAGGATGATAATATATGCTCTAGCATATAGAGTAAGAATGAGCTGATCCTTTGATAGTTTTCTAAATATTTTGTATATTTAAGACCCTCCACCAAGAAAGCAAGAATGTCAGGCCCTAAAAAATTGCTTATGTACAAATGTCTAGAATATAATGATTCACTACAAAATATATAAAAGAGAAATTAACATAGCAGGGAGATATAAATATTTAGTTGACATTACAGTGGAGAGGGGCATGACCTTTCAGGGAAAGGACAAATTGTTCATAAGAGTCTTTATATGGAGAAGATACATATGGCTGAGAAGCAAGGAGAGACATGCCTACAAAAACTCAACAAACTATGTCTGCCTTGGAAGATGGAGAAAGAGGTCTGTATAGGAGATTTAAAAGCCAAGGAAAGGCAAAGCACTGTGAAACCACCAGAAGGAATTCTGCTGCATCAGCACTCTAATTTAGCACTTTTAAGCAAATTCTAGCCTCCAGTGAGCTAATTTTGATGAAGAAACTGATGGTTGGTTAATTAGCAGAGATGATGTTTCTAAAAGACAGCTTCCCTCCTTTGAAAGATGAAAAGTGGAATAAAAGCCCTTATGGGAATAAATGAGGAAGAGAAAGGGTATTAAACTGTGAAATATTACCACAGTTACTGTTGATTCTACTAACATCTCATTTCAGAATTTAACCTTGCTAAACAATTAGTTACATGATTTCAGAGTGGCACAGATGGGGCAGGGAATGAAACTACTCTTAGCCCTATTGTAACTTAGTAAAGTGTTTATATGTTTATAGATCTTATATGGTAAGAGTTATTCGTTCTATTTTATTAACACCACAGATCAACAAATATTGATGAATTAAGCATTGAACTATGTCATGTGCACAATACTACTGTTCTCAGTGTTTAAGTCATTTCTCTAATCCACTGGCTTAATACCATATTGGGAAGCTGATGAGATAACTGTCCTTCTCCTAGTCATATCTTGAGCTGGGGCACAACACATAAGAAATTTTCTAAATGACTTTCTGATATACAGATTCCCCACCTAAGCTCTCTGCCATTAGCCTACATAAGTCTGCCTATCTGTATCATAAAATCTATTTATCTTTTAACTGGAAAATTTTCCTTAATACAATTATTAGAGTTCTTCATTTCTTTAAAAAATTTAAACAAAGTAAGCATTGTGGCAGGACATGATGATACATACTTTTAATCTCAGCAATTAGGAGGCAGAGGCAGGGGGATTTCTGTGAGTTCAAGGCCAGACTGGCCTACATATTGAGTTTCAAGCCAGCCATAACTACACAGTATGACTCTGTCTCATAAAGAAAAGAAAATCAAAAACAAAAACAAAATAAACAACAACGACATTCAACAGATGTGCTTTTGATGAGATACTGTACGGTTTATTTGAAACATAAACTTTGATTATTGAAATGTAAGAATGGGAAAAACTCATTCCATTTCACTGAGGTACAGAGACTCAAAATCCAAGAAACCTTTCATGCATGCTAGAGACACATATTTCCCCTGCCAGGCCCAAATCAAGAACAATGAAGAAGACTACACATCTTTAAGGAACATTTTTTCCTGAGCATCCTACTTCCTCCCCACTATATATTACATGCAAACACTGATGGCCATTGGACTATGAGATATGGCTGTAAAACAAACTAGCAACAAGAACTAGAAATATAGCTCCATAAGTAAAGGTATATTATGGCCATACCAGATACCCTGGGCTTGGTTCCCAGATCCCACATGCTGAAAAAAATAATAAAAGTTAAAACTCAACACTAGAGAGTAGTGATCAGTGAAACTGTTATTGATAATTTTATAGATGTGAAAAAAATCTCCAAAATCTATCTTATCATATATCATGGCAATCCAAATAATATGTGCCTTGAGATTGTAGGATGTTTCTTGATGTACACCATGTCCATGGCACTCCTAGCTAATATATCCTTTGCTTCAAAATTGTCTACCCACTAACCACCCAAAAATGATTTTCACGCTCCATATAGCTGAAGCATTCCTTCGCATGCCTCACAAACTCCCTTCCCTGCTGTGATTTTTCAGTGTAGACCTTCCTGAGTTTCCTCACCACCCAACCCCTGCTTCTGTTATGCCGTTTGCTTCTGCTCTCACCTTGACTGAGTTGACTTTGTTTATTTACTTTATGAAAGTGGTGCCCTTGCTCCACTGAGACAGAACCACTGCTTCCAACGTGCTGTTTTAACATGATGATGTGCGCGTAAATATTCAACAATAGACTCTCAAAACATGAAAAGAAACAGTGATTTGCTGCGTTGTGCAATTTCCGTTTTGTAAATATTCCATTCCCTGTCAGCACCAAGTACCCAACCAGATGTCAGGAGTTGAGTAAATTCTGACTGATCAAGAGATTAACATGGTTCATATTCCCAGCAAGTGGCTGGAGCTCCATTATACCACTGACAGTGACACTTCTAAAACATAGTCATATTTTTGCCCAGGTAAAAAGGAACTCATGTTTTATTTCATTTCATTTGGTGACTATGAATCATCACTGCTATGTCTTAGCTACTTTAAGAGATTATGACATTCAGAGAGAAAAGAAAAAAAAGAAAAGCAAGTTTTTTTATTAATTAAATTGTATATTCACTTTACATACCGGTCTCAGCACCCTCTTCCTCTTCTCCCAGTCCTATGCACACACTCTCTTCTCTCAATTCTCCCTCCTCTTCTCCTCATAAAAGGCATGGTCCACATGGGTACCAACATGCTCTGGCACATTAAGTCACAGCAGGACTAAACACATACTCTCTCACTGAGGCCAGACAAGGAAGCCCAGCTAGAGAAAAAGGAATCCAAAGGCAGGCAATAGAGTCAGAGATAGCCCCAACTACAACTGATAGGGTACCGACATGAAGACCAAACTGAACATCTGTTAGGAGGTCTAGGCTTAATGCATATTTGCTCTTTGGTTGGTGGTTCAGTCTCTGTGAGCTCTCATGACCCAGGTTATTTTACTCTGTAGGTCTTCTTGTGGTGTTCTCAATGCCTCTGGCTCCCTCAATACTTTGCCCAGCTCTTCCACAAGACTCCCGAGCTCCACCTAATGTTTGGCTGTGGGTCTCTGCATCTGTTTCTATCAGCTGCTAGATAAAGCCTCTCAGAAGATAGTTATGCTTGGCTTCTATCTGCAAGCTCTAACGTTAGGGAAAAAGAGGGGAGGGGGAGAAGGAAGGATATAAGGGAAGGATATAAGGGAGGGTATAGATTTATAGAATAAAAAGTAGATTATTGAATCTACCACCTCAAATAATTTACAATGTTATTCAAATATTTCTCATTGGTATTGTAGATTGATGGAAATTTAAGATTTTTTCCCTTTTACAACTTTTGCTTTATATATTGTATGTTAACGGAAATTTAAATTGTATATTGTATGTTGGTAGAAACTTAAGATCATTTTGTTTGACACTTATTTAATGTATTATACATGTACAACTTATTTGAAAAGGTGAAAAATAACTGTTTTACTTGTTCAGAATGGTCGGAGATAGAAATTGGTGGTTGGTCACATAAATCTTACTAAATACTAAATTAATTATAGAATAAGCTTTACTTAGTTTTTTGTACATGTTTTTCAAAGGAATAGATAGATGAAAGATAGAATAGATAGTTAGATGGTCTTCAAACACTTCAGAGATCCACAGATAATGGCATTTAATAATAAAGGGCTTTTATGACAGAGAGACACATCCGCTCCTGGCAGCAACTCCAGTCTAATTATGCAGGCATCAAAAACTGATAGTGGCAGATAGCCACTGGCCTGAGGAACTTTGCTTATCTCTACTGCTGATGACAGAATGATTTCTGTCTTCTATGATCAAGCCTAATACTGAGAAATTGACTGCCCATCCTTGCAGAGATTAGGTGGGCCAGTCCTTCAGGATTCCTGCTTCAGATCAGTCTGTGAGATGCTTTGGGCTGCCTGGCTGAAGGCAGAATACACACCTATGATGGACAAAACTTGTGACAATCCAAAAGCAGTTTGTCAGATGCTTTGGGCCTGCTGGCTGAAGACTGAATGCCCTGACGCTGGAGAAGAACTTGTGACTGTCCAGACAGTCAGCTCTCTGTCCTGTCAATACATTTGGAAGTTGCTTGCCTGCACTTCCTTCATATTAGAAAATTTTTCCTTATGGGGTCTCTGATGGGGTTGAAGACTATATAGCCACAGTATTAATATAAGTTTAGTTTTTAAAAACTTTAGACATTAGGATAAGATTTAGCAGCATAAATAGATACTAGAATAATTTCTTAAAAATTGTTAAGTACAAATGGACTGGTCCTTGTAAATGTGACTTAATGCATATTTCTTATAATTATTTTGTTGTATATAGCTAATTTTATTTAATAGAAATGGGCAGATGAAGGAGAGATAAACATGTTTTGTGTTTAGATCACAAGTGGAGAATGAGAAAAAGACTTGTGAGAGAGGAGGTGATGTTTATCACCTTAGAAGTTGAACCACCATGTGGGGGAGATTGGTTATTAAGCAGCTGAAAAACATCCTTGAACAAATGCTGAGAGGTGGTATAAATGTGACCCAAAAACAAGAGGCAGGGCCTTTGGAGATTTGGGATAGTTTTGGCTGTTCATCTCTCCCCTGAGAGATGCTCCTAGAGAGAACCATTCAAGGGAAGGCTTCAGGGCTCCAGGCTCTGGCTGAGATTCTGGGTTCTGGTTGCTCCAAGTCCCAGCAGAAGAAATCCTGCTGACTCTGCCAGGAGAATTGTTCCTCGGAACTGATATCTTTATGGTTTCATTATTATTGTATTCTTTAATCTTCTTTTCCTGTTTTTTAGGTTAATCTGGTTATAAGTGAGGTACTCTTGGTTAATAAGTTCATAGTAAAATATATTTGTTAAGAAAATTGAGCCTACAGTAAGCATAGCAGAGTATCATTAATAGTTTCAGGGTTGGCTCTCTCCTAATGGGTGGGTCTCAAGTTGGGCTAGTCATTGGTTCACTATTCCCTCAATCTCTGGTCCATCTTTTTCCATGCACATCTTATAATCAGGAGAAATTTTAGGTTGAAGGTTTTCTGAGTCTGTTGGTGTCCCTCTTCCTTCACTGGAAGTCCTGCCAGGCTGCAGGAGGTATTCACTTCAGGCTCCATATCCCTGCCTCTCCAGCCCCAGGTCTCCAGCTTGGGTTATTTTATTTTATTTTTTTTAGCATACTTTCTATTGTTGCTACAGTTGCTGATTTTAAACACAATCAAATCTTAATTTCACAGTAAGCACCATTGTCACAGAATTCCTGCATCTTGTTCTTGATATAATCCTGCCCCTACTTTTTGTTTGTCAACTTCAGTATTCTGAGAAAGGATCTTACTATGTAGCCCAAGCTTCCCTCAAACTTACAACCCTTCAACTTCAACTTCTTAAAGAATAGAAATGCAGGTGTATGCTACTACACCAGCTCCTGCTTACTTTTGGTGGCTTTTATTTGTCCTTTTATTTCAACTCATCTCAAGTCCATGGTTTAAGTTTTCATAAAATAAATGCTAATAGAGATGAAGCATCTTGAATAAAGACAGCCAATTTCTAATAATTACTATTAATTTAACTGCCTTTGTTATGTTTTCTCCCCTCATATTAGAAAAGGCAATAGTAACCATACATTATCTGACAGCAGAGAAACGAGATTTTCTGTTTTAAAAGTTCACTCTAAAGGTTTCTGTGATGCATGACAGCTTTAAAATAGAGTTTCTGTTTCAAAATAAATTGCCTGTGGCTGCTCTTCAGGGTTGCTTTATTCTGAGCCTCTTCGTCCTATTTGAACATAAAAAACAGTGCATATTTATATCTCTGATGGGCCAATAAATAAAATGATGCTTCCTTCAGGGAGAGATTTTTGGGAACTAATTAGAATCAGAAGGCGATATAAACAGGAGGTTGAAAATATGTTCCGGCATCTTCCATTGCTCTGTTATTCTGTACTTAGGCCTTTCTGCATATTTGTGCATGTACAAAGTGGTGACAACACGTTTCATAGTTAGAATGCACCGGCAATGATGTCCTTGTAGCTGTGCTGTGATTCTTTTTGAGTATCATTTTCCTCTGCAGCATAAATGCCACTTAGTGGATAGAGGACATTTCTTTATGTACAAAGAAATTACACTTATTCAAGTGTAAACCTGCTGTATAAGTGGAAAACTACCTAGGGTGTCATTTACACATTAAAGATTCAGTTTCCACTGCTATCAATATAGATAATTGCTGCATAATTTCATTAGAATTATTATTTTATTAAAGTAAAGCTAAAGAAAGACCCTCCCCATTGTGCAATATTAGTGTCCAAACTTGGTAGGTGGGACTTTAAAATTTCTAGTTTTAGAATTTTAGTATTAAGTTGATAATGACAAAATGTGACGGAGAATGATTTACATTCAGAATTTTCATTTCAGATAGGAAAGATGTTTTCTTCAAGGCTGTCAAATACAAATAGCCAAAACACTAAGAATGTAACATTTATATAATTCCTGATTGTGTCATGGTTCTTCTTGCTATAAGTAGTTTATTGCATATATGTATAATAATATAGATGTATATGTAAAAAATAAAAATTTTTAATTAATAAAAATATGCAGATTTGTGTAACTGGGAGCTAATGATGAATAGAGTGTAATGGAGCTTGGATTAGCCACTAATTAACTCTCTATTTTGTTGCAGGTTTCAGCCTTGGAGAGGCAGATCTTTGATTTTCTTGGCTTCCAGTGGGCACCCATTCTTGGAAATTTCCTGCATATAATAGTTGTCATATTGGGTTTGTTTGGGACCATTCAGTATAGACCACGTTATATCATGGTGGTAAGTATTATTATCATCTCTCTTCATATAAACATTATGAAGCTTCTGTTACAAAATGAATGAAATAATTTGTGAGTCCCTTCACATGGCATGATATTGCTTCTCTAACGCTGAAATTCTGAATTGTGCAATAAATGTCAATTTATAGAACAGACAGTGGAAAGAATGCTTCACCCAGAGCAAAGCCATGCCCATAAGTCTGAAATGACAGTCTCATTCATGGTGTAATGAATTTATAAGTTTCCTAGATTTAAGAGAGGGTTTTGATAGAGTAGAAGGCCTGATGATACATGTGATGCTATAACAAGATGCAGTGTACATTGTACTTTCATTGTCAACAGTGTATTCAGGTACCATTAACCTTCAGTGAAGCCACCACTAACCTTAGAAAGCACACCTACTTAGGACAAATATTTGATCACTGAACACAGTAACACATCATTTTAATTAATATAGGATATTATAACAGAATGAACACAATAATGTTTAGTATGTTCTCATTTTCTCTTATTTGTTAAAACTAAATATGCATTACTTGTGAAGATACACATCAAGCACTTATCCATCTTTCAAGATGGGCCAATCACAGCCATCCTACTTTGTTGTAGGGTACTTCCTGAGACGCATACTGTGGCCTAGATGCAATTGACAACATTCACAGTATTTTGTTGTCTTTTCTTTAAAATAAAACAGAAATATAGGCTACTTTTATAGGAGATTTATTGGAAGTAGTGAGCTATAATAACATAAATAATTATAAGTAAGAGTTACAAATTCTAAGATGGCCACTAGGCCTATAAATATAATCTATTCCATGGATTTTTTTTCAATGTTGTGGCTTTCCCACATAAGAAACAATTACCTAAATATCTCATCTTTCAATTTCATCCAGTCCAATACATTTATAAATGAAACTATCATTTGTTTTCAAAAGTATACCAGTAATCTCATTTTAATATCAAGATTAAATGTGTGGTATCTTTCTTCATATCATGGTAGTAAAGGTAACTGATGCACAGACAGGTTTTGTGTTTGACAAGGAGTGAAGAGTACTTGATGTCCCACATTTTGCTGTAGAGTTATGAATTTCCTGTTCTACTTTAGAATACCATCCAAGCTATGATATAATTTACTTGAAAGGGAATTGTTAGATGTAGAATATGGCATAAAATACCTTAGTATCCGCATAATATCAAGACATAAATAAAACTTTAAATACTAGTAATCTCAAATGACTTTATTCTTTGCTATTGCAATCCTACCAAGGCCTTCAACACCAGAGGGTTACAAAGCCATGGGTGTCTATAAAATGAGGCTGAAGTATCTGTTGGAGACATTGATAATCTTTGCTAATTTTTATCCTCTAATGTTAATACTGTACCCTATCTTGATAAACACTGATTGGCTAGGGTTTCTATGTCTTTCTCTTATATCTGGGGTTTCCTGTGTGCTCCAAGCCTTTATCTTCCCAATGAGTTGTTTTCATTTTTCTAAATGCTAACTAAGACCTATTGTATGCTCCTAGGAGGATAAGATCAAGAATCCCCCTAATATCCTGACCAAATTTATATCTCATAATCACTGCCACCTCCTCTCCTTTTCCTTTCACTTCCTCTTCCCCTTAACTTTCTGGCTTTCTTCCATCTTTCTCTCTTAACTTCTTTCATTCTTTTATTTTTCATTTATTCAACATGGTTGTCATTTACTTTCAACTAAGTCTCATATCACATTATATGTGGAGCATAAGTAACACAGCCTTGCCCTTCCCTTCCTCTGGTGGTCCAGAATAGAGGCCTCTTTAGCTTTGAGATTCAGGTCTCCTCCTGCTCCCACTAAAAATATTTTGCCTCTTGACTTATAGCACACCATTTTCCATTTTGTAATATGAGAATTTATTTCAGGTCACTAGTTGTAGGGTCAAAGAACATGCACACACACACAACACAATAAAACAAAACCACAACCATGTGTATCATAAAACAATGGAAAATTAGCAAACAATTGCAATAGTACAGTAACTTTCCGCAACCACAAAAGGAACCTTTATGAATATTCATCTCATTCTTGTGATTCTTTAGGCACTTGTCTCAAATAGGAAGCAACTTAATTTCATTTCCTGTGACTTGAGTTAAGCAACTTAGGGGACAGAGAGTTTATTTTAGCTCCCAGTTCCATGTTACAATCCATCATTGCTGGAAAATCAAGGTGGTAAGGACCTGAAGTAGTAGCATTCATAATCTAGAATAGAGAACAGTCTATTAAGGCATGCATGCCTGTGCTCAGCCCACTTTCTCTTTTTATATAGTCTAGGGCTCAAACCTAGGGATGGGGCCAGCCACTTTTAGACTGAGTCTTTTCACATCAATTTACTTAATTGAGACAGCCCTAACAGACATGCCCACAGACAAACTAATTTAAACAATCCTTTACTGAAACTTTCTTCCCAGTTGATTCTACATTATGCCAAGTTAGAAATTAAAACTTATTATTGTGAGCAATTTGTAGCCATGTGGGAATTTGGATTTCCATGGTCAATAATAATCTCTGATTGCCTGAGAAGCAAGGCAGGACAACTTAAGGTTTGATATCTGGTTATGGGACTTCAGAAAGCTAGTAAGAGGAATGGTATGAATCCATACTGGCTCTCCTGGTTCATGCTGGGCTCCCTAATCATGTCACTTAGCCATCTAACCAGCCCCTCCTGATCTATCAATTACAGATGCTAAAGACAAATGAAGGATTTGACATAGAGGTCTTGGTTTCCCATTAAATTGTCACTTTCCTTCATGCCTCCCCACTAGGATAAGACTAAATAAAATGGAAAAGACTGAGTGACACAACACATTAAAAGAGGCAATTGTAAGAGTGAAAATATTAAGTATTTGTCTTGTAGATGTTTATCCTTAAAGATTCTGGCAGATAGATCTAATGCTTTCTTTTTACATTGGAGTAAGAAGGGAGGACAGGAACAAAAAAGGAAGGAAGGAAGGAAGAAAGAAAGAAAGAAAGAAAGAAAGAAAGAAAGAAAGAAAGAAAGAAAGGAGAAACCAGAAAGAGAAGAAATTCCAGGACTCTGAAGGGAACCTTGTGAACTGATGAGGTGTAAGAGCTGGAAATGAAATACATATGCATAGATCTGCCAGCCTTGATGGTCTTCTTGTAGGTTTCTAGGACACTCTGGATCCTTCTATTTCCCCATTCTCCCTGGAGTGCCAATAGGAAGTCCCAGTATCTATCCCAATCTCGCCTAAGTGAAGACTTTCAGGGGACATCCTTGTTGGGCTAGTGTCCAATTATAAGTGAGTATAGACCATGTGTATCTTTCTGGGTCTGGATTATCTCACTATGGATGATCATTTCATCAATTTGCCTGCAAATTTCAGTATTTCCTTGTTTTTAAAAGCTGAGTAGAATTCCATAGTGTAAATGTACCACAGTTTCTTTATCCATTCTTCAACCCAGGGACATCTAGGTTATTTCCAGGTTCTGGCTATTATGTATAAGGCTGCTATGAACATAGTTGAGCAAATGTCCTTGTTGTATGGTGGAACGTCTTTTGGATATATGCCCAGGAGTGGTATGGATGGCTCTTGAGCTAGAATTATTCTCAGTTTTCTGAGAAAGCACCAGATTGATTTCCAAAGTAGTTGTACAAGTTTTCACTCCTACCAGCAATGAAGGTGTGTTTCCCTTTCCTCACATCCTCACCAGCGTATGCTGTCACCTGAGATTTTGATCTTAGCCATTCTGATGGCTATAAGATGGAATCTCAGAGTCATTTTAATTTGCATTTCTCTGATGACTAAGGACATTGAGCATTTCTTTAAGTGATTCTTAGCTATTTGATATTCCTCTGTTGAGAATTCTCTGTTTAGTTCTGAGTACCATTTCTTAATTGTTTGATTGTGTTTAATTTCTTGAGTTCTTTATATATTTTGGATTTAGTCCTTTGTCAGATGTAGAATTGGTGAAGATCTTTTCCCAGTCTGTAGGTTGTTGCTTTGTTCTATTGACAGTGTATTCTGCCTTACAGAAGCTTCTCAGCCTCATGAGGTCCCTTTTATTAATTGTTGACCTTAGAGCCTGGGCTGTTAAAGTTCTGTTCAGGAAGTTGTCTCCTGTGCCCCAGGGGGGGTCTGCTCAAACTATTATACCAACCAAAGATAATGCATGCCATAAACTTAGACCTCATATCCAGATCTAGCCAACGGACAGCGCATTCTCCATAGCTATGTGGAGATCAGGGACTTACTCTGCCATGAACTCTTGTGCCCCCTATTTGACCACTTCCCTTTTTTGAGTAGTCTGCTGGGCACTGAGAGGAAGGGTAAGCAGAGTACCAGGAAGAGACCTAATAGGTTATGATCATATGGTAGAGGAGGAGGTCCTCTTCTGTCACAGACCTAGAGGAGGGAAATAGGGTGAAAGAGGGAGGGAGGGGGAATGGGAAGATACATGTGAGGAGATAACAATTGGGATGTAATATGAATAAGTTACTTAAATAAAAAAGAAATATATATGCACAGAAGCCCCATTAGTCTCAGTGTTCTCAAAGATTCTGCCTAATAAAGAAGATTGTATGTGAACACATGATTAATCATGCTCATAGCACAGGAGCAAAGAAGCAAAGTGATTAATCATTAAAGCTTTGTAGAGGGATGCATGTCCAAGGAAATTGTTCGCCACAGATACCAGACAGTGTTCTAAGAAAAGAGTGCTGGAGAGGCATGCAAGAGCATTGGATATTTGAACTTAGGTCCCAGTCATGGACTATTCTGAACCTCTTTCCCTCGTTCAAATATTCTCCAGACCTCTAACCATCTGTTCTCACTCCACCTTCACACACTTTGTCTATAGAGCCCTGAAACCTACCTTCTTCCTTTGATAGGCAACCCCTGAAAGGATGGGGCACTTGTATATGGATCCTTTTCTAGTCACCTAGCCCTACTGAGGCATAATAATCTCTGTGTTTAAAGAATGAATAGCAACTATGACTTTGAGATTTTATATCTTCTGTGATGGTTTCATGTCAGTTTCATATCATATTGTGAGCAAATGTAGTAGATTCATACACATGAGGAAAAAGGATAATCAAATGGCCTTAGTAAAAATAATCCACGTTAAAGACTAATTCTCAATGGTGGAAACACATACTGGAAAACTTACAAAGTTTATTTCAACTACCAAAGGCTGAAATATCCTTATAAGATGAGGAAATGTTTAGGAAATCACACAAACCCATGCATCGTCTTTATAGACAAGGTGGAGTGGATGGCCAGACTTAAATCACACAAACCCATGCATTGTCTTTTCAGACAAGGTGGAGCAGATGGGCAGACTTAAAGAGATGGCTTAGGACTTCCAACTAAGTAAATGCCCATCATGGATTTGTTTTGCCAGAGTTCTCTTCTCCGTATCTGTGATCCATGTGGTCACTCAGCTGCACATTGAAGTGAAATTTTTAATGAAGTTTCAGTTTACAGTCAGAGTCCTTTCCTAACATGGTTTGCAATAACACCTACCAAAGGAAGCATGCTGATTCCTGGAACATGCTGCCAGATATCACATGACAACTCTGACACTCCACTGGAAATCAGAGGATGACCTGTCCTGCAGGGTATTAATATGGTGACTTGAATGACATGTCCCTTGGAAAGTGCCTAATACAACACTAGGAACACAGCCATTGTTACAGTGAAATGTGTAGACCTAGACAGTTGCCGTCAGTATCTGTGAAAGGTCAGAAATGGAATCTATAACACAGCTTGCAGGAGATCCTGAGTTCCCTTCAGGCATTGTTTATGCTGAGTTTTGAAATAGGCCTGTCTTATTGTACCTTTGCTGTACTGTGTACATTCTCAATACTTCAGGGGTTGCAGTTGGATTGGAATAATTATGAATTATATGGCTTCTCTGGGGATGTAGTCCTGCGATATAAAGCTTACCTAAGATCTGCAAGGGGCTGCTTCAGTTATCAGGAAAACAAAATCAAATGAGAAAAATTTCTCAGGCATATCTTAGCCTTGCTTCATTAGAACCTTCCCTCCTGACTTGGTTATCAGCATGTCTGGTCTGCTCTAATACATGTATGCTTCATTTCATGCTCTCCACTTAGCAAAGCATCTATATCTTTTGTATTTGTGATATGTAAAAATAGCCCACTAAGGATGTATTTAAGACCTTTTCAATATCCATGGAAGCAAGTATGTGGTTCAGGAAAGTGTGTTTGAATGTATTCACAATATCTGAAAAATACCTAACCCAACACAACCTATCAGTGCTCGTGTGACTTCTTTGACAGGTTTTAATGTAAATTCACAATGACTATAGAACTTTAAATAATTTTACCATCTTTTTTTTCAAAAAGCAAAATATTCTCAGAAAAAAATGATACATCAAAATATTCCTTTACAGTTTACAGACCTATGTGACATCATTTTGAAATACTTTAAAATCATAAATGCCAACGACATGGGTAATAGATCTTACAGATAAACACTTTTAGTAAACATTTGATAGGATCATGTTTTAATGCAAAACCTGTTATTCAACACAGGATAAAATTACAAAATAATTTAAAATTTTTATTTTAGGAACAAGATACAATTATTGCAATCTACTGAAAAAAAGAAATTATTTAACTCATATTCCTGCTTCAACAATTCATAGATTTTTTCCCAATACATTAAGATGAACACGCAAACTATTGTATTTCATCAATGATCCTTGCTTCATGTACTGTCTCCACTTATGTCAGACTCTACATCTCTATGAAGGAGTTTGATCTGGACTACAGTAATTCAGATTGACTAGTGCTCTTATTGATGCTGTTTCTGACCTTTCCTAGCAGGATGTGAATGAAAGGTATTTTTTATAATAGAAATCTGTTGTTTTTTCGCTCATTCTGTTAGTGATTTATGTCCCATATTCCAAAGACATTTTATGTGTCTATACTTTCACTGTTTGACTACAGGGGCATGTGATTTACTCTTAGTAAGATAACACAACAGATGAGAGTTTGACAGCTCTACTCCAAAACCCATTTTCAAAGTCTTCATTCAGAGATATGGGAGTTCTATTTTGACTAAATTTCTAAAATTGGACAATTTACTCTTTTGAATTGAGTATTTATATGTCAAGTCTACCTTAATATTTAGTTATATTTATGTATGTGAGCATATAGGAAGACTGAGAAATAGATAGGACATAGATATATAGACAGATAATAAGTAGATTAATGACTCAGGGAAACAGCATAATGTGTTCCCTTGAAAAGATAATGCATAGAAAACAGAAATCATATGAGCAGTTGTATTTACCTTGTACATGAAAGTAGGAAAAGATTTTATAAGTCTAGATTTCTACGCATCCATTAAAAATAGTAAGAACCATTGGATTTTCAAATGTTAAATCTTAGGATATGTGATAAAAAAGATATTTTTCTGAATATTCCCTATTTCCCCATAAAGAACCTATATTTATTGACATTTCTATTACTAATTTATTTCAAATATGTGACTTTAATCTTCACTTTTCTTCCCTCTTTTTCTCAATCCTGTCATATCCAGTATACAGTGTGGACTGCCCTCTGGGTCACCTGGAATGTGTTCATCATCTGCTTTTATTTAGAAGTAGGGGGCCTCTCTAAGGTGAGTCTATCATGCCTTTAAAAAGCACTTTGAAAGTCTTGGGGATGGAATAACAATTGAGATTTAATATGAATAAATTAATAAAATATATTTAAAAAGAATACAGTCTTAAATGAACTACTATGATATATATTTGTACTATTATACTTGAGTGGAGAAATAGAAAACATTTAGACACAGTACCAATTAAAAATAATCTAAATTGGTATGGGTTCCATATTTGTAATCACAGCATTTGAGAGGGTGAGACAGGGGAATCATTTTAAGGTCATACTTGGCTGTAGAGTCATTTCAGAGTCAGTGTGTTATATGAGACCTTGCTTTAATAAATAGTGTCTAGCAGGGCACAGTGGCCCATGCCTATAATCTCAGCACTTGGGGAGACCCAGGCAGACAGATCTATGTGAGTTTGAGGACAACCTGGTCTACAAAGTGAGTTCAGGACAGCCAAGGCTAGACAGAAAAACTCTGCTTCAAACAAGCAAACAAAAAAATTGTATTCTATCATGAGAAGATGAACTTGGAGGAATGCATGCTAACATAAAGGAATTTCAAAATCATGGCTTCTGTTTTGTTTGTTATGATGAACTTGAGACTTGTCTTCTAGTGAGTTATTGTGTCTGTTTGATGAATGCATAGCATTAGAGTGACCATAGGCCTATATATTTTAAAGTAAAAGGTGGTATGAACATTAATGATTAAAGTAGGAAAGGGGTTATAAAGAAAAAAATCTATAGATTTCAGAAGAGCCACACTTACTAACATACGAGCATGTGGGTGTGGTGTTTTCTGTTATGAGGTTCTCATCTGACTCTGCTCTTAATTCAATATGATACACATCTTATTTCTCACTGTTACAATTATTACTTTCATCAGTTTCCTGAAAACATGTGTTTTGATTATTACAACAATATAAAAACAAAGTGTGTTGCATTTCTAATTACTGTTCCTTAAAAAATTCTTGCCTGGTATAGTTTTCACTGTAAAGAAGAAACATAAGAGTATAATTCAAAAAATTGTATGAGGAAATTTACTATTTTTAGATATTATATTATTAAATAAATATGAACTATCTATTCTTTACCGACAATCTGAAATTGTACACAGAATATGGTCCTTGACTTCTCTTGGGACCTTGATATTAAAACTCTTCCTTGAAGACACAGAAGCATCTAGCACTCTTGGACTCTACTAAAGTGCATATTGAGCAAAACATGTCCTATTCAGCCAAGAAGTGAATATCATTGAGGGATTTGTTGTAGAACACTTAGAAGTGGTTTGATTCTTTTTTCTATACCATAATGACTAAAATTAGATTGTCATCATTACTCCTACTTGAGCGATAGGAGACAAAAAGACATGTTTCTGTTGTTGAGATCCACACACGAGCTCTAGCTGCTTCTATAGTGGTATGCTACTGATTGCTCATCACCTCTAAATTCAAGGACATAAAGCTTGACTAGACTCTGCATCTAGGTGTTGTTGTCTATAAATGTGGATTGTGTGTCATTTTAAAATACAAATCCAATAAATAAAAGGACCATGAGCAGAAAGTTAAACACAGTATTCAGCCTCAAACTTTCTAGCTTGTGATTTGGATGGTCACTTTAACTCATGGGTATTTCTAGTTCACTGAGTTGGAAATTGCCTTTTATTTTCTTCCTTATGAACTGATTTGAAATAAGTTGGAAGACAGAAAGTTTCCCCTCAGGAACTGGCATAACAGTGTGTGGAAATAATACAGAGTTCCAATAATAAGCATTTAGATCAAGGTTCATCTGTCGCACTTACTGTGAGCTGTAAAGCAACCACTGATTCCCTATGATCCTATGAAAGCACCCTAACAGGGCCAGCATTGCCAGTAATGATGGTAGCAAATGTTGGTTTGGTTCCATTTGTGTTTATCATATATGGTAGCTGTGTAAGTTTTAAAAACAATGCTGGAGTAGTAAAATACATGACAGTAGATATTTGTTCTGCATGAGTATAATTTGTGCTCACAATTATTTTTGTAAACTGCTCTTTGTAACTATTTTTATAACCTCTAAGTGAATGTCAAAGTATTTCTTTTGTTTTGCTTTGTTTTGGTTTGGTTTGGTTTTGGTTTTTGGGTTTTGGTTTTACTTTTCTCTGGTCCCCTTTTATTGCACATTAGTCTTTATGTATGAAGAAGAATTGACCAGGATGGGAGTTGGGCAGTCATGTTCAAGAGTGCAGGTAGACTTCCACATAGGCCCCTGCTTCATGGTACTTGCATCATTGCTCATGTTTGAGGTCCTTGTAAGAGCAGCATTAGCAGAAGAGTACATAGGAAATCAGCACAGTGTTGTAAGAGCAGCATTAGCAGAAGAGTACACAGGAAGCCAGCACAGTGTTGAGCCCAACAGGTTGATGCACTTGTCATCTTGGTTATTCACTTTTAACCCATTTGAAAATCCATTAAGCTGTCAACACATATTTTTGGTTAAAAGGATGTGTGACTCCAAAAAGAACATTCTTATTCTTTTCTGTTAACTGTTTTTTATAGCCTTTCTGGCTAGCCACAGTTTAATCTCAAATGGAGCCTACATGAACCTATTCTGAAAGAACAAAATTAAGGACCCTTGAAAAAGAAAAACCCCTGCCAAGCTTCCAGTTGGATTCTTTTTTCTAAGAAATCCCTCATCCATGCATGATAGTTTATGTACCGGACTTATAACAGAGAGTTCTCCACCTCCTGCTAGTCCATAAAGCATTTCCTGTAATTACCCACTTTAATAGATTAACAGAGGTGACCTGTACCTTGAGGTTTACCAAAACATACATTCTGGACCAAAAACCCTGTTGAGCACATTTCCCTGGAGAGTTGTAAAGAAAGGATTATTCAAACAAGAAAGAGGGTGCAGAAATAGGCCAAAGAAACTGGTCTATCCAAGACCAGCTAAATGAACCTATCATCCAGGGCTTTCCAGAGAAACAGAATGGCTGGACTGAATATATATTGCAGAAGGAATTTATTGTATTAGCCCACACAGTTCAGCATGGGCAGTTGAACAATGGCCATCTGCATGCTGTAAGGGCTGAGAGCATGGTAATTGCTCTGTCCATAAGAATGGGTATCTCAGCAATCCCAATTTGGGAAACCAGGGGGATCTTCAGTCAAAATCAAAGCAGCAGTAGTGATGGCCGTAGAGGAGATGGCTGGCTGGCAGGCAGGCAGGCAGGTAGGCAGGCAGGCACGCAGACAGACAGGCAGGGAGGCAGGCAGGGAGGCAGGCAGGGAGGCAGGCAGACTATCTGGCAGGCAGGTAAAAAGCAACAGCTTTTTCTGCAGATTGGCCTGCTGCTGGAAGATATTCCTCACCCTGAGGGAGGGTTTTACTCCAAAATTAATCCTCCTAAAAAATATCTTTATAAATTACAGAGCTGTTTCTTGTACTTGACCCCAGATCCAATAAAGTTGACCAAATTGACTGGGACAAAACTAATGACTTTTGCGATTGCTTATAGAAAGGCAGGAAAGACAAAGGTGGCTACACAACTGAGAAGTCTCAGCCCAGTGTCAGCATCACTGGATTTCCCTACATAAGTCACAGGCAGCTATCTTCATACAATTTTTCCCCTAAGCAATTGTTTCCAGTTTTATGACTTTGGAGACAGGCCTTGTGTATGTTGCCAGTTTGCTGAGGTTCCTGGTCTTACAAGTTTCATGAGGCTCTTGCATCTCCCTGCTCCCTCCAAGGAGTATTTCTATCCCCAAGAAACAGCTAGAGAATAGACTCTTCCTGCAAACACTGTGTCCAGAGTAATTCATTCCACCATGGCATTTGAGTGCTCACCTGATCCTCCTAAAGTAATGCTATGGTCAGAACACATAGGGAAGCAGGAAGCCCTTGCTTGGTACAAACAAAAATAACAATACGGTATGGTAGAGTGAAAACCAACCATGTGTGAAGTATACATGTGAAGAATAAATAGACTAAGCATGAGAGTTAAAGTCAGGTGTTAGAGGTTTGGACTTCTAAAAAGACAGGACTTCGTGTTACTGATGCAAACTATATTTAAATACATACATTCATGGACATTCAAAGAGAAGGAATAGGGTGTGAAAAAACAAATAGAAGAAAATCTTTATAGTCCTATTAATATCATAAAGTAAACTTCCAGTCAATTGCCATAATACAGATTAAAAGAGAGATTTATAGCAATAAAAGTATGAATTGTACAATCAGACACAATAATCCTAAAACATGCCAAAACCCAAATGTTCAATTACATGAAACAAAGAGAGAAATTGAGAACATAGAAACAAACATGGAAAACTTAACAATCCTTTTGTTCTTATTAATATAAAATAGAAACAATTCAAAAGCATTATAAAGTGTGTACAATCCAGTCAACCTATATGACATATAGATCAAAAAACAAATATTCTATTAAAATGTCTGTGGAACAATGACCAAATTCTATTCAGGTTCACAAAACATCTCAATAAATACCAATAACAAATAGTCAGGATGCCTGGGTTCTCCTGCACAGAAGGTCTTCTAATATGACCCATAAGGAAAGAAAGTTGAAAAGACAGAGGTTCAAAATAATAAGAGGCTAAAGAACAGCATTCAGAAACATTCGTGTGGCCAAGAGTAGTGACACTGACACCCTTATCCAAAAGCTACTGATAGATGGAGACAGGGCCCAGCTGTGGTTCACGTGCTCATGCTTTACAATACTAAGGTGTGATGGCGGAGGGTATGATTGTCCCATCTGCATCCACCATCTGCTGCTTTGCCAGGGCAAGGCAGGGTCCGGACTGGAGGTCTGACTGATTGCACAGATCCAAGTCTTTTCAAAAAGAAAATCTATACAGCCTTGAAGGATGGGGGCAACTGAGGCCATCCTGAAGCACTGCCTGACCATTCTTATTAATGAAGAGTGAGCACTCTCGTAAATGATTAGAGTCCTGGTTACATTCTTATGAGGCCCTTGATGGTAGCTTGCAGATGTTCCCTTTGCACTGATCTCCTGTGCCACCCAGCCATGCAGCAGGTATATGCCACCATGGTCCTGAGCATATTGATTCTCCCCATATCTTCTAGCGCTTGAAAATGATAGATGCATTGTTTTTTAATATGACTGTAAATGGATAACCAAATATGTCTGTGCAATATTATTTTCTGGAGTCGCACTTCCCTTTCCTGAAAAACCAGGGAAAGAAAAGCAATCCTCTTACGAAGTTCTTGGAAGCACTAAATGAAATATTACTGTACAGAGATTAGAAAGGACCCTGGCAAATTCTGAGGTCTCAGTAAACAATGCCTGTCTTTATTGTCATTGTGATCATCTTGATTGTTTAGGGAGAAATTAATAGACATTGGGATCTTCACCCCCAACTCTTTTGGGAAATGTATTTATTAGCATGCAAGAGCTACACAAGGTAAACGTGTAGGACTGAGTGGTTTAGATAATCCTTTGTGATATGATCTCAGCTGTGCACAGTAACTTCTTAGCTCCACTGCACTTAACTAAATCCTTCCCCCCTCCACACCCCAACATGGAAACAGCTTCTTGATATAATCTGAAGACAGGTTTTCTATGTGTTCTTTCTGCTCCCCTTTGAAGCACTTCAAGCATCTTCGAGAGCCTCTGTGGTTATTTTTTATGCAATTTTAAAAAGATCAACAGAAGCACAATTCATAACTTAATGCCACCTATTTGGAACTTAGAAGATTTGAAATATTTTTTCTCCTGAGGAATATAGTCAGAACATAAATTCAAAAAACCTATCTCAATTTCTGCCATATCCTTGTATCACTAGGGCCCTAGGACCCAGACTAGGAATAGCAAGGGGATGAAGAAAGGAGAGACAGACAGACACAGAAAAGCTGGTGTTAAGAAAAACACCTCTCAATATACACACATGGGCCTTAGGAAGGCTTTTCCATCCCTCGGAGCCTTGCTCAGGGACAGCTTTGCCCTTCCCTGAGGCATTGAGGTCCTTGACATGACTATGCCGATGGTAGCACACATATTTACTGAGGATTTCATTTACTCTCCACATCTTTCTACCTTCAGAAATATTGAAAGTGTAAGTTACAATGAGAACCTAAGCTGTATTTTTTTCATTCTAAAAGAATTAGGCTGTTGTCTTTTTAAGTGCTATTCCCTAATGGTAGAAATATTAAGCTAATATTTATTTTAAATGAGTGTTTTTGAAGTATGTATAAAGCCTATATTATAATGATCTTAGAGGATGTCAAATGTATCATATTTTCATAGAGTTCTGAATGTGTATTACTTTGTATGAATATCAATTTAGTCATAAAAAAGAAGGCAATTCTATGAACATTTATCCAATCTTAATTATGTGCTTTGATTAAAGCCTTCTAAAACACTCCAGGAAAGGATTGAACTCACTCACCATGGCCTGCCTCATACAGTTGCTATGCTTTGCCTTACCTATTGTGTCCTTACCTCAGAGTAGATATTTATTGTCTTCATTTTAAAGATAAGAACCCCTGAGAGGAGAAGCTGCTGACTCAAGGCACTTGTGCCATGAATGAACATCAGGCCTGATGGCCCCATTGTACCACATTGTCTTCACACAGAAAGATTATTTTTCTTTTCCCTATTCCACGTATACTTTCTGCTTTTGGGTATTTTAATTCTTAAACAAATATAAACCCTTTTATCCTCAAGGGAAATAATAGCACTTTATGGGTCTCATTTTACTACCAGG
>OU015743.1:99075598-99106890 GCA_907169655.1 Acomys percivali | reverse complement strand
CCTCTCTCCCCACATCCTCGCCAGCATGTGGTGTCGCTTGAATTTTTTATCTTAGCCATTCTGATGGGTGTAAGATGGAATCTCAGAGTTGTTTTGATTTGCATTTCCCTGATGACTAAGGAGGTTGAGCATTTCTTTAAGTGTTTCTCAGGCATTTGATATTCCTCTGTTGAGAATTCTCTATTTAGTTCCAAGCCCCATTTCTCAATTGGGTTATTTGGTTTGGTGGTGTTTAATTTCTTGAGTTCTTTATATATTTTGGATATTAGACCTTTGTCAGATGTAGGGTTGGTGAAGATCTTTTCCCAGTCTGTCGGCTGTCGCTTTGTTCTCTTGACAGTGTCTCTGTTTTTTGATTGTTTGTTTGTTTGTTTTATTATTGTTGTTGTTCTTGGACTTCATTTGATTTTGAGTCAGTTCTCATGTAGAGCAGGCTGGACTCCAACTCAATATATACATAATTGGCCTTGAACTTCTGATCCTCCTGCATCCACCTGCCATGTGTTGAGACTGTAGGTAGGGACCACAATACCCTTTTCCCTTCTCTAGCTACGAATCTGTTCTGCTTCTGTCTGCTTCTTCACCAACATATAGCCCATTTCTTTTTGCTTTTCCTCTGAATCCATGAACCAAAACAAAACTTTCATCCATTTAGTTGTTAATATCAAGTGTTTTTGGTCACAGTGATGCACATACAACTAATACACGTACACATATTTCCCTCCTCCTCCCCTATACTTACCTAGAAAATGAAAACGAGAAGTAACCAGCAGTTTACAAAGTCAGTTTTAAGAGATCTTCACCTCAGACAGTTATGGGTCTGTTCCAGTGACTGAGGGCACTTGTTTTGCTATATTTCTAAATATGGTAAAATCTCTGGCCACCTTCAATGAGCTGGTATTTGAAAGTCTACAGTTATTCCTCTGCAAAAAACAACTTATTGCATAACCCCCCCCGGCATGCTGAGCTATACCTCAACTGCTGGATTTCCATGTAAACATTATGATCAAAGGCATCTGCGTGTTGCAGAGAGTTCACTTTTGCAGCCTGTATCCAAAGGCTTTGCTGCTTTTGGAAGGCAACTTTAGGATTCCGGTGCAGTTTTTGATGCAGTCAATTGAACATGAGATTGTTTTGGAAGAACAATGTGTAGAACAAACACAACACATGTAATTGCCGTTAAGATTTGGGTTTTTATGATGTTAATTAGTTTGTTTTGAAAGCACAATCTCTTTGCTATGAAGCATCAATTAAGAGTGCAATCATGACAGTGAGTTTCACATGACATTATTCTATGGTTACATTGCAAAAAAAAAAGATAATGATTAACAGGTTTAGCTACATTTACTTATTTCTCTAAGTCAAATAGCAGTGAATACTATTGGCAGCCTTACAAGATAAATTGACACACATGGTCATCTTCTAATTGCAGTGTGTAGAATGACCCTGTTGTTGACAGGACAGCCCATATTGACAATCATTCAACTCCTCTGCCAAGTATGTTGCAGAGACAGATCACAAATCATTTCAATGCTTTTATCAATTTTTCCTCTGTAGCCTGATGAGATAAAAAATTATAGATAAATATCATCTCTAATAAATTATTTTGCACAGAGAATCTATATGATCAGATGTTGTGATAACATGAAGAATTATTGGCCTGATGTCAGAGTGAATTGGGATAGTGTCATGAACACAGATCCTTATGAAAGTACTTGAGCAGCTGATTTGTTAATTGTCTAGTTATAGCAGCTGCTGGGGCCCAGTGTTTCACAACACAGTCATAACACAAGAACTCCAGACTCCTGGTTGAGAAAGAATAAGTGTGAGAATGTAATAAGAGTAAAATGATGGAGTATCAAAGATATGTATCAGGAAGAATGTAGGAAATGACTGACGAGGAAAGTAAAGCGTCAAGTATGACACATGAGCAGGAAGATAGGATTTATTGCTCTTAGTATTAGCACAAAGACAAACCATATTATTGAAATGTTCCTAACAAGCCAGCGTCTGCCTAGAGGTAGGACAACAACGTAGGGTGTCAGCTTTAATATGAACATGCCCAGGTAGAAGGGTCAGGAAACATGAGAGATTTTCGCTCTCTGGTATCCTGTCTAAGCACTGATAAGAGGGGAAAATGGAGAACAGTCGACAAATGAAAAGATTGCTCAGATTTGGCAGAATTAGCTGGTCTGACTCAGGACAGATCACCCCATGTGGAGGTCAGAAGTTGATAGCGAAAAGGCAGAAGGATCATCTGAGGTCTTTTAAGTCAGGAGTGAGCTGATGTCTCTTTGCCCTTTGGAGGAGCTCATCATTGATTCACCTTTCCCCATTTCCTGACACAGCAATATGAACAATACAGGAATAATTCAACATCCATTTCTCTGAAGAGTAATTGCCAGTGTCTGTGCAGGTCAAAATCAGTGCAAGCGTTCCACCACTGGATGTATATCCAGATAAATGAAATCGGTATATTAAAGAGACACTTGAACTCATATGCTCATTGTAGTACTATTTGAACTAACCAAGATATGGAATCAACTGAGGTGCTCTGAAACAGGCAAATAAATAAAGAAAATGTGGCATACATACAACAGAATAATACTCGTATTTAACAAGAATGAACTCCTGTTATTGATGGCTCTATGGATGGCATGGGGAAACATAATACTAAATGAAACAAGGCAAATGCCAAGAAAGCAAATCCCACATGCTATCTTTCAAGTGTATGAACTTAAGTAAGTGGATTGCACAGAAGCAGAGTGGGATGGTGATCACTGAAGGTAGAAGAATACAGTGAGGTGAGAAGAGGAAAGATGGATAACGCCTACCAACATATGACTAGATAAGTATTACTTCTCTTGTATAGGTAGAGACATTAAAGTAGTCCTGCTTTACTCTTATAGTTTTCGACAACTTATTTATGGTACCTGAATATTTAAATTATGTCAGAAGGGGCAAGTGTTTATAAAAATGATAGCATTTTTCTACTTCCTAGATGAGCACATGTGTTTAATCATCCTTTCATTAACCTCAGTGGCAGGTACTTCTGCTTGTGTTTTAGTACCCAGTCCTGCTGCTGGGTGGGAACCTAGAACAACTTGGTTTTTATCTGAGGTTGCAGAGTTCTCCCCTCCCCTCAAGCATGTGTGGGCATGCATGCCTGCATGCACACGCACACACACACACACACACACACACACACACACACACACAGTTCTGGCTGGCAGCTGAGATATTATGAAATATAGTGGGATAGCTACTTAAGAACTATTAGAAGCAGACTAAAACTTAGTCAACCAATGCACATTTGCCACCTTGATTTTTGTAGGTCAGAAATCTTACACAGGTCTTGGAAGGTTAAAATCAAGGGATCTGTAGAGCTGCATTTCTGTCTAGAGAGGTTGGAGAGAGGAATGCATGTACCTTAAGGGTGTCCACATACTTAGTGATGAGCTCTTCATTCTCAAAGCCAAACCAAAAAAATGGTGGCCCTATGCTTCTCAAAAGGAAATCTCTGAGTTTCTGTAGCCAGAAAACATTCTCTATTTTGAAGGACTCCTGGGCTTAAAACTGAATTCAACTGGTTATACAAGGTAATCCTTCCACATGGCAAACCTTATTGCAACATTCCCCAAATCTCCTTTTCGTGAAAGGAATACTAACATAATCTGAGGATGAGTAAATGAACATCTTGGCAACCATTATTTTATTAGTGCAGAAATGACAATCATGCTGGCCCCAAGATGACTTTGAAAATGTCAACAGTGCATTAGAATCTGGGTCGCAAATAACTGTGTGGAATGAACTTTCATAGCAGCTCGTGGCTGACTTCCTCCATGTTCATTTTTTCTATTAAAATGTATACATCAGCCATTATTTTAGAATTTGAAATAAGTAACTAAAATCATCACTTCAATAGTCATACAGAAGCGTACATTTTCTCTTCTCTTGGTTTACATCATCCTAAGCATAGTACCAAATGTTCTGGCTATATACAAGTGTTACTGTCCTAAAGTGTTCAGTGTAGAGTGTCCTTGACTTATACTTTTATTACATTGTGTGGTAGTTTGAATGAAATGCTCTCATAGTCTCGGGCTCTTCAACACTTGGTTCTCAGTTGGGTGTGCTCTTTGGAACAGCTGTGGCATGATTGGAGTAAGTACATCACTGGAGGTAGGCTATGGGGTTTGTAAGAGTCACACCATTTCCAGTCTTCTCTCTGCTTTATATTTGTAATTTGAAGATGTTGAGTTCACAACTCCCTGTTCTTGCCAATCCCCCCCGCCCCATGAACTTCTATTATTCCTCTGGAACCATAAGCAAAATAAACCCTCTTTTTTATAAGTTGCCTTGTTCATGGTGTTTTTGGCATAGGATTAGAAAAATAACTAATGATAATCAAAAATATGGGAAATGTATTTAACTCAACTAATCTACTGAAAAAGCGTAGCTTAAATACAAACATATTTCAGTGTACCCATCATTTCCTTTCTTGTTCACTTAAATGCTTCAAAGCTACTTATCTGAGAAAGAATGTTAACTTTGTATCTCTAGCATAGTGGGAAAAAATCTAACATCTATCATTCCTTCAGAATCTGTATAGCTTTGACACTGATATAAAATTAAAAAAAAAAAAAACACTAAGTACCATTTTTAAGCTGTCAATAACAAAAAGGTAAGTGTTCAATGAGTAGTGACCAGAGGATGTATTGAATGAGTGCAGTGATAATGGAAAAAGAACAAACTCTAAGCCAGGGCAGGGAACGCCATCTTTACCAGGATTCTACCAGCATCAGCAGCTACTTTCCCAGGGAAGATGAGCTTAGAGGTGTATCGTTCTCTGTAAAGAAAAGCATTTCAAGTAACCTTCTGACCTTCACGAAAATGCCAGTATTTTCCTGCAGAAAAGTACTTTATGTTTCTACCTTTACTTTTTTTTTCCTCTAATGGCTTCTTCACACTATGTACCTCAGCCCATACTCACTTCGCAGACTGTCCTTTGGTCAGCATGACTGCAGAGAGAACTCCATGGGTTACAGGGGTCAGAGTGGAGGTCACTGCACTTGAGGGGTGAGTGTGCAGAAATAAGTTCAAAATACAGGAGGACTCATGTTATATACTGTATGGGTCAGTGACCTACAATATCTACTGGGGCAAAATAAGGGGGAAACCTGTCTAGGAGTCCTCTTGATGTCACCAGAGTTAATTTTCCCGAGCTTATTCAGACAAGTGGGATCCTCAAGCATAAGACTGTTCACTGTTCCATCCACTGTTTAGCCCAGAGCCATAGTGGTCGAAACACTATTTCAAGTACAGGTAAAAATTCGTCTCACAGAAACCCCATAAGGAAGTAGAGTAGGGTGCTGAAAGAAAAACTAGTGCAGGGAAATCCATTCAGAATAAGCACTCTCTCCCTACTATTATTCTAGCAACAAAAGTTCAATTTGTTTGGGCTGTCTAAGGACAGGAATTGACTCTCTTTCTAGAACAAAGTGCAGCAATTTAACAACATAATTTTAAAGGGGCCATGTGAAGCTTTTGCTTGGCAGAAATAATTCATCATTTATTCTTGCTGCGTAATTATAGAATTAATAAAGAAGACACTTCCTAAGAGTATTTGAACTATTAGGGCATTGAGACTATTCTGATGTTTGAGAAATTACTCTGCCCTGCTTCGGAACGGCATCAGAAGAATGAGATGTATAGTAAGCTGTGCTCACCATTAACTGAGATACCAAGGTATAATAATAACTGCAGTTATTATCCCTGCATAGAATTTAGCACGAGAGAGCACAATATGGATTTTGGTTCAGTATAAAAGGCGGGCTGCCTGATGTCTGAAATCAATGGATGTCAGAAGAGCCTAGACATTGGGTGATGTGCATGAATAATTGAAGACTGACTTGTTAACTGCAGAAGTGAAGTTGGCCTCACAGAGAGAAGCCATTGTCAATTGCCAGCAATTTACTGTGTTTTTGAAAACCACAGGCAGCAATTTACAGAAAAGATTAGGCCAGTTACTGTATGCGGGTGGCATTTTCGTGATTTAAGACGTCAATCTGGAAAGCTGTAAACTGACAGCTGGAGTTGGGAATGAGGTTATAAAGTTTACGGAAGAACTGCGGTTCCCTGAGAATGCCTATATTTCTATGTGGGAGGCCCCTGAGCCCGCATCCCCTGCTGAGCCTAGCTGGAGTATGCAGATGAGCATTGTCAGAGCAGGGTGATGTATTCCCTCTCAGAACCATTAAGCACCTTTGCAACTCTAGGTGTTCTAATGCAGCAGCACGTTTACGAGGGGAGGGGAGGGGTCCAGATTTTATTTCTTGGTAGAGAAATCACTGTCCATATTTCTGTGCAATCCTGGGGATCATCATCCGTTCCACCCCCTATGACGAGCCTACTTAGCAGTTCTTCATAAGAAAATGATTAAAGGAAAATCCCCTTTTTATTAGTGTAATCTCTTTCCACTTATTCTCCCCAATGGTGTTAAATCAGTAAAAATAATTTCTACATATTGAATTCTTCATGCTTGAAAGTAGGTCCAGCCCTCCAGAGAACGTGTAACCCTGAGGACAGAAGGGATGATTGCTAGTGATGAATATTCAGAAAGTGTGCACCTCGTAATTTACACACAATAAAGTGGGGCCCATAATGAATCATTTTTGGAGTTTTCCAAACATGAACTTTGACATATTTTGAAATTTTATTCTCAGTATTTACATTCATTTAATTTATGCTCTTTTCTAGTAATTTTTAGTGGGATTAGATCTTGCAAGTATGAGTTGTGACTGCTTCTTGACTTGTGTCAATGCTCATTTTGAAAATGGAATTTAGCTTTCCACGAGAAACATTTCAATAATCACAGCATGTGTCATTACTCCCAATTAAATCAATCTGAAATCTAAGACATATGTGTTAAGTTACAGCCCCTCTGGCTGTATTGTCTCTCCCTAAAGGCAGGCTAAGTCCCCTTCAGATTTGGTAAGCAATGCATGCTGTGGCCTTGTAGCTGCTCTCTTCCCTTTAGAGACCCAGAGCAAGCCCAGCCCTCCAGAAGCCCAGACCCAAGGAAGGCTTTTTTTACCTCCTGCATGTGAGTTTGGCAGATCCTACACCTGTGGGTCCTGACCCCTTTGAAGGAAATTGAACAACCTTTTCACAGGGTCACCCACAACAGATATTTAAATTATGATTCATATCTGTAGCAAAATTATACTTATGAAGTTGCAGCTAAAAAATTTTATGTTTGGGAATCACCACAAGATGAGGAACTATATTAAAGGTTTGTAGCATGACAAAGGTTGACTGTGTTTTGGACCTGAAGCACCTTTTCATTCAGTACCAGCTTTGGCTGCCTGTGCCCTTACTGCTTTAATCTACTTGTAAGATTCCTCTGAATGGTTATCCAAAGCAGTTCCTTTCTACCAAATCCATAATTGTCTTTTGCTATTATTTAAAACAATATACCCAGTCTTTGCTTTTTTAACTCATCATTTGGGTCTAGGAACTCCTTTACGAAATGATAATCGCTCTCCCATCTTCTCTTATTGTACCTGTCTCAGAATTTTGTTCTCAAAATTGAGGTGGGGGAGGGGACAACAGACAACTTGCTCAATTATTTTTTGTCTCCTGATAAATATTAAAGACAAAATGTGAATGTTTAGTAATTAATCGTAAGGGAACAAAAATCAAACTGCTTAATATATCACAATATTAGATTATGATTCTTGCTTTATGTATGGGTTTGTCAATAAACTATAGAAACTATTGAAGTTAAAGTTTACATGAATGGAGTATTTTCAATACATGATTCTAAGGAGGGTCAGCTCTACCATGGCTTGGCTGTCTTTCAGCCTTTCCTATTGGGTACACAGTGCTCTACCCACTTCAAGCAGATACAAGTTATTCTCCCTGGGAGTTTTAGAGATGTTGCTTTGGAATGTCAATAAGCAATTTCATTCAACTTTTCCAAGATGCTCTTTATATAGTATTGGGCAAATTGTAAACGAGGCCTGAAAGAATAGGATCCAATTGCTTTGAGCCTTACTATAAAAACAACAAATCTTTTCCTAATTGTTTCAAAAAGGAAGTTTGAAAAGAGCCGGAAGTAAGTTTCTAATGCTGAAATGTGAAGGTTTACATCCGAAGCTGTCTTGCTGCTTCAGCCACACTACAGTGATTTCAGCTTGATCTGTGGTTTACCCTTACGAGCTCCCTATTTGATTTTCCACCGGGTCGTTGAGAACTGCACATGCTTTATTAGAAGGATCAAACAGAGGCCTTTATTATTAGTTTGCATTTATATTGTATTTTCCTTCCAGTAGCTCTGAGTGTTTTACAGAACGTGACAGCAGCCGTCAAAACACTTTGTCAGGCATGGGAGGTGAGGAATAATGCTGTAAATGCGCCAGAGGCTTGATGCTTATAGGAAAATGTCCTCTCTCTACGTGCTTTTTACAGAAAAATCGTTTAAAACTTTTTTAAAAATGAGATCCAATGCTCTTAAGAATTTTCTTTTCTTTGTTCAAAAGATTTACTGAGCACTTAGTCTACACTGGGCTTGGTAAGGTGGAGGAGGGAGGCTCCCTGTCCTTGATACTCAGAAGGGCTAGTTCACCTCAGCTGGGCACAGGAATGGGGACAGGGATATTGGTTCTGAAAAATCGAGGGCCCTAAAAGCCCCAGCGGTTTCTGAGTCCTTGGCTTAGTGAAGTCAGATGACATAGTTCATGGACAAAGAGAGCAAGGCTTTAGAAAGGAATTTATTACAAGTTCTCAGATGAGAACTTTCAAGAAAACAAGCTGCTGTTGCAAGAGCAGTCCTGAAAGAAGGGTCAGAGGCTGCCCATCTGCGTGGTCTTAAGGCCTTTCTCGTAGCCGCCTAGTGGGTGAGCTGGGCAGTGCAGATAGCCCACAGAGGAGGTGCTCAGGCATCTTGGATTCAGGCTTGTCCTTAGATTCTGCTTCCAGGAAGTGCGATTAGGGATGTATAAGAGGAAAAGAAAGAGGGCAAGAAGGCACAGCAGCATCCAAAACATGCAAACCCTTCTGACACTAAAAGCAGCAACCAGGACAGACTCAAGAACATTTACAACTCATAGCCAAGGTCAAGGACCTGAATTGTGCTTGGAATTTGAGACCCACATCTGACCAGTTTCTATTTCCTGTTCTCATTATGGTCTTGTACATACTACTAATATAACTTGGGGATGAAAAGATTTGCGCTTGCTTGGAAGAAGAGATGTAACATGTAAATAAGCAAGCACAATATAATGTATTGTAAAGTCTTGGCAAGAAAAAATATGTAGGACAGGCAGGCATTGAATGACAAGTTCTCTGGGTCATGACCCCTCCAGGGATTAGACAACCCTTTCACAAGACTCTCCTAAGGCTATCAGAAAAACACAGATTTTACATTATGATTCATACAGTAGCAAAATTACAGTTATAAAGTAGCAACAAAAATAATCTTATAATTGGGGGCTCCCAATTATACAGCATTAGGAAGGTTGAGAGCCACTGTCCTAGAATGACTCACATAACCTGAGAAACTGCATGGCTCAGGATTGTCTCAGGTTTTATAAAGAAAACAACTCAGTACAAAGTGAGTCCAGGACAGTCAATGCTACACAGAGAAACTTTGTCTCGGAAAAACAAAAACAAAAAACAAAAACAAAAACAAAAAGCAAAACAAAAACAAAAAGCAAAACAAAACAAAAGAATACAACTCAGAAACAATCAAATGAAATAGAGATGGGGACTGAGGGAATCTCCATGTCCTCCCCAGCCAGATATTCTCATATGTAACATGTTCCCAGGATTGGATTATTCGAGAGATTATTTTTAATGTATTTTTTTAATTTTCCTGCACATATCTGATTTTACATATCTACATAAATGTTAGATAAAATGTATATTTGTTTTTCTGAGATTGGCTTAGTTTACCCAATTTGATCATCTCTTGAGCCACATATATTTGCTTGTAGATGGCATTATTTCTTTCTTATTTAAGGCTGAAAAATTCACATTTTTTAAAAACTCATTATTCTATTGGTTCCATGGACTAGCTACTGTGAATGATACTCTAATAAATATCAGTAGGCAAGTGTTTCTGTAACACATTGACTTAAAATCCATTGAGTGCCTCCCCAGGAATAGTACAATGAGTCACATGAAAGATCTACTTTCATTTTCTTGAAATGTGTCCTTACAAACTTCTATTATGGCTGGACTGATTTAAGTTCTCACCAGCAGTATATGAAGACCCTCATTTATGTATATTCTCACCAAAATTTGGCAGTGTTTTATTAGTGACTGCCATTCTGCTTGGGATAAGATATAAACTAGGTGTAATTTTCATTAGCACTTCTCTGAGCAGTAAACATTTGTTTGTTTGTTTGTTTTTATTGACCATTTATATTTTATCTTTTGAGAACTACCTGCTCATTTCATTATCCTATGTGTTGGTTTCATTGTTTTATTTATTACTGAGTTTTTAAAACTCTTTGAATAGTCTAGGCATTAATCCTCAGCTTTGCTATGCAGAGAAGATTAGTTAACTGAATTTACTCTCTGGCATCCATGGGCTTCTCTAGAACTGTGGGCTGACAGGTCCAACTTTCTAGTCATGTTGTTTTTTACTCTGGAAACCTGTTGGCTCTGTTTCTTAACAATTAAACTTTATTATACAACCCAACTAGCTTACACAAGAAGGAAAAAAGGTTAAAGGGACAAAAGAGTGAACCTTCCGGTATCCGTTCCACCGGATGGGTCCTTAAGTGTCTCTCTGGCTCACGTGCTGGTCCAGCCTGTTCGCTACCACACATGCTCAAGCCCAGGCTGAACCTGTTGTTCTCTCCTCCCCACCTGCCTGAGCCACGTGGGAAGGGTGGTCTCCTTCTCCCATTGAAGGTCAATTAGAAAAACAATAGCCCAGGTGGGGTTCCCAGGTCTGCTTCCTGAATTCCAGGCCCAGGATGGCTCCACTCAGTCTGTCACAAGGTATTCATGGGGTGCCCCAATGGTAAAGCCTGCCAAGACTGCTTCCACCTGTGACAAAGCTTCTCTTGAAAGCATCCCCCTTCTCTTTAAAAAAAAAAATTAAGAACTATATATACACATATACATATATACATAATCATCAGGCATCAAGTACATAACCAAGTCCTTTTATACTTGTTAACCTGAGAGAAAGTATTCCACTATCCTACCAAAGAAAGTCCTTTTCTTTCATGAGAAATTGCAATTATCAATCTACAAATGTGTTTTTAATTCTTAAACTAAAGCTTCTAGTAGCACTGTGGCTATCTAGTCTTCAATCCCATCAGAGACTCAAGAAGGAAAATCTATCTAATAAAGGAAGTGCTGGCGGGCAACTTCCAAATTGCATAGGACAGAGAGAGCAGACCCCCTGAATAGTCACCGGATTCTCTCCTTCATTGGGGCAATCAGTCTTCAGCCTTATCGGCCCAAAACATCCAACAAACTGCTTTTTGAAGCTGGAAATCCGACGGTCTGGTAGATCTAGTCTCTTCAAAGCTGGACAGTCAACTTTCCAGCATCACTGTTGATCATTGCAGACAGTCAGCCTGTCATCAGCAGTAGAGATAAGAGCAGTTTCTCAGTCCAGTGACCATTCTGTCACCCACATCTCTTGAAGCCCCCATCTTCAATGATGCAAATGGAGATGCGGCCAGGAGCGGATGTCTCTCTCTGTCAGGAAAGCCCTCATCGTTAAATGCCATATTCTGTGGATCTCTGAAGACTTTGAAGACCAACTCTATCTATTCTTACAGTTATCAATCTATTCCTTTGAAGACATATACAAGGAATTAAACAAACCTGCTCTATAACAAAGTAAGTTAGTATCTATTAGGATTTCTATGTAACTAAATACCAACTTTTATCCCCGATCTTCCTGAACAGATTATTACTAGTTTTTCATAGGACATTAGTGGTACATGAATAATACATTAAATAAACATTGAACAAAATGAACTTAAGTTTCTAACATACAATATATAATATTTTGTCAACAGAAACCACTTCTTATTATGAAGCTTTGTAGCTACACCCCACTTCCAAAATTCATTTCAGTAACAAACTCAACAACAATTAAAAGGAGCACCTTATTGAGAACAAAAAGCATTACTATTACTCAAAGATCCCTAGGGACTTAGAAACTATTTGAGGAATAGGACAGCACACTAAACAAACACATACTTTAATAGCCACACTAATTATAACACCTCTAATTACTAACACAACAAATACAGAACTTTTGGACCACCTTGACAGTGGATACTTAGGTTAAACCAGAAGGAGACCACCTCTGAATGCAAAAAAATTAGAGCCAAGTAGGAAGGCAGAGGACAAGGCATGAAGGCCTATTGGATCCCAAGCAGGTTTGCCTCTGGAGCTCATATTCCAGTAGGCAAGGTCTTGCATAGAAAGCATTTTGCTTATAAAATAGAACATAAACTAGAATATTACAGAAGATAAGCTATCTACCATGGCCAGACAAATGCCACCTGGAAAATACACTGTTCAGTCTGGACTGGTCTCTCCAAGGCTGAGACTTTGTCCATTATTGACAACTGTCACGTAAGAGAAGCAGAACATGCAAAGAAGAAAAAGCAAAACCAGACAGTTGTATTACTGTGTTAGATCTCTTCCTCCTCCCTGAGAGTGGTTGTCTGTTTTATATAAGCAATAAGAAAACTTCATATATCAGAGATTTATGAATATTCACAAGTTTGCAGCAATGCCTGGCACCAAGGCTACTACATCACATGAGATGATCCAAAGATTTAGAATTTTAACCCTGTGAGTTCAAGCATGGGGGACTGTCCCAAGTCACCTCTTAATATTTCCAGATTTCAGAACATTTTTGGCTTAAAGTGTATGGAAAAGCATACTTCCACCGCTTAGTGGCCAGGTTTTGAAAAGGGGGCCACCCAACTTGTTGTACTCATTAATCTTCCATAGGACAAAATCTGCCAGGGCACCTCGAGTTGCCTGTAGCTCTGCCCACCTTTTCTCATTTTGGCAGTGATGGCTGATGGAGGCCAGGCTCCAGCTTGTAGAAATATCTGGCTAAGATAACTAGTGTTCTGCAGGTGAAGCTGTGCTGACAGGAACACACTGGTCCTTGCCTACTTCTCACTGTGCGGCCATATGGTATCTTCCTACCTTTACTGAATTCAACTTGACAGTTTCCAAGGTCAATCACTCGCCTTAACATTGAAATAGAAGTGTTCAAGCCTGAAACAGGCTCTGCAGCTTAAAGAAGTTGTAAAGAAAAGTTTTACTTTTATAGGTTGGCAAGCTCTTGACAAATACAAATTCGTATTTGTTACGAATACAAAGCTTGTTAATGTGGCCAAGAAACTAGTCAGCATCATTCTTGAAACATAAAATGAATAAACTAGGGCCAGACTTGAAATGAGGTGTTGTGAGAATATGATAAATATTGTAGGGAAGGAAAAACTACTTTTCCTTCTGCCCAGTTTAGCTGGGACCTCTGCGCTAAACAGTTATCAAGAGACAAGTTTACACATGCCTTTAGTTTAGCTTTTTGTAACGAAATAAATGTCTGAAGAAATATTTAAGTCTGGGTTGGATGAGGAGTTTGTAGTCTTAGAACTGACAAAGGCTGTAGGAGTATGATATAATAATAATACTCAGCAAGGACCATGTTCTAGTTTATTTGTATTGCTGCCAGAAATATCCTGGCAAAAAGCAACTTAAGGAAAAAAGTGTCTATTTGACTTAAAATTCCCAGTCTATCATAGAATGTAAGTCAAGGTGAGTTACATTGAGTTACATCACATCCACAGTAGGAACAAAGAGGAATGCATGCATATGCCGTCGATATCACTCAGCTACCTTTATCTACTCTTACACAGACCTAGGTCCCAGGCATAGGGAATGATGTCACCCTTAGTGGGCTTGGAATTTACACGTCAATTAACTTCATTAGGACAGTTCCTCACAAATAAGGCCAACACAATGTAGATAATGCCTCATTGTGTTATCAAAATTAGGAGCTACAGCCCCAACAAGCCACAAGTCCTCAGCACTTCAGCCATTTCTTCTCCATGGCAGAGAATTTACTAGAGAAATTCTAATTTTTGGGATCCACTCTTACAGTAGTCTTATACCCAAACAGGGGAGTAAAACATCTGTGTAGAGTATATTTATAACTGCCAGACAGGCCAGTTACAGCTGAGACTCCTCCTGAGTGATATTAGGTTGTGTCAATGTGGCAATTAAGCTAACCATTACAGCCAGTACATTCAGACCCTTCTGCCCCTGTGTCTTCAAAAATAAGTGTTTCTTTTCTTGCTTCTACATCTCTCATGTAAGAATCTATGACCAGGTGTAGGAGGAGGTCACTCTTGTACATTCTGTTTCCTAGTCCCCTTTAGCTTAAAATACCCAACATGCTCCACTGCCACTCTTGGGCTAATGTGTTAACCTCCACCTCAGCCCACTACCTATACAGATGTGTCCTGATAGTATCTTTATTGAACAATTCAAGAATGCCAGAGGCTTTAATATAGGATAGTGTTAGATTCAGATATCCCCATAGGAGGCAAGTGTACTTCATATGTGTCTGTTCTTAGAGACCTGATAGGCGGTCATGTTATGTCTTGGAGAGAAGAGAGTATGGGAAAGAAACCCATATTTCTTCTAAAATTAAAAATATAATGGATTTCACCTGCTCCTCCTCTAGTCTCCTTCCACATTTTATAGGCGGAGTCCTAAGAAAGATGTTAATGAGATGATTAACATATTCAACAATAGCTTTGGAAAGGCTGACATTTCCCAAAGCTTTTTGGTCAAGGACTAAAGTAATGAAAATTGTCAGTTAGTCAGGTCAAACCCATAAACGCCTTAAATTCACTTCTGCCTGAAAGGCCAGGTAAATTAAAGGACAATAGAGCGCTGGTCTGATTGCAGGGAACCTGAGAGCTCTTTGGAGTGGCTGAAACTAAGAACCCCAGCATTAATTCCAGCTAGCTTCCTGATATCGATTAAAAAGTCATTGCAAGTGCTCATTTGTGGGCAAATTAAGAGATAAGTCCTTTTCAGAAGGTCATTTACAACCTTCTTTTTAATTAATATTACTGCCTTGAAGAGGTGCAGTAAAATTAGCCCATTAATTATGTCTTCTTTCTGAAGAGTAGGAAATGATAATTTATTTAATATCAGAACCAGGTGTCCAATAAAGCCCCTCCTCTGACATTCTACTGGAGAGATCTGTAGTTTAGGAATTGGGCAGGATTGTTGATTATGACTTAAGCAGGTCTGTTTTGTTGTCACTCACTGATTATAAGTACAGTGTAAAAATATTTTCTAAAATGTGAAATATACTAAACTGCACCAAAGGGGGATGGAATCTGCCTTCTCCCATCTACCATTCAAAGATAAACTAACATTTTAATAGCTATACTTTAGGCAAGGGGACTTTATTTGTTTAATATCATTTTAATTAAAATGTGGTTATATCAATTCTTCACCCCTCTCCTCCCTCCAGATTTCCACACATTCCTCCTTCACTTAATCTCAAATTCATGTCCTCATTTTCTTAGTTACTAATGTAACCTATATCTATACATGCATAAATATATAAATGCATATTTTACTAAGCTTATTATATATAGTCTTCTTAAATTAATCACTGTTTAAATCATCTTTATCCATCACAATAAGAGTATTTTTCATATGACATACACTTTTTTGAAAACAATGTTTTTGTAAGGCATTTTACTTTAAGAATCTTATTTGTATTCAGTTACAAGAAATTAAGCAAGGAGGTCCAGTGTAATATTTAACCAGTTTCCCCCAATGGTAACATCTTACAAAATCATGGTTTTAATTTCCAAAACCAGAATATATACATATATAATATATACATACATATACTTTATATGTGTATATCTAAATATATATAATGTATATAAATTATTTAGCTACACACATATATCATATATATTATATATATTTAGAGAGAGAGAGAGAGAAAGAGACAGAGACAGAGACAGAGAGACAGAGGGGGAGGAGGAGTGATATATATTAGCAGGGGATCACTTGGTTACCTCTTTATAACTGAATATATGTCTCATTTAGCTAGTCATGTTTTCCTGGAAGCCATGTCTGCTCTCCATTGTTTTGTCATTACCAGAATGTTTGGTAACTGGAATACCATAGTGTGTGGCTTAAATGTTTTAACTCATTTCATTGAGTACAATTCTTTGAAGATTTCTCCAAGGTGATATGTGCATCAATACTTCATTCCTTTTATTGGCAAATGGTATTTCCATGTTCTATCTGTGCCATGATTTGCCCAACTATTCACCTATTAGTTCTATGAGGGCAGTGAAGTCAGAGAAGATAAGTTCTCCTAAATATATATGGATGTTCAGTATATGACAAATAATGAAGATGACTATATTCAGAAGAGTGGTCAGCATGTCCCCTTGATGAGGAGGCCTGGTGTCACTCAGAGGAAGGATAGCAGCCTACCAAGAAGAAACTTGATACCCTATGAGCATATACAGGGGGAGGAAATCCCTCTCAGGAACAGTCATAGAGCAGAGGAGTAGGGGAAAAGTGGGAGGAAGGGAGGAATGGGAGGATACAAAGGATGGGATAACAATTGAGATGTAATATGAATAAACTATATATATATATAAAGAAGAGTGGTCAGGAAGCACATGTCCTGGGGAATAAATATTGTTATTAGATTCTTTAGTATAGTAAGACTAGGCATTTCTAAATAGTGCAATGTAAGATCAATTCAATAGTGTGATTAATTAATACATTACACATCTCTAAGCATATTATTATAAGGACCTAAACTATTGGTTTACAATGCCATTATAAAACTTATAGCTGTATTTTTTGGTGGTTATCTTGGCTTTCAATGGCTGTGCCAGCTTTTAGGATTGTTTGCCTCCTGTTGGGTTGCTGTGTCCAACTTTAATATGATAGATTTACTTTCATCTTATTATATTTTATTTTGTCATGTCTGGTTGCTATCTCTTAGAAGCCTGTTCTTTTCTAATGAGACACATAAAGGGAGTGGATCTGGAGGGGAGGAACTGGGAGCAGTAGAGATATAGGAAACTAGAACCAGGATGTAGTGTATAAAAAAAGAACTCATTTTGAATAAAATGGAAAAATGAAAAAATGTAGTTATATACACATAATTTTGCTACTTCTCCTGTAAGCTTCATGTACAAAATGTTCAGTGTAGAATATATTCCACTGCAACAATACCACAGATCATGATTTTTTAAATTGCTATGTAGCATTACTTTGGTGTGGTGTTTCAAAGCATGCTACTTTCAGCCCACGTTAATCCGTCATGTCTCATTCAGGCATCCATCAGTTCACTTAGCAGTTGTCATGGTATCCTGGGTGTTGTACATTATGAATGGTAGATATTTCTCATAAAAGTTGGAGCCACAAATTAGATTCCCACTAGTTCTGTGCAAGCACTTTCCCCATGATTTTGGGAATAAACTTTAGAGAATATTTCAATTTGTAGCAAATCTACATAGAAACTGCAGAGTTTGCATGAACTCTGTCCATACAATGTGCAGTCTGCCTCATTCCTAAACCCTTCACCACAGAGGTATATTTGTCACAAAAGACAAACCTACGTTTGCACAGCATTATACCCAAAGACGGTAGTTCATATTAGAATTCTTTCTCATTAGAGTTCATTCTAATTGGTTTACTTTGTATTAGACTTCATTATAATTAGTTTACACTAGAGTTCACTGTTGGTGTTCTACATTCCATATATTTTACCAGGATATAATGCCATTACAGTAGCAAGCAAAATAGATTTCCTGTTCTAAGTCATCCAACTATGGGCTATGTATCCCCACCCCTCCTTCACCTCCTGGGAACCACTAATCCTCCTATCTCTATAGCTTTGCTGTTTCCAAAGTGCCCTAACAAAAAGCACAACTTTTTCATATCATAGACTTTCAGGTGGCCTTTGTTTTCTTACCTAATAACCACTTTTGAGTCTCTTTTAAGTGCCCTTTCATGGCTTGATATCTTGAATAACATAATATTGTCTGGATATATCAATCTACTTCCTCTTTCACTCTGAGTAGCATCTTGTTCTTAGGGTTTGACAGTTGTAAAACAAAGCTGCAATAGACAACCCTGGACAGGTTTTTGTGGACATAAATTTCCAAGTTGTTTAGTAAATGTGAAGGAAACTCATAAGGGTTTCTGGATCATGTGATCAATGATAACGTTGTTTTTAGTTCTGCAAGAAAATGTCAAATTGCCTTTCAACGTATCCTGCTATTTGCATTGCTATCAACAATAAGTGAGTCTTCCACTTGTTCTTCATGCTTGCCAGCATTATCTTGCATGCTGTCGACCTTCTGGGTCCAAAGTATTCCACTTGATGTGTGCTGTCTATCATGTTTGAACTTATAATTTCTACTGATATGTTGATCTCTTTCTCATGTGTTTACTTTTCATGTGTGTATCTTTTCTACTCTTTTGACCATTTAAAAAATTTGCTTGGTTCTCCTATTATTGTTGAATTCAAAAAGTTTTTTGTTTGCTCTAAATACCATTTTTTCTATCCCATAAGTCTTTGGTACATGTGTTCTCACAGTGAGTAAGGTGTCTCTCTTTTCTTCCCTTTACTCTAAGACTTACTTTTTATTCTATATGTTTACCTGCATGCACATATGTATGTATGTATGCATGTGTGTATGTATGTATGCATGTGTGTATGCATGCATGTATGTATGTACGTATGTATGTATGTGTGTATGTGTGTGTATGTATGTATGTATATACATACGTATGTATGTGTGTGTATATGCATGTGATCCTGGGGCCAGCAGAAGCTTCTTCTACTTTCTCAACATTTAGCATACAGTTTGCCTGATAGATTTTCAAATAACCAAGTTTAATTTCAAATAATATTATTTCTCTGGACTGTTTCACAAAGTGGTGATTACATATTAAAAAATTATTCCTTAGGCTGGAGAAATGGCCCAAGGATTAAGAGCACTAGCTGTTCTTCCTGAGGACCCAGGTTCCAGTCCCAGAACTCATATGGCAGCTCCCAACCATATGCAACTCTGGGTCCAGCAGATTTAACACCCTCTTCAGGCCTCTGCGAGCACTGCATACATATACTGTACAGACATGCATTCAGGCAAATTCTAATTCACAGATAATAAAAAGGGAAATATTTAAAATTTTCCTTTCATTTATCATCATTAAGCATCTCCTTCAGAGGATATATATGGATAAATAAATATAGATTGTATGTATAAGTGTGTGTTTGGGGGGGCAAGATGGGGAAGTTGTTTTTAATTTAACTCATTTAATTATTATTATTATTTTTAGAAAAGTCTCACTGTCTAGCCTGAGCTGGCCTGTAACTCACTATATGTACCGTCTGGCCTCCAATTCACTGACATCTGCCTGTTACCCAAGTGCTGGGATTAAAGTCTTATGTCACCATGCCTGGCTTGGTTAGAATAATTGTTGATGCAGTCTCTTCAAATTATGTTTTGTTTTTCAGAGTGCTAGCCCTTGTGATAGCTCTCTGTTCATTAGTTCCAGACTGTAAGGAATGCGCCACAGAGAATTTCTCCCTGTACTACAATCCTCAGGAAAGTCTCCTCCAGAGATCCACTTGCAGTTCTCTCAGTAGGGCATAGCAGATGTGCCATTTAAAGCTGCTCAACGTTCAGTGGTTTCCACAGAGAAATGATGAGAATCAAGGAAAGACTTGTTTGTTTCTTTAATAAACTCTTGTGTCAGTCTAGACTGGGGAAACCCCATGAGTATGGAGATCGAATCTCAATCAATAAATACAAAGAAGTTTTTGGCTGGACAATCACATTGTGTAGCCCACTGAGCACAGATTAGGATGCTTTAAGGGCATAAGGCATGATTGCCTTTAGACTATTAAACATTGACTACCCTATTCCTGGGTACCAAGTCCCCTAGCACATCACAGAGTTCTGAACTAAGGAAAGCCTTGGAAGATTAATGGTGTCATTCAGAAGTCAGGTACTTTGGGAAAATATTCTTAGGATGTTCATCCCAGCGTCATCTGCCAGCTCTTGGCAAGTCTCTTAGCTGTGCCTCAGTTTCGTCATCCATACAATTCTTATAAAAATAACATGACCACCTTAGAGTAGTCCCAAGTATCAATTGCAATAGTCCATGTAAAAAGTAGAAAATAGAACTCAGCTCATAAAAACAAACAAACAAACAAACAAACAAACACAGAACATTTTTTTTGAAACCAGAACATTTTAACTGATCATTGAAATCTCCAAGTGATCTAGATGCTGCAACCCTCTCGGGTTAGATGTTCTTCCTTCACAGAACTAGTATCTGAATCTTCTATAACCATGTTTAGGTGCCTCATTCACCCAGTCTCAGGAGTGTTCTATTTCTTGGCCTTGGCACTCCAGTTATACTTTCTCTTCTGTAGGAGTCCAGCTTATTTGTTTGTTCCCCATGGCTTGCTTGGCCTGCTTTCTTTTTCTTTCCTCCTTTCTTTCTTTCTTTCTTTCTTTCTTTCATTCATTCTTTCCTTTTTTTTTTCTTGTTTGTTTTTGTGTTGTTTTCTTTGTTTTGGACAGGATTTCTCTAGGTGTCTTTGGCTGTACCAGACTCATTTTGTAGACTAGGCTGTCTTCAAACTCACAGAGATCCACCAGCCTCTGCCTCCTGAGTGCTGGGATTGCAGGTGTGCATCACCATGCCCAGCAGCCTGCTTTCTTATAACATCCAGGACTCCCTTCTCAGCAATAGTTGTGTTCTCCCCCCTCAGCCCTCAATCAAGAAAATTCCCTACAAGCTTAACCACAGACCAGTCTGGTAGAGGCGTTTTCTCAATTGAGAATCCCTTTTCCCAAATGACTCTAGCTTATATTAAGTTAACAGAGTTGAAATAAAATTAGTCAGCACAACCTCTGACCTCCCAATGTGTGTGTGTGCGCGCGCACACACACACACACACACACCATGGAAGAACAGTTGGTGGAGCATCTTAAATACTAGTTGTACTTCCTTCCATAGTGACTTATATCACTACGTGCAGAATCCCCCACAGACATCAGCTAGCAGCAAAATGAACCACAAAGAGGACAGAATGAAAATCTGATTCAGTTTGACTTAGTAAGTCAAACTTTAGGAGTCTGATGCTGGGAGTGCTGGTAGTTTATGGCAAACATATTTAAACAGTACAATCTGGGAAAATGTTTCCAGGCAACAATCATTCCTATTTTAGGTGTAAAGAAAAGCTTAAGGCATGGGTACATAGAAACTTCTTTAGAAAGTACATGTGACTATCAAGATGGGTTCTATAGCTGAGGGATCTACTGTGGTCTCTGATCTAGACAGCATAGATGCCAGGGTGCTACAAAATACAGGTGGCAACTCTGCGAGGGATGTCTTCTATAAAGGTCTAGGGAGGCAGCACCTGGCATAAAAGTTCTGAGAAGTTTGGGTGAGGGCTGGCTCTAAAGATAGCAAAAGCCACCAGTTCGCTAACAACATCCACTCTCAGATTTCTGAGTGGAAGGCTGGTATTTTATTTCCTCTCTTGAGATACTGTTGTATGTTTAAAATTCTTGGTTTTCCCGAGTGCTTATCTATGAGTACAAGGAATTTGTGCCTTCTACAGTTATGGACCACAACAATTGGAGACTCTGCAGTTTGCACAATTCAAAGGCCTGAGAGGAGAATGAGACTGAAAGTGGGAGTTTATGTCAGTCAGAGGCTAAAATGCCATTATCTCAGAGCTGAACTAAGTGCTTGTACATGTTGATGCACAACAAAAATACATTATTGTTTTGCTAATGTTTTCCTGCTGAGCTAACCCTCGGTTTGCATAGCAAAATTTGCCCATTTTATCATCACCTGTATTTGAAATTAGGATGTTTCTTGATGAATTATACCATTATCTACCAGGTTTCCTATATCGAATCTAAATGGCTCATTTGTTGAGGTATGTAATGTTACTTCTTACTGTGCAATGATAAATCATTTTAAGGAATTCTTGTAGCCAGCTCTGTTCCTCCTTCCCACATGTTAATAAGTAGTTTTCTACCCTCTTCATTTCATTTATCTAGAATTTATGAGTATGCTGTGTTCTTAATGTCTTCATATAGTGCACATTTTTAATCATGGTTACATTTTGTATTATTGTTTGTCAAAAAATTTTATGGATTTTCCATGCATAATTCATGGTTTCCGACAACTTCCTATATCTACCACAAGAAAAGGAGGCACACTTTGACATCTATGTCTCTTCCTAGATAGCATCTTCCACAAAGACAAGGAATGCTTTTTTTTAATCCTTCTGACACATTATATTTTTAACTCCTGTAGACTGTGTGAGATGTAGTAGTCCTTGCTATATGTTTTTAATGAATAACTTAAAATTTCATTTTTTCAATTAATTTTAATTGTATTAAAAATGAATTCATTGAGCGCTTAAATTTATATGTTTGAAAGCATTTTCCCAATCTAGTTTGATACTAATAATTATATTAGACACTGTCCTAGGATTTGATAGTAGAGAAAGAGTAGGCCATACATACCCATGAGAGAAGACAGAAAAATGAACTGTAAGCCTAGCAATCTTGGCGATCTGATGCACAAGTTGATATACATATGCACAGATCTGTCCTTATCACTACCTTACCTGCTTATCTCATGGACAGTAAAATCCCAAAGAATAAGCAATTTCTTTTTACCATCTCAGGGTTTTGATTTCTTGTCCGAGAGTTTTAGTTATTGAATATAAACTTGCTTTGTGCCAGGAGGTATAACTATGGCACTGAACACAAGGACCCCCCCTTTGTCCTGTGATTTTTATATCCAAAATTCTCCTCCTTGTTTGAATGATGGAAGGATTAAATGGAGGATAGAATTGATTTTTACCATTTAAGGCATTAATTTCAGTGCATTCCACTCCCAGATACAAAAAAAATTCATGGGTGCTAAAGCCCCTTATATGAAATGAATAACATTTACATATTACTTATATACACTGTCCAGTATTTTTTAAATCATCCCTAGATTACTTAAGGTGTCTTGTATAATGTAAACACTATGTCAATATCTGATAAACTATGTTGCTTTAGGAATAATAATAGAAGGTAAATATGCATTTTCAATATGAATCAAACTTTATTTCAGAGGTTTTCAATCTGTCATTGGCTGAAGCCATGGATAAAGGGTCATGGTGATAGAAAGCCAACTTTCCTATTAAAAAAAAAGATCAAGGAAAATGCTGATGCATAGTAAGACCTCATGGTTACTCTACAAAGATACAGACAGAGCTAAGTAAATCAATGTTTTATATTTATTATGGGGAAATGAGTAACAAATGTTTGAATATAAGTTAGTTATCCTCAGCAACAAATGGCTCAATATAAGTTAGTTATCCTCAGCAGAAGTATTCTAAGTGTCCACTCTGTAGGGTGCAACAGTTTTGCAGCAATGTAAGCTGTTTTAGACTAGAGAAATATTAAACAACATATTTAAAATACATTCATTTTCATTGGGCATTTGTATTTATGAGGCTTATTTATAAACTTAGACCCAGCAATGTAACTCATCTTGGATTTTTTGAATGGTATATATTAATAATTTTTATGCAATTAGATGAGACAGTTGTCAGAGCAAGAGCTAGCTGAACATAAGAATATTGTAGGGTGGAGCACTTTCTCATAAGTGAATAAAAATGATGCAGTAAGTAGAGATGTAAGCCATAAAGAAGATAGTTACAGAAGGATTTACCCTAACTAGTACTCCCTCTGAAAATCATCCTTCATCACCATGTGATCATTGAAGGACATTTGCTTCTTAGAGGCTAATCTGACCCTGAAAATGTATTTCTAGACTCTTCAAGCATGTTCTGCACATCACGGAGCTTGTCTTATTGAAAGGGTGATGGGTATTCATCCAGAAAACCACAAGTCATCCAGGCTGCACCTGCTTCTTTCTCTCTTTCCTCAAATCCTTAATACACTCTTTGCCCCAGAAAACTCCAAGATCCCTAGCATGCCAGATTCCAGACATGGCTCATAATTTTAAAGTGGAATGGGAGGCTGGTTCCTTCAGCCTGACCCCTTTCTTTCTGAAGGCACTGATCAGAGTGAATATCATTGGTCACCTTTGTCCTTTAGAAACTGCATTCTTACTACTATATCCATCTTACTGCCAGATATTTGCCTCACACCTACCCTTGAGCATTAGAAGGAAAGAATTATCTCTTCACCTCCTGCCCTGGATCCCTCTTTGAATAATCACATTTCTGGAAGGACAACCTTATTCTAGTTGTTTACATCCTCAGGCTTTCAATTTGCTCCCTACAGAAAAGAGCCCTCTTTATTCAAAGAAACACCTATCTACAGTCACTTAGGACCTCTTCTTTTTGTTATATATATATATATATATATATATATATATATATATATATATATATATTCCTCTACATACTAAACCATTTTTAGCATATATTTCCCGTCATCAGAAAGGGAAATTTAATTTTTTTTTAATTTGTTCACTTTACAACCCTTGTCACCTCCTGATCCTATCCTCCCTACCTCATAGCCTCTCCCTCCCTCATCCAGTCCTCAGAAAGGGGAGCACTCCTCTCCTAACATCTGACAGCAACATATCAAGTCTCATCTGTACTACCTATATCTTCTTCCTCTGTGACCTGGCATGGAGTGGGGGCAGAGTCCATGACAGAAGTAGTCCCTAGTCCCCATATTGTAGGACCCACAAGGAGACTTGCTGTATATCTACTACATCTGAGCAGGGTGTCTAGGCCCACATCATACATGGTCCTTGGTTAGTGCATCAATCTCTGTATTGTAATGTGATTGCCCTATATTATCTGGCTAATATCCGCTCATGAGTGAGTATATACCATGCATGTCTTTCTGGGTCTGGGTTACCTCATCCATGATGATCTTTTCTAGCTTTATCCATTTGCCTGCAAATTTCAAGATTTCTTTGTTTTCAATAGTTGAGTAGTATTCCATTGTGTAAATGTACCAGTTTCTTTGTCCATCATTCAGTTGAGGGACATCTAGGTTGTTTTCAGATTCTAGCTATTATAAATAAGGCTGCTATGAACATAGTTGAGCAAATGTTCTTGTTGTGTGGTGGAGCATCTTTTGGGTATATGCCCAAGAGTGGTATGGCTAGGTCTTGTGGAATTATTCCCAATTTTCTGAGAAAGTGTCAGATTGATTTCCAAAGTGGTTGTACTAGTTTGTACTCCTACCAGCAATAGAGGAGTGTTCTCCCTTCCCTACATCCTTGCCAGCATGTTCTGTCACTTGAGTTTTCATCTTACTCATTTTGACAGATGCAAGATGGACTCTCCAAATCATTTTGATTTACGTTTCCCTGAATAGGGATGTTGAGCATTTCTTTAAGTGTTTCTCAGCCATTTGATATTCCTCTGTTGAAAATTCTTTGTTTAGTTCTGTACCCCATTTTTAATTGCATTATTTGTTTTGGTGGTGTTTAATTTATTGAGTTCTTTATATATTTTGGATATTAATCCTCAGTCATATGTAGGGTTGGTGAAGATCTTTTCCCAGTCTGTAGGCTGTTGTTTTGTTCTATTGACAGTGTCCTTTGCTTTACAGAAGCTTTTTAGTTTAATGAGGTCCCATTTAGTAAATGTTGATCTTAGAGTCTGAGCTATTGGAGTTCTGTTCATGAAGTTGTCTTTTGTGCCAATGAGTTCAGTGTTCTTCCCTACTTTTTCTTATAACAGATTTCGTGTGTCTGGTTTTATGTTGAGATCTTTAAACCACTTGGACTTTAGTTTTATACAGATGAGAAATAAAGATCTATTTGCATTTTTCTACAGGTAGACATCCAGTTAGACCAGCACCATTTGTTGAAGATGCTATCTTTTTTCGGTTTTATGGTTTTGGCTTCTTTGTCAAATATCAGGAGTCTATATGTGTGTGGGTTTATTTCTGGGCCCTTTTGCACATCTGAAATGCAATGGGTGTTTCCTGACTGTTAGACTTGGTGACTGCCAATGTTTCTCAAATGCATATTATGAAATGAGTCAGAATAATCCCTTGTACTGCTGTAATACTTCATTGTCCCTATCTGTGTTATTTTATATAAAATTTATTTGTGATTGTTATGATCAGCTAGCATTAAACTATTTTTTAAATGGAAAGACCTATTATTAGTTCATCGGGGACCATGCTGACTAGGATATAAAATGAAAGTATCAGATACCATCCACAGGTATTGATACAAACTTTAGACTGTTCCTTTCAGTTCCAGACAAGATATTTTAAGCGTGAATTCAGAAAAACAGTTGAATAGTAAAGTTCGAAGAGCTTATTGACAAAAGTCTTTAATTAAAAGCTACATAAAATGTTCCTCAAAATATTGTGCAGCTTAAAGTAGGAGAGAACACATAATAAAGATATGGCCCAGACTTTTGTTGCCCTTCTGAAAAATGCTCTGGCAAAGGTCCATCTCTTTCTTCTTCTGAAATAATTAGCAGATGTCTAGTGTCATAGTCAGAGAGGGCAGCAGCAACAGAGGAAAGTGGAGTTAAATCAAGATGACTCTTACAAACATAGGTCCTTTATTTTAAAGCATTTATTTTTATTGATGTGTATATATGCACATCTCTTTATTTTCCTCATAAGTGTCATTACTCATGTGGATGAGAGATAGTGTGGGACCCCTGTAACAGGAATTACAGATAGTTGTGAGTTATTGTGTGTGTGTGTGTGTGTGTGTGTGTGTGTGTGTGTGTGTGTGTGTGTGTGTGTGCATGCACACGCTAGTAATGGAACTCTGGTCCTCTGGAAACTCAGCTTGTGCTCCTAACTTCAAAACCTTCAATCTCAAGGTGCCCATGTTTTGAATAGAGGGAGGCTGGGAGACAGAGGGTAAGAGTGAGGGAGGGAGTTCTAATTTCTCCTTTCTCTAGGCCTCTCAACAGTGGACTAAGACATTTACCCAGACTCTCACAGCCTTACTTTCTACTTCTATACATATATATACACATACACATACACACACATATTGTGTGTAAACATACTACAGCATGTGCGCACGTGCACACACACACACACACACACACACACACATACGCTGAGAATATATACTTCCTACTCCCTCTTATTTTCTATGCAACTTCGTGGGAAATCTCATACCCCACCAAAACATAATGAGAACTGTCTGATTTTTACAAAAATTACTCTCAATAACTTTTGGTTCTTGGATGAGTCCTTCCTGTTGTTCTGTCTTCTCACTTACGGCTTGCAATGAAAAAAAACAGAAAAAAGAAAAAAACCATGTTCTGGTCATCTGGCCTGGCTTTTGCAGTCATCAACTGTCTCTACAGTTGTCTTTAAGGGGAAAGGAAAGAGAATGAAAGGAAGGCATGTCCCACTTCAGCCTTTAGTTACGTGCTGATCCTTCTGCCCACGACAAAACCCTAGGACTTATCACTGCTGGAATCTGTGCCTAGATATGGCCTGAGTCTTCTCAGAAGAGGCACTTCATGAGAAGCGTTCAGGATTACTTCCTTGTTTCTCTATTCCTCTCTCTATTCTCTATCTGGACAAGTGTAACTAATACAAACAATAGAATGTTTAGCATTTATGAGGTAGGTTCCTTCTCTGAATACAAAGGAGAAATGCAGGGTTAATTTATAGACTATGAATGTAATACATTTGAAACCAAGGAACTAGAAATATAATTACATGCAGAAATGTAGCTCAAGAAAATAGTGGCTGTGCCTGTCAGAGACTGAATCATGTCTCAGCCTTTTGGACAATATTAAATCCAGAGGTAGGAGGCAGCTTCTAGTGGGGATTTACCGGGAAGATCTTAGAAGGACGAGACAGAGCTGTGTGAGCACAAGGCCTTACAAGGATACATTTATGCTAAAGAAGAAGGGAAAAAAGAGATGGGGGATGGAGGTCTTTGCAGTTGCATTTATAGAAAGAGAGAGGAAGGAGATATTCATAAATGGAGCTACTTACTTGTGATAAACCAAACCAGAATAGAAGGGCTGCTATAACTTGCGTTACAACACTCTGTTAGACAGGGAGAGAAAGGAAAAGACATAAAATGAAGGAAGCTGGAAAAGGGCAGTGTGGAAGAAAGGGACAGAGGAAAACTTAGCATGCTAACATAAGTAGAAGTGCCACCTCAGAAAAGAGGAGGAAAAAGTGGAGAAATCAATCTATACAAGAGAAAATTATGAGAATCAGAAATTCTAATTTACCTAGTATTCCAGGTGGCTGTCAACAAAGATAAAACAGACATGAGAGCTAGCACAAACAGGAGAATGAGCACCTGTGCAGTGAAGGGTTACGAGCATTGCCAGGGCATCCAGATTACACTGAAAGGATACAAATAAATAAATCAAAGATCACATAGAACAACAAGGCAGAATAGGGAAGAGACCACTTTCCCAAAATCTGTTCCCTGCATTAAATACGTAACATGCTACCTAAGATGATGTCTTAAAAACAAAAACAAAGAACAAGAAACCTCAGTTGTTTCTGTTAGGACTTCTCTTGTTGTACCTTCTGTCCTGAGGTTCTCACAAACTGTGATGTGAGGAACATCAAGAGAGTCTGAAAAGGCAAGTTTGGAGAGAACATTGCAAAGCAGAGCTCTGTGGTTCTTGTGGAAGCGTCTTCTTCCCCAGCTGCATAGCCACGCGCAAGATTTATATCTGGGAACTCCTTAGGGAAGGGATGTGGTCAGGATACTTGCCAGGTTAGTGTGTGTTAATCCTAACCTCAGAAATATGGCATAGAGAAATGATTACCTTGTGAGTCTTGGAGAGTCCCCCCTTGCTTTTTCCACCATGGAGTGGCACAGTGTGGGGATCCATGTATGAGTCAGGAACTGGGCCCTCATATGAGACCAAAGCAGCCCACATCTTACTCTGGACCTCTTGGGTTCCAGAATAAGGAGGAATGGCTTTGTGGTGGTTATAAGTGCCTCTCCCCTCACCAAGGTTATAGCAAGTTTTCCCAGCGTCATCCTGAAAAGATGTAGAAAGACATTTCCTTATATTTTTCACATCATGATCTTATAGCACTGATTATCGATGATAGAAAGCTAACAGAAACCACACCATGATGTGGGGAGGGGGCAAGAGAAAACACCTGCTGTCTGCACAGAACACACAAACAACCACCAGTTCATGAGGTTCAGAGTGGAACCATGGGGTAAAGATCTCTAATCGTACGGGTGCAGGCTCAGGACAATTATAACAGGCCATAAGAAAACACACATGGCTGGCTTTCATAATGTGGTTCCTGAAACAGGTTGAGAACCATTGTCTGAGGAAGAAAATTTTCTAGCTTAATTGTGTTTAATTTATTTATAAGACTCACTTCCAAAGCTGAAATATATCAATCCTTAAGATATTCTATGTAAGACTTTTATGATAAATTTCAAGAAAGAGACATTTTTCCCTTTTTTGTATACTATCACTTTCAAAATTTGCAGCTATGCAGTACTCTATAACACACACACACACACACACACACACACACACACACACACACTGCATGTGTCAGACATAATATCAGCTCCATTGTAACTGTCTTGATGCACTTAACTCACCAGTCTGAAGGTGGCAGTCAAATAAACTTTTCTTCATGCCTTTACAAAATAAAATTTACAGAAAGATCGCCAAATTTTAATATGCATATCTCTGAAAAATGTTGATCCTGAAATTTCATGCTTCTCATAGTTTCAAACCCCTAAAATATAAAAGAGGTAGCAATCCAAATGGAAAATTCCCTACATTACAACTGGCCTTGTACTTGTGCATTTCTATGGTCTCTGGGAGAGGGTTTTCCACTTGAAGTTAGGAGTTTCCCCATGCATGAATATACATTTGCACATATACTATAAACAAAAGGAAATTATATTAATGATGTAAGTCTTATCTCAAATACTTCATTAGAAAACTCTGAAGTCTAAAGTAGTCTTATGTTCATACTATCCAGTGGCAGTAATTATCAGTGGTAAATTGATAATCTGAAAATATATGTAAACTACCTAATCTGATTTCATTATGACTTTAATATACCTGTTCACTTATTATTGCTTAAAGTTGAGGATTTTCTTTGTAGGAGAGGGTTGACTTCCTCATTTACCTCATTTTTAAAAATTGGGGCACATATCAGTAAGTATCATATTCATCTTATGACTGGGGACACTTTAAAGAAACAAAAACTACTTGCAGTAAAAACAAAACAAAACAAAACAAAACAAAAAACTCTTTTCCACTCTTTCATGAAGTTTAGTGTTTACCCCAAAGATCGTTTCAGCACATTTATTGACTTGAATCTTCAAAGACCACTGCTGAGCCTCAGCGTCTATAGTAACATCCATTTGCATGAGCAAGTTGTGGAAGAAATGAGACATAAGGACATAGGGATGCTAGCACAGTGATGCATGTGCACAGGAGCCTGTGGGAGCAAGAAGTTTCTGTTCTCCCCTCACCAGCAGCTCGCTAACACTCTTCTACACTGGAATTCCTTACACTGAAAGCAAAAATAGTGAAACCCAGCAAGGAGTTGGCAATGTTCTTCCCATTGTATCTCATAGTCTATCAGCAGCAACCCTCAGCTCATTAGAACCACTAGTAAAAGAGCCTAAAGTGACTCCCAAGATTTTGTTTTCTGGCTTCCAGGGATGCTGTGAATCCTGGAAACTGTCATTAATTCATTGTGAAGAGTCATTAAATTAATACAAATAAGACAGCACTAGAAGTAGGCTCTGGAGCAAAATATACCTGTCTTATACTAAAACATGGAAATCAAAGGCGTGAAAGGGAGCAACAGCATACAGGAAAATGTAATAATCAGTTTTCTGTCAGGAAGAGAAACAGGGTATTTTTCCTAATAACCCCTTCTGCCTATAGCCATTATGAAAAAACTTTCTATAAGGGTAGAGGCAGTCATTTGTATCATGATTTGGGAGGGTTCTCTGGTTTGGACGTAAGATATCTACCAAAGACTAATATAGAAAGGTTCACCCTCATCTAGTGATGATATCTTGGAAGGTTCTAGAAACAAAGGAGGCAAGAGAAGCCGTAAGAAGTAAGTCACTGGGAGCACATTTAGGGTTGGGATTTAATTCTGTTCCAGGAGACATTCCATCACTTCTCTCTGCTTCCTGTCCACCCTCCACATGGTCCCACTGCCATGATGTCCTGCTTC
>OU015743.1:99046570-99061948 GCA_907169655.1 Acomys percivali | reverse complement strand
ACACACACACACACACACACACACACACACACACACACACACACACACGTCCACTTTAGAAAGTGAGTCGATGGCAGACCGAAGTAATGTTCGCACCTATATCTATTTCAGTGAATGGTTGAGTTTTACCAGGTTACTTATAGGAATATGGCAGAGAGCTTCCTTACAGGAGAAGAAAGTATTCAAATCTACATACAAATCTAAAACAGTTCTCATGGGTGACAGCTCACAACATGTGGGAAGCTGGAGACAATGCACATTATGCAGGCAGCGCAATATGTTGGAGAGTGTCCTTTCCAGTTGGTCTGAGCCTCCTCCTGGCAGTTTGCCTGGTATCTGCTTCTTAAAGGTTGCTTGGTTGGGTTGTCTGAGAGTGGATCTCAGTATTCTTAATTGTTTATGTACTCTTGAGGCGAGAGGGACCTAGTCAAACTAGTTGCTTTCAGGGACTTGCTGGAGCTATTTGAATTGTCGTAACAGAACTCCCTGTGGGATGGAGTGTCTCATACCCGCTTAGAATCCACTTGATTCCCTTCCTCTAAATAATCTCTCCTAAAATATCCTTTCTTTCATTTTCTTTTATGTTGTTTCCCTACAAGATAGTTGATAGTTGCTACAGGGAGGAAAATCAGTTTTCCTTAAGAGTGTAGCATGAGTGAGCCTACCATATTCTAGTGGGTAGACCCTCATCCTTCACTATATGGACAGTACAAACTGGACTCTGTCTGTTATTTTTTAAGATAACATGAAGTTGATAAAGGGGTGAGGAAGATCTAGAAAGAGTTAGGGAAAAGACTAGATGGTGAATATAATAAAAAATATATTGAACACGGGAATGAAATTCTTAAATAGTTTATGAAATTTCATTAAGAGTGTCAATAGTCTGTCATACGGGCTGCCACTGAAATATTTTACACAGGAAAGTGAGTGACATAATCAGATTTGCATTTAAGTTGTTACATTCGCTCCAAGGTGGAAAATAGAAAGAAGTGAAATTTTAAAACATGAAAAGATTGGGGCTGGAGAGATGGCTCAGCGGTTAAGAACACCGTCTGCTCTTCCAAAGGTCCTGAGTTCAATTCCCAGCAACCACATGGTGGCTCACAACCATCTGTAATGAGATCCGGTGCCTTCTTGTGATGGGCAGGCACACATGTGGGCAGAATATTGTATAAATAATAAATAAAATCTTTTTTAAAAAATGAAAAGATTTAGAAGACTACGACAGTGCAGTAAAGACATTATGATTAACCAGAAATGCCAGTAGTGAATATAGGAATGAAGGGGCAGGAAAGGACATAGTACATCCATATGAAACTAAGTAGAATTGTATAAACATGGAGAATCAAGATGAGAGGTAAAGATGACTCTCAGTTTCTAGATGACGGTGTTGATGGTCATCGTATTTTAAAATGATATGTTTCTAAAGCCTGAGTTATTTTAGCCTGCTTATTTGTGAATTTGAATGAATGTTTTCATGATTTCTCTGTGTCTAGGCCCAATGGTCCCCTAGTCCTCACACTAAGCAGGATTCTCCTTCTTCCTAGCAGCTCTCTTGCAGCCTCACGCCTCCATCACTTTCTCCTTATTTTAAAGAGAAGTCTATGCTGCTGCTGCTGCTGCTGCTGCTGCTGCTGCTGCTGCTGCTGCTCTGCGATTCTGCGGTTGCCTCCAGCTAAGACTGTTCTGGGGAGATAAAGAAACCAATAAACAATACATGAAAAAGGAAGTGACCAGTAAATCCACATGTTAGGAAATAACTGAAGATTTTCACTAAAATCCATTTGTGTGAAATGAATCCCTCTAAATTAAATAGTTCTTCTGTGTTTTCTAAACCCAAACTTTAAAAAGATCAATTTCTAGAACATTCTCTACAGTTGAGTGGAGAGTGGGGTATGACTTTCGCATGAACTCTGGTCCTTCATATTTGGCCATGTCCCCTGGAGGGGGAAACCTGGTGGCACTCAGAGGAAGGATAGCAGGTTACCAAGAAGAGACTTGATACCCTATGAGCATTTACAGGGGGAGGAAATCCCCCTCAGGAACAGTCATAGGGGAGGGAAATAAGGGGAAAATGGGAGGGAGGGAAGAATGGGAGGATACAAGGGATGGGATAACCATTGAGATGTAACAAGAATAAATTAATAAAAAGTAAAAAAAAAAAAAAGATCAATTTCCAATAGATGAGGCTATGTTTGCTCTGCCTGTTTATAATGGTCTTCAGTTTAGTTATATTGTTATAATAGAAACAAAGAGTATCTAAACAATTTTAACTTTAATGTAATTTAAACATCAGACTCTATATGGAATATTTTTCTTTCAAAGTAGCTACCAAAGCATACTCGAAACTTGCTATTATTTATCAGCTTATTGGGACAATTCTGTAAATATTTCATAAGCACACAATGAAACTACTCAAAAATGTCAGAATCTATTAGAAATTGTAATAATACAAGGTTACATTTATTCAATAATATTCACTTGAGTGGATTGGATAGTCAATATTCTACACTTAATTACATCCATTTGGATCCATTTTACATAGTATTATACAAAGAGCAAATTACATCCTGCTGTGTGCCTACTGCCAATCTCAGTAACAGGAAGCCAGGACCCTCACTAATAATTAAATCTCCTTTTTTGTCATCTTCCATAGTCATAGTTAACTCTGTCATTTCTTTTAATTTCTCCTATAACCATAAATCAGAAAAAAATAGAAAGAATAAAACTATGTAGCTTACCCTGCATATTATCAATCCCAGAACATACATAAAGGAAAGCCTTTATTTTCATCATCCCTTTACTCTCTGAGCCTTATGTACTACTGAGCACACATCATGCTTGCTCAACTCATGTGGAATTTATAGCATCCTGTAAAATTTGCCTTGGTAGCAACATAGCAGAAAGAATCCTAATCTGGTATTTGTGACCCTTTGAGCAAAAACACTACAAACAGCTTTGTTCCATCTTTGGTGACCTTGCCATGGAGAATGGTGTTAAATTACCCATCATGTCACTCTGTGAACAGTAAGTGAGGCATATGAGGAAAACTCTGTACATATCCACATAACAAAAACCACACTAGGGAAAGCAATAGGTGCAACTAATCAGACCTCTATATTTACTATGTGTCTCTGTTTCTCTTGGAGTTTTAGTCATTTACATCAGTAAGGATAGCTGAGAGATGAAATATCCTAAGCACTTATGCTTAGTTTTGCAGTTATTCTCAAACACTGGAAGCACACTGTGAAGGTCCAGCTCTATAATTTTGGCTTTGTGGAAAACTTACGACCATCTTAGTTTTCCCATGAGTGAAGATGCTTTATTAGTCCTCTGTCAACTACAAGGACAACACCCCATCCTTAAGCAAAAATTCAATTTTCTAATAAGGATTCAGGAAAGACATCTTCCTGTCACTTTGGAAATGGTCATTTTGATTACTTCTTTGCAGGAGTTAATTGTTTATCATTTGGAAACTGAGGCAGTAGCTGTTCATTATTGACATTGATCACTATTTTGTATTTCACAAATAAATGAGGCATTTCCATTCATATATTATGGCTCACTTTTAAATAAATATCATACCATGAAGATATTGAGTCTTTTAAATAAGTACAGAATTTATAGCTTCCCTTGCACTTGGTGATACATCATTGGTGAAACATGGGTTTTAAAATACTGTAGAAATAATTTATTTGGTCTCTAGCATGTGCATTTGTTGGTTTGGTTAATAATTTCATCTCCCTATGCATCAGTTGGCTGGAAAACTACTACTGTAGCTTTAGCAAATGAAGTATTGCCTACTAGTTCCCCTTCCTTATGCCTGCAGGCTACACTGCAATTCTCATTCGTCCTACTTTGCTCTGGACATATTTTTCGAAGTGTCAAAATGTTCTGCATATTTACAGGGAAGTATATATCTGGAGTGTAGTGGCTATTCAAGGCCCTTAAAATAGAGCAGTGATAAGGAGGAAAGAGGAACAAGAGTGAGAAAGAGGTCCAACCCAGTGGAAGCATTTCCTCGGTGCCCTCCTCCATATGAAAAGTCATCATTTTGCACTCTCCACATGTCCACTTCAGTCAGTAATCAATTGTATCTCTACAGAACTTCTTTGTCTCTGGCTTGACTATGCTAAGAACACAAAGCTAATTAGTAACACAACCCAGAGGCAACCTGAAAGAGACTTATTTCACTTTATTTCTATGTCTTACCAAGCTGGCTTCCAAAAGAGACTTACTCAGGTCTGTATTGCCCATCCCCTGAGGAACAAAGATCTATTGTGTAGAGACTCATCTTTATTCAGTACGGAGGAAGGTCGGAGTGAGTCAGCCTTGGATGCAGAGACCAGCTCTGGCTTTTACCACTTTTCTGTTAAGATTATTTTATGAAACACATGATGTTTATCAAAAAGTGTGATATCCATAAGAAATACTTAGGTCTCTGTATTTATGAAAGTCTCTGTTTTCTTTAGGGAGGGGATGTTCATGGTTTATTTTTTAGTAGATTGGGATGGATAGGTACAAAACACCTCTGCTTTTAATGTCATTATAAAAGAAAAAGGATTATAAACATAAAGTTCAGGTGCCCTATCATGGCCCATTCTACCAAATGAAAGTAAACTGCCAGCTTTCTATCTTTTGTAGTCCAGTCAGTATTAGTATGCTGTGTTCTGGTCAGATGAGAAGAAGTTTGTTCACACATTTTGTTTGCATCCTCACTGGCCAGCTGAAAAACTCAGGAGGTGAGGGGGTTTCTGTCTGCTAAGCTGAAATAAAGCCACTTCTAAGATCATGTTATGGTTTGGAAGGCAATAGGACTTCCTGGGTTGACCACAGAAGCAGGAATCACGACATCTGCTCTTTCTGCCACCTGGTTCCAGTGCTTATTTAGAAAGTGACCTTGAGCAAACCACTTTCTTCCTCTTCTCCTTATTAAAGAAAACTAATTGATTTTGTGGTCATACCTCACAAAGATGTAATGAAGATGAGTTGAAGATGATTAAAGCAGCTTCAGAAAAGAGCTCTACAAAGCACATAATTAGTTCTATAATCTATAAGTCTGCACAATGAAGCAGTATCTACTTCAGAATTAAACTAGAATTTATTTTTCCCTCTCTAAAAGAGTAAAGAACTCAGCTATACTACAGTTCATATCAGTATAGATGGTTACATGGGAGAATAATGTACGATGTTATAGAAGGAATGATACATATGGTAGACTTAATACCAAAGATATTGATGAAATGATTAAAAGTGATCAAACAGCCAAAGACTTCACATACAGGTGCAAAACTAATTTTTGAATAACAATGAAAAGGAATCTTGACAAAGGTGGTTGGAGGTAATATTTAGGATCATAACCAAATTCTGAATGTGGACATACCATAATGTAAAATTAAACACAAAAAAACTCTGAGAATCCATATTATCAAAACTCCATGTGTGCTTTCCATGTCTACATCACTCATCTAAGAAATGAGTAAGAAATGCATCCTGAGCCGCTGAGAGAATGAAAGTGTGGACTGTGAGCCCACTGGATCAATCCACTGGTCTCTCCAGGGAACTAGAGCCTTCTAATTCTTATGGCCCAACCCCACCTAATTCTGCCTGCAGTAGAGTAAAGTGATTTATCTACACAAAGTATCTTTGAAAGCTTGCATTTTCAGATTTCCACAAGAATAGCATAGGACTCACCATAGAAGCACATGGTATTCAGTTAGTTGAAATCCTTGAACTTTCGGTCATTGAGCTCTTGGAACAGGCTCTTCTCCAGGCTTTCCATCTCACAACCCCTGGCAATTCCTGCATGGGAATGAGAAGCCACCAGCTCACTCATGGTAGTTTCTACAAGTCATGGCATTGTTTCTTAGCCTCCCTTACACAGTTCAAAGCACTTAAAGGCCAACATTCATTTATTTCTTCTCTACGACCATTCTCTTTGTGAAATGGAAACTCCTAGTGGGTCATCTGTCTCCTGGTTAAAACTTTAAAGATTACATCATCTCAATTATGAATTACTGGATAGTAGTCTTTACTGGACCACTTTGATTAACATTCATTTTTAAAAGCTCCATCTAAAACTTTCAAAACTTTCAAAACTCCATTTCAAAACTTTCTGTTTAAAATATACGCAGAGCCCACTTCTTTACTTTTTACAGGATGCTGATACTCACTACCTAAATATCTTATTCTACTCCTGACCTCACTCAAATCAACTCTCCTTTCCTGCTCACCTCCAACATGTGTTTTGTTATGGCTGTGCAGGAGGAAAGGACCATCATGAAGTCTGTCTCCATTTCTTTGGCCCCTTTGCTTTTCATATGGCTCACTCATCTTTTATTCTTGATCCATTTCTTCATGAAGCTCTGGGCTCCTAACATTGCTCTGACATCATAGCCAGTCCCTGCCAGAATACTTTGCCTTTTTCAGGCAAAGTTCTCCAGATCAGCCAAGTCACCAAGGGATCTTAGAATGTAGCTTCCCCTGTCCATGTGGAGTGGTTTCTAGGCACTGTTAGGAAGTTCAGATGAAAAGAGCAGCTGCAAATATCAATGTTGCCTAGTATTCAGTTCTTACCCTTTGCTCATCTCTAACTCACCTTATAATGAAGATGGCCCTGTGCTGATGGCACCCCAAAACATGCTTTTAACTTAGGATCTACTCTGGATTTTAGTGACTTTTGTAATCTCTAGGTGAGATACTTTATTTTACTTATTGTTGTTGTTCTTGGTGATGGTGGTGGTAGGTGGTGGTGGTGGTGGTGTGTGTGTGTGTGTGTGTGTGTGTGTGTGTGTGTGTGTGTGTGTGTTTGTTTTCTATCTTTGTGTTGGAAGTATACATGTTACAATGCATGGGTGGACAAGTGGCGGTCAGAAGCAACATTCAGGAGTCAGTTCTCTGTCTCTCCCAAGTTCTGGTCATCAAACTCAGTAAGACCTTGTTGCAAGTGTCTTTATCTAAATAGAGTTATTTCCATCACCCCTCCTCAGACAAAGCTCCCTGGAATATAAACATCTAAAGTCCAAAGGAATGTACCATTCCCTATCCATCTGGCATGATTGATAGCCAGCACCCTTAGATAGGAAATATATGATAAGGATGAGCAATTTCACGGGCCCTGAAATACTTCTAAAATATTGTGCCAGGCTGGAGAGATGCCTTGGTAGTTAAAGCACTTGCAACATAAAGGGGAGGACTGGAGATCGGATACCTAGATGCTGAGATGTCATGGGCTCGGACTGTTTTTCCAGAACTCAGAAATGAAAACTAGCTGCTAACAGTATTTTCAAGCTCTGGATCCAATTGACAGACTTTATCTCAAATATAAGTGGAGAATGATGAAAAAAGACACCTAAATATCATCCCAGGTCCTCCATGGGAACACACACATATGTTCATGTACACCTGCATGCACAGGCATGCACCTACATTCATACAAACCTCACACCAATACAAATGTCATCAATTTTAAAATTAATTTATTGATGTGGCTTATTATTTTTTTTAATTTCTTTTATTGTTTTTTTAATTAGCACTTAAGGAAATGTGCTCCATCATAATATTTGCATGATAGACTGTTCTGCTTGATTCTTGCCACTCACTCCCTCCTTCCATCCCAATGCCCTCCTACCCACTGGTCTCTTTGTCTGTTTTCTTTCCCATGAATTCGCTTAAATGCATTTCCTCCTCTACTCCCTCTTCTTCCCTAACACACCAATTTCTAGTTTTGTGACTTATATTTACAAAGCACATATGTGTATATGGATACATCCATAAAAAGTTAAAATCCAGGATTGTCATGTGGAAGAAAGCAAGCAGTATTTGTCTTTTTAAAAACCGACTTACTTCACTTAATATGATCTCCGTTCCTACCCACTTTCCTACAACCGTCACTCACTTTTCTCTGGAGCTCAGCAAAATTCCATTGTGTGCCTGTGCCACATTTTCCTTATCCGTTCATGTTGATAAACAAGTATTGATAGACATGTATGCTCGTTTTCTTTCGTATCTGCTATGAGAAGGACAGCAATAGCTGTGGATGTACGATTGTCTGTGGTAAGATTTGGAGTCCTCTGTGCACATGCCATGAGTGAGGTCAGCTCTGGCAGCACCAGGAAGCGTGTTAGAAATACAGAATTCCAAGGCCTGCCTCAAAGACTGAGTCATAATCTAGATGTTAAGGAGACTGTGGAAATTTTCATGCACAATGAAGTTTGACATTCATTGGAATAAAACATTCCAAATGTTTTTATTCTTCTGTGTATATGTGTGAGAGAGATGTATATATGTATGCATATTTGTGTGTACACATGTGTGCCCGTGGGTTTATGTACACATGTGTCTCTGTGCCTGGGGAAAACAAAGCTTAATGCCAGGTGTCTTCCTCAGTCACTGTCTACTGTAATTTTTGGAGACAGGATCTCTCGTTGAACCTGGAGCTTATAGATTCATCTAGGCTGAGTGGCCAGTAAGTTATGAGGATCTTCCTGTCTCAGTCCTAGCCCCAGCACTGTGCTACACAAGTGTGCCTCTCCACCTGGATTTTCATTTGGGTGCTTGGGATCCAAACTTGGATCCTCATGTTTGCCTGATAAACATTTTTACTGACTGAGCCATCTCTCCAGCTCAAAATGTTTCAATCTTAATACCCTTGAAAATATTACTTTATTTTCTTTTGTTCCTCTTTAATATTGTTAGGGATTCTTGGTTAAGTTCCCTGTCTACAAGACTGAAGCCCCCTTATAGCTTGCCAGTTATTCAGAGCATATGGAATAGTCATTAGGCTAAGGGAGTTAGCGGAAAGAAATGAGACAGTGTTTCATGCCCCTTACTGCACAGGCCATCCTACTTCTTCTCTATTCACTACTGATCTCCTCCAAAGTTGATTCAATAAATCTAGATTTTATAAGACCTGACTTTCAGTTTGAAGCCTTTGTCATCCAATGCCCTCACAGACACAAACCGTTCCTCATGCCCTCCTAACATTGCCTCAAGACTGCTTCCAAGACAATCAAAATGGTGAATTTTCTAAACACCTTTCATTGTTCTATTTTGAGGGAAGTGTATTTAATTAAGTGACTTTGTGCTTGGCCTGTCATCATTCTGGAATGCATAATTGTAATTATAAGAGAGAATAAAAGCAACAGAAAGGATACTCATTGCAAAGTTACCCAATGACTACTGTGGCTTGGAGTTCATTTACCTTTCCCTTCTTTGGTTCAGTTATTAGAATGATATTGCCTTTGCATCTACTCATGGGGTCTTGATATGGTGAGCACTGTAGTGGGACTGATGGGACTGTCAGAAACCTGCAGGGTATTCAGATATTGCATTAGTGCATTCTATTTACAAATAGCTCAACTGAAGGAAAGTATGACTGCATCTCATTCTGTGTGTTATGCACTTTAAGGGAAGCAGTGACTACTGAGTCATTTTCTCTGAAAAACAAGTGGATTGTCCTTTCTTCCTTCTACAGCTTCCTGTTACTAAACTATGATGGAAGCAATGCTTTTGTGTACAACGAATTTTCATCTATGTACTGAGTGTGTTTTTTGAATTAGCCTTAGATAATCCAAATTAGGAAACTTAACACTGGTATTGAAGTCTCCACTATTAATAACAGCAAAAATTACTGCTGGTGGGGAGAAATAGAGCATGACAATTATAAAAACACCATCCTTCCTTTCTTTCTCAGGGCTTACAGAGGGCCCTCCTCTTTTATTTAAGTGAACCAAGTTTGGTATCCTCAGGTATGATCCTGCTGTGTGAATAGCATCTCATCATAGACATTGCTTTTGAAAAAAATGCCTATAACTCACTCATGCTTGGAAGAATATTGGGGCTTTATCCCTGAGATGTACATTAGTTTAAACCTTCTGACATGACACAGAAAATAGCTGTCATACTATTGACACAAGGAAACCTGGCCTCTCTCTTGATATTCTTGATCTCATCTGTAAAAGAAGTTAAGAATAGGCTTAAATAGAGGCTCAAGGATGAGTTTTTTTGGTTTTATTTTAAAACGGGGAGGGGGAAAGCCAAGCTTTAAAACTCAGGTACTGCCCAAAAGATAATGAATGAGAGAAGGAAAAAAACCACGTCATCTAAGCTGGCACACATCAGACACATGGGAGATATGCAAGCACATGGCAGGGGGGTGGAAGCTTTCAGAAAAGAATAAAGAAGCCCAAAATTTAAGAAAAATAAACAAACACAACACAAGGTGTTAAGGAAATTATACTTACAAGAAAAGGAAGAAACAGAGAAGTTAAGTTTTTCAGAATAATTCAGAGAAGTGGGAGACTTACAAATGGCATGGCCACAGCTCAGAAACCTACTGTGTTAGGGACAGGGATTTCGGAAGGGAAAATACAATATACTTAAATGACAAATTGGTTTTGCCGAAACCTGTAGAGTGGCTTAAGGTGAGCCAACCTTTCCAGGGTTGGTTCTTTGGCCAGGACACTGATATGTCTAATTGCAGAGTTAAGTCTCTACCCATGAGAGACATTCTGCTCTCTTGATGAGAAATGTGTTTGTTTTAATATAACTATAATAGTTAGCATTTTAACTCAGTTGACCTCCTTTGCCATTTAAACAGGCAGGAAACAAAGTTAGGATCTTAAATCTCCAGCCACTTCTGTATGATTCTGAGTGGTTATTGCTGGTGAGAACCAATCCTTCTTTTTTTTTTTTTTTCTTCTTTTTTTTTTAAATTTTATTAATTTATATTGGTACATGTAATGATATTAATATATTGATAAATGATTAACAATGTTATATATTACATACACAAAACAAAGAAGCGAAGACCAGTGAAATCCTCATCTAAGTGCCCAAGTATTGAGTCTTTCCTGCTAGTTATGCGGAGTGAGTAAGAGCTTACTGCATGTGCATCTCTTCTTGCAACAAGCTCTTGTTGCTTTTAAATTATGTTTTATTCATTCTCACAGATTTGAAATGTTTCAGTCTCCCTGGGAGATTAGTCAGGAGGATGAGAGCAGGAGAGCTCTCATCCTACATCCCTTGGTAAGGTGAGAGTGTGAGAAAGTACTGTACATCATTTAAAAACATTCATACCTGCACAAAGACCTCCAGTTGCCTTTCAAGTGTGCCTGACAATGGTTTCAGAGTTGATTACTGAAAACTAAGGGCTTGTGTCTTGAAATCAGAAACCTGTTTTCACTACAGAAACTCCACCCACATGCCTCTTAACATTAGGAAGGAGCTTGATATGTGGATCCTCTTGAAAGAATGGAAATGTAAATTCTGATGTGAAGTTGTGCCAGGAAACTGCATAGCTAATACTTTTATTATTTTCTTTCTAGGTTCTTCATTTTTTTAATAAGAGAGTAAAAACTACAATGATTCTGTGAGATAATTTGTTACATATAAACTTATTGTATAAGAAATATTAACAACTCAATGCTGCTAACCTAATCTATTAACATATGTGGCTTAGCCTTCAGACATATTTAAATTCTTGAGATAATATTATCGAGTTCTGTACCTGCCTAATTATAATTTTCCTAGTCCCTATGACCATGGTGTTTCTATTGTTATAGTTTTCCAGGTAGCAGGAAACAGACAAACAAAACCAAAAGAAACATAAAAAACGGCTGCAGTTTTCCCAAGTGTGACAGTCATGATTACAAAGTAGGTAGAGAATGGTAGTGTTCTTTCTTAAGACTCCCTGGTTCTCAGCTTGACTGTTGGGCTGGTCAGCATGCTAATCACAAGTCACTGGGTTGGGATGTGCTAACCACTCTCTGTAAATCATGTGCTGGCCACTCTCTGTAAATCATATGTCCCATTGCAGAAGCTGTGGTGGGCTTGGGCCTCTAAAACCACATGAATCCCCAAATGAAGTATTTGGCAAAAGACAAAGGAATAAAATGACACTGTACTGGCAACATATATGTGCCTAGTCACACCACCACACACTGAGTAGCCATTTCAAATTACAGCTAGAAGATGCAAGTTCATCCATCCCTTTGTATGAAGCCTTTCACATGTGAAGCACAGCAACTGGACTTCACAATTGGAATAAACTCTTTAATGTGACCTGGATCTGAATGTCTTAGATTGCTTTACTTAGGAATGTCCTAGAGGTCGATTAAGAAACACTCATCTACACTCCTAGACTTCATAAGAGTGTTATGTAACCAAAAACAAAAAAAAAAAAAAAAAAATAAAAAAAAAAAAGCAACCAACAAACAAAAAACCTTCTTTTTTCTTTTCCAATGAAATGATGAATTTCTTTCTTCAAAGTGACCATGTACTTGCCTGTAGCCAAGCTAAATGTAACTCAGTGACTGATGATTTGTTACCACTTAGCTTACCATGTGGAGACTCAATGATGTTATTTCTACAGATGAGTTTTTAGTATCAGTCACACAAGCTAGTGGAGACACCTGGAAATCCCCCTTGTGGAAGACATCCCTTTGAGAGACTGATTTGCAGGGGAAGGCAGTGAGAATCTTTGAATGCTAAAACTTCACAGAACAGATCACATGTCCTTGCCAGGACATCCGTGGCCAATTACAGAAGCTCTGGATAGGGACCGTTAGCAGGAGAGGGGACTGCAGCTTGGGTACCTGGTCCTTGCCAGGATATTCTGCAACTAAGTCTAGACTCTGCTGTGACGCTCCGGCTACCACACACAGCTTCTGCTCAGGCCAACCTGAAGAGCTGAGAAGTGGAGTGGACTGAGCACAGCGTTTATCCAGAAGCACAGAAGTTGATTTTTTTTTCATGCTAATGCTTCTGAGTTTCCGTTTAATCATGGATATGTAACCTACATCTCAAAGGATTTTCGTTCCCATTAATATATGCAAAAGAGTTTTGTAAACTGCAAAGTGATATAAAAGTGAAAGTGAGAGGTGGTTTTTTTTCTATCTATAGCAAGATTTCTATCTTTGGTCAGTTTTATTACATTTTAGATGCCCTGTGAACCACCAAGTACCACTGAATTAAGGTCTTTTTCATGATCTCAACATTACCAGCTTCATATCATCAATACCGAGGGGTGTTCACCAAAATAATTGAATAATTATGGCAAATCAAAGTTAATATTTTTTCTTATGTCTTTCCTATTCAGGTAAAGCATATACATTTTTCTTCTATAACATAAATAAAAACATAAATGGACAGCTAATGTTTCATGTTGTGAGGGAAGGAAGGACCACTGCTGAACCTCTGACATGCATTCTAGTGATTTGACCACGGCCCTTGGCAGGACAGCCTTGCAGGCACACAGAAGAAGGGGATACAGGTTATCCTGATGAGACCCAAAAGGCTTTGGCCAGAATGTGTGGAGGCAGGTCTAGGAGAGAGGAATAGGACAGAAGCTGGACGGAGGTTAGGAACAGGAAGATAAGAGTGAGGGGATAACAATTGGGATCTAATGTGAATGAATTACAATAAATTTTTAAAAAGAAAAACTACAAAAAATCATATAAAATTTATGATAGCCCAATTTATGCAAGCAACTAAAATTAGCAAAAGCAGGTTAATTTTTCTTCTTTATAACCTGGTGGAGCAGCCACATTATAAGCACCTAGAGCAAGGGTCTTTCAGACAGGTACTGTAGACAGTTTGTGCTGGTCACTGAAGGTCATGGGTTCTAAGATTATAACATGCATTAAGAAGAGAAGGATCTCTGTACCAGTATCTATTTACTCTTTCTTGCATCATCCAACATTATACCCCATACTCCCAGGACCATGCTGGCAGGAAATTCCCTTGTGATCAGGTGGAAACTTGCCATTTCTAGCTCATCAGGTCCTTCTTGAACATGTGTAGACTACAGTCAGACCAACTATGCTTTCTAGAAAACACAAATGGATCTTGGTATTTTGAGTCTGTTTTTAAATTAGAAGCAAAGTGATTTAATCAGTACTGTTTTTCCTACTATGCTGTATGTTACCTTTATTTATGTAAAGTAACCACATACAAAGAACATATTTTCTTCTATTTTGTAGCAATTATTCTGTGAGGAAGACTACAAAGGAAAAGAAGATTTTAGGGGGGAATCCCACGGGGGATTAAAAAGGAAGTTGCATTAATAAATTGTCTTTCCATGCTAGGCAGGTTTTCTCTATGGAGTATAATTCACTTCATAGTTATATCCACCTTGAGAGGTGACAAGGACACCAATCTACTTTTACAAGAAATCAGATGAGCTAAATTGTTGAAGATACAGAAATTTATATCTGAGTGTATAATGTGGTTAATAGCTTGGAGCAGAACACAGATTGAAAATTCACTGTCTTGGGAGTTTAGTTGAATACTCAATGGCTCTAAAAATCTAAAAACACAACTTTAATTTTGTAGCTGGCTTGCATATATATGTATGTATATATATATATATATATATATATATATATATATATATATATATGTATATATACATATGTTTGTGTGTGTGTGTGATTACTGTCCTTAAAGGTTTGCACAGCCAAATCCTGAAACTATTTGTGTTTTATACTTTGGGAGATCTTGTTTTATTTGTGACTAAATTAAAGCTCTTTTTAAAAATTGTTTTATTTAAGTAATTTATTCAGATTACATCTAAATTGTTATCCCCTTCCCATTGCCCCCTCCCTCCCTCTTTCACCCTATTCTCCTACTCTAGACCTGTGACAGAAGGGGACCTCCTCCCCCACCATATGACTACAGCCTATCAGGTCTCATCCAGAAAGCCTGTTTACCCTTCCTCTGAGTGTCAGCAGGCCTCCCACCAAGGGGAAGTAGTCAAATAGGGGGCACCAGAGTTCATGTCAGAGTCAGTACTTGCTCTCCACACAACTGTGGAGAATGCCCTGTCCATTGGCTAGATCTGAATAGGGGTCTAGGTTTACTGCATGCATTGTCCTTGGTAGGTACAGTAGTTTGTGCAGGGCCCCCTGGGTCCAGATCCACCAGCCTCGATGGTCTTCTTATAGGCTATTGAGATAGGAACTTATCCTGGATTATCTAAGTGCCCCTAAGTCCTACCCACAAGTGTAGAATAGAAACACATGGCAGCTAAGCTTTGGAGCCAAGGGAAAATAAAAAGTAACCTTGAAGGTTAAAGGGATATAGCCAGAAGCTATAGAATGTCCAAAGCAAGAAATTAAAAGAAAGAAAAGTTGCTTTAACACACAACAGTGAAAGAAGCACACTCTTGGGGTTCAGATATTGGCTGGGGGAAGGGTAGATGAACAAATTCCTGTCATTTCAAGCCAACTAAGCTACGGTAATAAGTGAACAGCTGCCACAGGAAGCTAATAAGCACAGTGCCAACCCAGAGTGTGGCTCCTAACTGATTTCACTTCCTTTTACATTTCTTTTTCTTTCTTTCTTTCTTTCTTTCTTTCTTTCTTTCTTTCTTTCTTT
>OU015743.1:99025393-99041858 GCA_907169655.1 Acomys percivali | reverse complement strand
ACACACACACACACACACACACACACACACACACACACACACACACACCATATATATAGTCTTCCCTCATACATTACCTCCTAATGACAATTTCTACTCCTTCCACTCCTCCAAAAATCACCTTTCCTTCCCCTCCACCTCCAGATTTACTCCTCCTATGTTTCTCTTCAAAAAAAGAGCAGGCCTCCCAGGGATATCAACCAAACATACCATAATGAGTTACAATAAGACTAAGCACAAACCCTTATAAAAAAGGATGGGTGAGGCAACACAATATGAGAAAAAGGGTCCCAAGAGCAGGAAAAAAGATTAGGAGACACTCCCCACTGTCACTGATAAGAGTCCCACAAGAACAGCAAGCTACACAACCATAGCATATATGTGGAGGACCTAGATCAGACCCATATAGGCTGCCTAATTGCCACTTTAGTCTCTGTGAGTCCCCATGAGCCCTGCTTAGTTGATTCTGTGAACCATGTTCTTGTGGTGTCTTCTACTCCTCTGGATCTTCCAATCCTTCTTCCTTGTCTTTTGCAGGGTTCTCCCTGTTCCACATAATGTTCAGATGTAACCTCTCAAGTCACCATCAGGGACATGACACAAAAAGGCCAGAAGAGCCGGGCGTGGTGGCGCACGCCTTTAATCCCAGCACTTGGGAGGCAGAGGCAGGTGGATCGATGTGAGTTCAAGGCCAGCCTGATCTACAAAGTGAGTCCAAGACAGCCAAGGCAACACAGAGAGACCCTGTCTCGAAAAACCAAAAAAAAAAAAAAAAAAGGCCAGAAGTGACAGTTTTTCACTAGCATCTATTATATCAACTAAAATGCAGTTCTGGATAGAAATCGGTGTTTTGCCACATTCAGTGCTGATTCACAGCACAGTTGGCACATGTGTACCAACTTATACTTGGAAGCACAGGGCTGGAGAGGCTCAGACAGGCAGATCCCTGAGGTTTGCTGGCTGGACAGTCTAACCCATGTGATGAGCCTCAGGCCAGTGAAGGGCTCAGACTAAAAAAGAAGTATGTGGTACTTAAGAAATAGCAACTGAGGCTCTTAGACGTACACACACACACACACACACACACACACACACACACACACACGCACGCACGCACGCACGCGCACACACACACACATGAACACACATGAACTCACGAACACATATACACTCATATGAACCCATACACATAAATTAAGAAGTCATAGTTACAAATGTGTTTACAGGTGGAGACTCTAGACAGAGAAAGTTAAATGAGAACTCTGGATGGCCCTAGTCTAGTACGACTTAGGCTCCTCTATGAAACCTAAGACAGACAGCTATAGACAGCATGCTGATAGAGAAACCAGAACAAGCGTGACCTGGAAGCAGCAAAACCCCCCCAACGAAACCATTCTGCCTGTACTTCAATCCTGGATTTCAGCCTCCAGAGTTGTGGGAAGATAATGTGTGAGCCACTGTGTGTTACGGTGGCCTAAGTGAGCCAATTCAGGCAGGGCGGAAGGTCTCATTCTACCGCCAGGACCTCTTCTCATACATTAGGAGATGGTGTTGGCAAGTTATGAACAAGGCTTATGTTGCTCTTCTCAAGGAGACCTACAACAAAGCAATAGGCAAGAGGACTGTTAGTATTGTCTCTGTCTGGAGAACATAGAACATAAACTCATCAGAGCTAGGGGAACAAATTGGATTTACAGACTGAAACTCAGGTGAGAACATCCAGTTTTTATTATGCAATTTGCTTAGAAAAAATAATATTAAAAATATTCTGTCCTCATTTCCTGTCAACAGCTTGTAAAACAACCTCCCTTTTTTATTCGTTTCCATTAACTTTCTAATTCCCACAGGTAAATAAATTGAATTTAATAAGCTACAATTCTTTGCTTCCAACCTACTTGCTTACTCCTCTCATCTTGGAAGAAAATTGGTCAATAAAAATCACTTTAAAAGAATCATAAAGACTTTCATCATCCATTTCACAAGAAGAGTTCTGCAACCTCCTTTTCTATACAGTCTTTTTTAATCAAATGTTGAATTTTATTTTGTTTTACCCCAGACATTATTATAATATTTGTGCCATTTAGATATTTGCCCTAAGAGGCTTACATTAACAGGATTTATACAGGCACTTCCAACCTGCATATGGGAGCACTCAAGAATCTCTATGTCGTGGGATAGGCCAGAGTGACTTGTTTTGACAAGATGGCTTTCAAGCCTTTGGATAAAGTATTCTCAGATGCTTGGCAGATAATTTAGGGCAGGCAACTCTTATTTATATTCCTCTTCCTAAACCCTTTTGCAAGTTTTCCTTTCAAGAAATTATGAGACCACTCTAAATCAATATCCATAAAAATCTAAGAATTGTTCCTTAAAAGTAAACAGTGGTAACTGTGAAAGCCATAGTGGTATACCACTCCAGTCTCCTTCCAAGAACAGTACCTGGTTTGAGGAAGTCTTCTAGCTGATGGCCTGTAGTTACACGTCCCTCAAGACCAAGTACAGCTTCCTGCCAATGCCCCTTGCTTCTCAGGCTGCTCCATGCTCATCAATGAGCACAGTGATGCTGTTGATGCTGGGCCTGCTGCCTGCTCAGGAAGTCCGGCACTCTGCCTTTGCTGAGCCTCCTTCTCAGCTTTTGTTCAGAACTGCAGACAAATCCACAGCCCTCCTGCCAAACCCTCCTTCTGCCTCTCCTTGCTGAAGCACCAGTTCCTCTTTTGGAGTGAGCTCTCTCTGCTTGCCTCTCATGTTTGTGCTTTATCTTTCAGGGCCATTTCCCTTCTTATATCTCTCACTCTATATTAATCTGCTTCGCAAGGAGGCCATTTGTTATGAGAATATCTGTCCAAGCCACAGGTGAAGAATGGGATTAGAAAATGGTACCTGCCCCTTTACATTCCCAAAGGAGGCAGAAGAGTTCCATTGATGTTAGACTCAAATAAATATAGCAAAGTATTTCTTGTGGGTTTTTATTTTATTTGTTTCTTTTCTTTTGTTTTGCTGATGGTTAAGACTAAAATAATTGATAGACATGTATGAAGATAATCTCTCAAAATAAGTGAGTTAAACTTATAAAGGGTAGAGTTGGACTGTTCAAAATATTACCTTAAATTATCCTCATTAAAGCAATGTGTGTTTAGATTTCATTAAGGAGAAACAGTGTAAAACAAGCAAGATGAAAAGAGATTAAAAGGAAAATTTCAAATTGTGGCTTGATTAGAGTTCAGGTTTCAGAAAAAAATTGTGGAGCCTTTATTCTCATCTTTACACTGATTGTTCCCTTTCTCAGGTGGCCTCTAAGTTTGGAGAGTCTGCTTGAAGGGACAATGCAAGCAAGGAATGTCCCTTCTGCTCTGTCACTCCCTGGTACTCTTTCTGGCTGTGTGCCCTGGATCCTCCCACTAGACAATGTCATGCTGAGTTTTTCTCTCTCCCCAGGGTTTTATCTGAAAATAAATGTGCATTGTATACTGCTCCATGTTTGTTCCATAAACCATTAAGGGTGCCATGCTTGTCACCTACTCTGCCATGCTTCGTTCACTGAAGTCAGGTTCAGCAGCATTTTCTCAAAAACACCAGTACTTCCTCGTGTTTGTTCAGAAAACCCTGCTTACTCCTTTGATCTTCCTCTCACCTGTTCTGTCTAAGCTGTAAGTCCTCAGGTTCCTGTGAAAGCATTGGCATTTTAGAACAGAGAATCTGATGGGAGGAGGATTTCTGACTGCTGTTCTGAGTGTCTGTTTCCTGAGTCAGTCAGCACCATAAAAACCATCTGCTTTAAAGGAAAAGAAAACAAGGAAAATACCAAGAGAGGGGAAGAAACTTATTATTCTGCCACTTCAGCATGTGTCTAGACAATTAATTAAAGCTTTAAAGTTGAGAGAAGATATTAGAAGTTTTTTATCCAAGTCATTTCTGGCCTTCTCTTTTACATGACCCTGACAGATGGTCAAACAAGCTCCAGAATTCAGTGACAGATACCCAGTTTCTCATCAAGTGCATTATAGAATCCTTACAGTTCTCAGACAGGCCATCCAGCTAGTGCATAGGCATGTGTCTGTTTCCATTATGGGATAATGGACAGCAACACTGAGCCTGAGCCTGAACTCTACACAGGTATGGCCTAGGCAGTCTCTATAAGCTTCACTTTCTTCATCTGCAAAATAGAGAAGCTAACACCTATGTTTCAAAGTAATCTAGAAGATTACATGTAATGAACACATGTAAATACCCAGTTTTCTTGTCAGACTCATGTATTTGTGCATGTTCTCATAAAGTATTCATTGAGTGCTTGTCTTATTCCAAAACTTGGAATAAACATTGAAAATATAGCAAATAATAAAACAATATGTCTATATATTTCCTCAAAGAAAATATCGTGTATACAAAATTAACTTTAAATTTACCAAATGTAAAAAATTCTATACTAGAAAGCACTCAGTTAGTAAGGGCAGGCATCAAGAAGTCTGTCTGCTTTCTTCTGTATACAGGAAGGGGAGGGGAGGGAAGAGAGGGAAAGAGGGCTCACCATGGGGAGAAAGACAAAAAGGAGGAGAAAGAGACAGAGGCAGAGACAGAGACAGAGAGAAAGAAAGAGAGAGACCATCTGTGACATTTTGTTAAATAAAGAATCAACATTCCAAGATCTTCATCTATTGTCCATGTCACTGTTAAGAGACGACTTTTTCCACTGTTACAATGAAAATCGTTAAAAATCCTTTTCTTTAGGCTAGTTTTAAAATGAACATCAAAAGATTTGTTATTTTTAATTCTTATTCATGTTATATAAACCTTTTGAATAAAATAAGAACTGCAACTGTACATATTCCTTCTACAGTTTGTACATTCTGTCATAATTTTATGTGCTGTTATATTTCCTTCCCTAATGGTGACAGGGAAATACGTGTTGAAAGAAAGTATGATTCATTTCTTTCTATAAACTTCTCTTCGAAGTCATTTAGACAACTTGATAGGGATTCCAAGTGGCTCCTGCTCACTTGGTTTAGTCTGCTTTTCATTTTAAATAAAATAATGCCACACACTTGTTAGCTAGAAAGGAAGACGGTTGCTTTGGCTCTCAGTTGTCATCCAATTACAGGCTGCATCTGGTGATTGAGTTTTTTTTTTTGGTTTTGCTTTTGGTTTTGTTTGTTTTATTTTTATTTGTTGTGTGTGTGTGTGTGCGTGTGCGTGTGCGTGTGCGTGTGCGTGTGCGTGCGTGTGTGTGTGTGTGTGTGTGTGTGTGTGTGTGTGTAGTTCCCAAAAGGAACTCTACCACAGTGTGAGAGAGATGGAGAGATGGGAAAGCAAAGGAACTAGGGGAGCATTAAGAAGTCTAAAAGAGACATCACCCATCATGTGGCAAAAGAATAACAAGAGAGTGTGGGAGCGGCCAGACATCCCTCTTATAATACTCCAGGGTGGAAGGAAATGACCTATTTCTTTAAACCTAGCCTTACTCCTTCAATGAGGGGGGTGGGTGGCAAGACAAGCCGTATACAAATAGTTGCATCTCCAGGTATGTTCCTATTGTAAAGTGCCCCACAGGTTGTTGTGGCATCCCGTCTAAGGAGCCTGATCTTGTGCATTCTGCCCAAATGCCCTTTAGCTCCTCTGAACAGAACAAAGTCACTTCCTCCTCTTTCTATTCATCAGTCTGAAGTCACCTCGTACTGCTCCCTTTCTTGTGCTTTGAAGAATCTGCTAGTGGACACTGCTTGTGCGCATTTTCATTTCAAGCAGGCATAGACTTCTAATGATTTGGGTTTCAAAGCCTCAGAGGTGATGGTTTTGATCCCAAGTGACTCTTTCTCTTGACAAAATGGACCTTGATGACTTCTTTCACAAGTGTATGTTAGCAGAGCACATCTCAAAGAATATTCAGAAAGTCCTATTAACTACATCACCATAGGTCACACACCTAGAATTCCTATACCCTATCAGAATTCTTTCTTAAATCTTGAGAACCTGAAAGTTTTATTTATTTGAATATCAGATGCATTTTAATCATTAAGTCAGATGACTGACACGCCACGAGAGGTGTCTGTTCATTCTCTAAGGAAAATTAAAATATATGACATTTCAGTTTCTTCAGCTGTAGCCAAATAAAGCTCATTGGCATTTTCTACTATAGAAACAAACAAACACAAAGTTAAAAAAAAAAAAAAAGAAAGAAAATATAAGTACCACAGGTTGAACAGGGAAGATAGGAGCCCAAAAAGGATCCTAGCTCTGCTGCACTCACAGTTCCATCTGCCTTCTCCGCCCTCCCTCCCACTGTCCTAAGTAGCATCCTTTAGACACACCAGCTGGACAATGACACTAGTCATAGGACTTGTGTGCCAAGTAAGCACTTCCTGTCTCCACACATTCACCAGCAGCTACAATGTCAGGGGCAGAAAGTAACGAGGTAGGCACTTGTCCCTCAAAGAAAGAAGAAATGTCACTCTCCCTCTGTGAATAGATGTGGTTGTTTTCAGTGTCTCTCTTGAAAGCTTCATTCTCTGAAGTACAAGCTACGAAGCCAAGGCAGATGCACAAGCCGGGAAGCTTTCCAGAGTCATCACAGAGAAACAGGGGGTATTCAGCATCAGTGCCTCCATTTCTCAGCCTCAGTCAGCCTGGCTGGCAGCAAGGAAAAGAGTAGACAGTTGCCCAGAAGCTGGGTAGGTAGGAGCTGAGCATCCTGACAGACACTGTTAGCCAGTTTCTCAGTTTGCAGTACTGATCGAGTTTCCCCCTGACAGCTGCACACATTTCACACAAGCAAAATGTTCCATTGCTGAGACGACAGCTTGACTTTGTCTGGATAAGCGATACTCTGGGAACAAGCATAGTCTCTTATGTGCCTCACTGCGCCACATTTACAAGGGAGAGACGACTGAGCAGTTGCTTCTGTTACTGATTCCGGCGCAGGTGGAGGGAGGCGCTGTGTGTGTTAACTGCTTCACCAATTTCCGTTATGTTTCCTGACACTCCAGATCTTGAGAAACCAAGGAATAAATTATGCAGACAATGCCTCCCTTTGATAGAATGCAGGGGGGTAACAGGGGCCTCATCCTTGCCATCTACAACATGACATTTGCATATCTTAGAGGTTTCCTCGGCTTCTAGTGTGAAGTTCGATGCTTTTCTTGGAAGAAGTCCTTGAAGTGGTAACAGTGCTTCTTTATCTTATATGACTAATAATCTCCTTTGTGCAGTTGATTCTGACAGTGAAGTGAAGTGGGCGACATTCCAAAGATGATGGCAAAAAAAAAAAAAAGTGTGGGTGATCTGAAGCTCCTGTTTGGAGATATAACCCAAGAGAATGTGTTGCAATGACTCGTGAAAATTGTCCCAAAGTAAAGGCTTTGAGAGCTGGTAGTGTGGAGGAAGATGAGGCTGAGTACAATGTCTTGTGCCCTTGATGATGTACTAGCAAGAGTCAGGTGGCCTGATTCTTCATCTTTCCTGTGGATTTCTCATTGTTCCAAGATTTCAAAGCATTTTAACACCGTACTAGGAGTGTATTGTTGCTGTTGGCTTCTGTTTTTTTTTTTTTTAAACTCGATCGAGAAAAGGAATGTGTTGTACTTGAGAAATGTCAAGTTTTAAAATTGTGAACAATGATCCTTCAAATATCATCATGATCCTCATTTACATGAAGCTCCAGTTCTCTCTGCAAACCCAGGCATGCCACCCTACCCATGCAGTAGCAGCTCTCATCTTTACCAGCCATTTCCACTTCTTTCTTCCTATAGTTAGCAATATTTCTATGCATACTTGCTCCCCTGCTTATCTTTTGTGAAACTTTGATTACAAACATCTCCCTCATTTCTACATCCCTGTAACCGGACTTTGAATAGCCCTCCTCAAAAGAAGGGACCAGTTCTTGAATATTGTCTGTTTTCTTCACTTATTGTAGACAGCAGAAACACACTGCGATGCTTCCTCATTCTGAGTCGAGGCTTCAAGTGGTCCTGAGAGCTTCCACTCTATCTTAGACTCTAGCTTTTATGTGACAAAGCTCACAGTGGAGTGTTAGAAAATGTCAGCCCAATGGGGAGATGACTCAGTGAGTAAAGTGCTTACAGCACAAATATGAGAACTCACATGGACCTGGCCATAGATAGCAGTGTGTGTCTGTTGACCTTGAGCACCAACAGTAGCTAGGATGGAAACAGAGGCAAGAGAAACCACAGCCTCCTTCAGACCAGCCAACCTGCATATACAGTGTCCAGCAGGGTGCTCAGCTCCTACTCACCCAGCCTCAGGACCATTGTCTACTTTTCAGTGCAGCCAGCTAAGCAAGCTGAGTCTAAGACAGAAATTTCCCAAGACACCTCCCATCCCACTAAAGATGGGTGTTTTGTGCAGTTAAAGGAGAGGCAGGGCACTTAGCACTCACCTTTACTCCCATTGTCTGGGAACTCAGTGGTAACTTCTCTGGACTGGTTGACTTATCTTGCTGATATTCAGCTCTCTGTTCTCCTTATTTGCTTTTGCCTGCCCTCCCTTAATTTTAGTCTACCCCACCTTCTTTTGTTGGTATTCCAACAGGCCTGTATTCCTCATTCAGAAAATCGTCCTCAGCCAATTTGCCACTTAGCTCTTTCCTCTAGTACAATTCTGATGACTTCTAGCTCTCTGATCTCAGGGAGTCTCCCCTGAGCTTGGGCTGGTTGACCTAACTGAATCCTTGGTGCTGCACTTCTGTTTCAGCTCACTTCACAATGCACCTCACCCTCTTTTTATTCCCATTGGTTAAATGTCACTACCAATCATTCAAAATTCCCAGGAACCCTCTGTCTTCCTTATCTCCTGAATTTCGTTTTTAGGGTCTGATAATTATATTACATCATATATTATTAATAGTAGGATGTTCTCATGAGCTGCTATGGGTTTGGAGGCTCTCAAATTTGGCAGACATAATTCCAATGACCAAGCTAGGTGGGAATAGGAATTTTTGTGATGCCATGACATCCCCATAAAGTTATAGCTAAGCAAAATAACACATATCTCTGAAGCATTGCTTAATCTCCCAAAATCTAAATATTTATACCCCATTAAAAGATGAATATATACTTTTTGGGGGGGGTTGGTTTTTGAGAGAGTTTCATATAAGGGTACTGTACTTGCAGCATTTCCATCCTTTCCTCACCTCCATTCAATGCTTCTTGAGTCACCCTGGTCCTTATCAACTCCATGATCTTTTCTTCTATAATTACTGTTGCACATACAAGTGTATATGCATATAAAACCTACTTAACCCTTATCCCACTTAGTATTGCTTTTATGTATCTATGTTTAAGGATGACCACTTGAGGTAGGATAATCTGTTAGGGGGCTCATCCCTAGAAAAGATTGATTGTCACTCTCAGCAGCTATTGGTTGCCTGTAGCATGTAAGGCCTTGTGAAATATCTTTCACCTGCATTGGCATGTTGGCTTGTGATGTCATTTTTCAAATCTCATTTAGCTGGCCATATCATTGAGATTTCACTGGAGACAGTTGTTGGGAGTACAAAGATCCTTGCACCACATGTCTCCAGGGAAACTAGGACTGTTAAGCATGCATGATTGTCTTCTCAAAAGGAAGGACCTAAAATCTGTTTCTCCATCCAGAAATCTGGGAATTGGAAGTGGTTAATAGCCTGGTGATCTGTGTTATCTGTTAGGCCAGGCTATATCGAGCTCCCACAACTATGGCTGGAGGTGGCTAGTAATCAAAATGATTCTTACATGACCTGTATAGCCAGGGGTTCCCCCAAGTCCCTACAACTAGGACAGAGGTGGCTAATAGACCAAACAACTTCTACACTATCTGTATGACAGACCAAGCCAGAACCTTTCCTGAGACCTTAAGCTAATACAATAGCCTATCTCTAGAACCCATCTTCTTGAAACAATATGTAATTTGAGTTAAATTTCAATGTAATTAGGCCTCGGTGAGCATCATGGATTATATACACAAGAAAACTTTTCCCCAAAATTTTATTGTTTAAATATGCTGGTAATAAACTGCCATATCAGATTCTTTTTTTTTTTTTTTGGGGGGGCATGATGTTTTATTTATTTTTTTTCTCATTTTTTTAAATTTATTTATTAATTTATTCATATTACATCTCAATTGTTAGCCCATCCCTTGTATCCTCCCTTTCTTTCCTCCCTCCCCTTTCCCCCTCTACTCCCTTCCCCTATGTCTGTGACTGAGGGGGACCTCCTCCCCCTGTATATGCTCCTAGGGAATCAAGTCTCTTCTTGGTGACTTATTATCTTTCCTCTGAGTGCCACCAGGCCTCCCCATCCAAGGGACATGGTCCGATATGGGGCACCAGAGTTTGTGTGAAAGTCAGATCCCCTTCTCCACTTAACGGTGGAGAATGTCCTGTCCATCGGCTAGACTGGGTAGGGGTTCGAAGTTTACTGCTATATTATCCTTGGCTGGTTCCATAGTTTGAGGAAAACTGTATTTTTCCTGTATTTTTCCAGGGCCCACTGGATCCCTCTATTTCCTCATTCTTCCCGGCTTCTCACCCCTAAAGTCTCAATAGGATTTTCTCCCCTCTGACACACTTTCTTGGTAGGTAAAGTTTATCATGGGGGCGTACCCCTTGGCCTAGTGTCTCGATATAAGTGAGTATATACCATTTGACTCTTTTTGCTTCTGGGTGAACTCACTCATTATGATAATTTCTAGATCGATCCATTTGTCCACAAATTTCGGAAATTCCTTGTTTTTAATAGCTGAGTAGTATTCCATAGTGTAAATATACCACAGTTTCTTTATCCATTCTTCTACTGAGGGACACGTAGGTTGTTTCCATGTTCTGGCTATTATGAATAAGGCAGCTATGAACATGGTTGAGCATATGTCCCTGTTGTGTGGTAGTGCATCTTCTGGGTATATTCCAAGGAGTGGAATAGCTGGGTCTTGAGGAAGCCCTATTCCCATTTTTCTGAGAAAGCGCCAGATAGATTTCCAAAGTGGTTGTACTAGTTTGCATTCCCACCAGCAATGAAGGAGTGTTCCTCTCTCTCCACATCCTCGCCAGCATGTGGTGTCAGTTGAATTATTGATCTTAGCCATTCTGATGGGTGTAAGATGGAATCTCAGTGTCGTTTTGATTTGCATTTCTCTGATGACTAAGGAGGTCGAGCATTTCTTTAAGTGTTTCTCCACCATTTGATGTTCCTCTATTGAGAATTCTCTGTTTAGTTCTGAGCCCCATTTCTCTATTGGGTTATTTGGTTTGATAGTGTTTAATTTCTTGAGTTCTTTATATATTTTGGATATTAGACCTTTGTCAGATGAAGGGTTGGTGAAGATCTTTTCCCAGTCTGTAGGCTGTCGCTTTGTTCTCTTGACAGTGTCACCTGCCTTACAGAAGCTTCTCAGCCTCATGAGGTCCCATTTATTAATTGTTGATGCTAAGGCCTGGGCTGTTGGTGTTCTATTCAGGAAGTTGTCTCCTGTACCTATGTGTTCCAGACTCTTCCCCACTTTTTCCTCTAATTGGGTTAATGTCTCTGGTTTTAGGTTGAGGTCTTTAATCCACTTGGACTTGATTTTTGTGCATGGTGACAAATAGGGGTCTAATTGCATTTTTCTACATGTAGACATCCAGTTAGACCAGCACCATTTGTTGAAAATGCTGTCGTTTTTCCATTGAATTGATTTGGCTTCTTTGTCAAAAATCAAGTGACCAAATGTGTGCGGATTCATCTCTGGGTCTTCAGTTCGATTCCATTGATCCACTAGCCTATTGCTGTGCCAGTACCATGCTGTTTTAATTACTGTTGCTCTATAGTACAGCTTGAGATCAGGTATGGAGATTCCTCCAGAGGAATTTTTATTGTATAGGATTGTTTTTGCTATTCTGGGCTTTTTGTTTCTCCATATGAAGTTGAGGATTGTTCTTTCAATATCTTCAAAATATTTTGTAGGTATTCTGATAGGATTGCATTGAATCTGTAAATTGCTTTTGGTAAAATGGCCATTTTTACTATGTTAATTCTCCCTATCCACGAACAAGGTAGATCCCACCATCTTTTGATGTCATTTTCAATCTCTTTCTTCAGAGATTTAAAGTTTTTTTCAAATAAGTCCTTCACTTGCTTGGTTAGGGTTATTCCTAGGTATTTTATATTGCTTTTGGCTATCGTGAAGGGAGTAGTTTTCCTAATTTCTTCCTCTGCCTGTTTGTCATTTGTATATAGGAAAGCTACTGACTTTTTTGAGTTTATTTTGTATCCTGCCAATTTGCTGAAGGTTTTTATCAGCTGTAGGAGTTCTCTGGTGGAATTTTGGGGGTCACTTATATACACTATCATATCATCTGCAAATAGGGATAATTTGACTTCTTCCTTTCCCATTTGGATACCCTTGATCTCCTTTTGATGTCTTATTGCTCTGGCTAGAACTTCAAGAACTATATTGAAGAGGTATGGGGAAAGTGGGCAGCCTTGTCTGGTCCCCGATTTTAAAGGGATTTCCTTGAGTATCTCTCCATTTAATTTAATGTTGGCTATTGGTTTGCTGTATATAGCCTTTATGATGTTTAGAAAAGTGCCTTGTATTCCTGATCTTTCCAGAACTTTAAACATAAATGGGTGTTGGATTTTGTCAAATGCTTTTTCTGCATCTAAAGAGATGATCATGTGGTTTTTCTCTTTCAGTTTGTTTATATGGTGGATTACATTGATGGATTTTCGTATGTTAAACCATCCCTGCATGTCTGGAATGAATCCTACCTGGTCATGGTGAATGATGTCTTTGATAAGCTGTTGTATTCGCTTTGCGAGTATTTTGTTAAGTATTTTTGCATCAATGTTCATAAGAGAAATTGGTCTGAAATTCTCTTTTTTTGTTGCGTCTTTGTGGGGTTTGGGTATCAATGTGACTGTGGCCTCATAGAATGAATTTGGTAATATTCCATCCATTTCTATCTTTCAGAATAGCTTGAATAGTATTGGTATTAGCTCCTCTTTGAAGGACTGGTAGAATTCTGTGCTGAAACCATCTGGCCCTGGGCTTTTTTTGGTTGGGAGACTATCAATGATTGCTTCTATTTCTATAGGAGAAATAGGGCTATTTAATTTGTTTATCTGGTCTTGATTCAATTTTGGCAAATGGAATCAGTCGAGAAAATTGTTCATTTCCCTTAGATTTTCAAAATTTGTGGCATAAATGCCTTTAAAGTAGGTTCTTATGATTCTTTGTATTTCTTCGGTGTCTGTTGTTATGTCTCCCTTTTCATTTCTGATTTTGTTGATTTGGATAGTGTTTCTCTGTCTTTTAGTTAGATTGGCTAACGGTTTGTCTATCTTGTTAATTTTCTCAAAGAACCAGCTCTTGGTTTTGTTGATTCTTTGGATTGTTCTCTTTGTTTCTAATTTATTGATTTCAGCCCTGAGTTTGATTATTTCTAGGCGTCTACTCCTCTTGGGTGTTTCTGCTTCTTTTTTTTCTAAAGCTTCCAGATGTGTTGTTAAGTTGTTTATGTGGGATGTTTCCATTTTCTTTTTAAAGGTGCTTAGTGCAATGAATTTTCCTCTTAGCACTGCTTTCAATGTGTCCCACAAATTTGGATATGTTGTTCCATCATTTTCATTGAATTTCAGGAAGTCTTTTATTTCTCCCCTTATTTCTTCCATGACCCATGTGTCATTAAGGAGAAAGTTGTTTAGTTTCCATGTGTTAGTACGCCTTTTGTTATTTCTGTTGTTGTTGAAGTCCAGCCTTAGGCCATGGTGATCTGATAAGATACAAGGTATTATTTCAATCCTCTTGTATCTGTTGAGGTTTGCTTCGTGACCCACTATGTGATCAATTTTGGAGAACATTCCATGGGGTGCTGAGAAAAAGGTATACTCCTTTGCATTTGGGTGGAAAGTTCTGTAGATATCTGTTAGATCCATATGATTCATGGCATTGGTTAATGAAGTTATTTCCCGGCTTAGTTTTTGATTCAAGGACCTATCCTTGAGTGAAAGTGGGGTGTTGAAGTCTCCCACTATTAATGTGTGGGTATCAATGAGTGGTTCAAGCTTTGTTAATAACTCTTTTACAAATGTGGGAGCCCTTGTATTAGGAGCATAGATGTTCAAAATCGTGATGTTTTCTTGATTGACTTTACCTTTGATGAGAACGAAGTGTCCGTCCTCATCCCTTTTGATCAATTTTGGTTGAAAGTCTATTTTATTAGATATTAGAATGGCTACCCCAGCTTGTTTCTTGTGACCATTTGCTTGGTATATTTTTCCCCAACCTTTCACTCTGAGACAATGTCTGTCCTTGTGGTTGAGATGTGTTTCTTGAATGCAGAAGAATGTTGGGTCATGTTTATGCATCCAGTCAGTTAGTCTGTGTCTTTTTTTTTTGGAGAATTGAGACCATTGACGTTGAGAGATATTAATGTCCAGTGATTGCTAAGTCCCTTCATTTTTGGTATTTGTAATAGTCGAGATTTTGTGAGGTTGTGATTTTGCGATGGTATAGTTACCTATTTCCTATGTAGTTTTGGTTGTAGTTTGATTCTTTGGGGTGGAGTTTTCCTTGTAGTAACTTCTGTAAAGCTGGATTTGTGGCTAGGTACTGTTTGAATTTGTTTTTGTCATGGAATATCTTGTTTTCTCTGTCAATGGTTATTGATAATTTCGCTGGGTAAAGTATTCTTGCCTGGTATCTGTGTTCTCTTAGGGTTTGCAGAACCTCTGTCCAGGCCCTTCTGGCTTTCATGGTCTCTTCTGAGAAGTCAGGAGTAATTCTGATAGGTTTGCCTTCATATGTTACTCGGCCTTTTTCTCTTGCCGCTTTTAATATTTTTTCTTTATTCTGTATATTTTGTGTTGTTATTATTATGTGGCGGGAAGATTTTCTTTTCAGGTCTATTCTATTTGGTGTTCTGTAGGCCTCTTGTATGCTCGTATGCATCTCCTTCTTCAAATTGGGGAAATTTTCTTCTATAATTCGATTAAAGATATTCTCTGGGGTTGGAGTCGGTTGCCTTCTCTTTCCTCTATCCCTATTATTCTCAAGTTTCATCTTTTCATGTGGTCTTTTATTTCACGGATGCTCTGTGTCAGGAAATTTTCAGATTTAGCATTGTCCTGGACGGATGTTTGCAGTTCTGCGATTGTATCTTCAAGTCCCGATATTCGTTCTTCCATTTCTTGCAATCTGTTAGATAAGGCCACCTCTGAGATGCTTGCTTTCTTTTCTGAAGCTTCTCGATCACGTTTTTCTTCCGTGTGTTCTTTTATGATAGCTTCCATTTTTATCTTCAGGTCTTGAACTGTTTTAATGATTTCCTTCATCTGGATATTTGTATTTTTCTGATATTCTTCAAATGCCTCTTTATATGACTCTTTTAAGTCTTCAGCCCTCTTGTTTGCCTCCTCCTGCATTTGTTTACAGATTTTATTTGTTTCTTCCATTATCATCTTACTTACTAAGGACTTGAGGTATTTTTCTTGTATATCAATTGTTGTTGGGTTCTCCATGTTGTTTTCATTGGTATTGCTGGGATCTGGTGATGCCATCCTGTTTTGGTTTTTGTTAGCATTCTTTCGTTGTCCCCTTGTCATTTTGGTGACTCTGATGTTGGGAGGTAGTTTGTAGTGACCTTCCCTGTTTGGGAGTGGATAGTTGGTGTCTAATTATAGGTAGGGTGCCCTTACCTGTGGGGATCAGGGCATATTTCCCTGGACCCGGCAGGTGATTCAGGTTCTACTCCTGGAGAATTTTCTCAACACCTTAGGCACCAGGCTGAGTCATGCAAAGTAGGTTTCTGTTTGGGCCTTTTCACCTTATTGCTGTAATTCAGATCAGCAGTTTTGGGATCTAGAGTAAGGTCAGCACACAAGCTCTCTGGTTATGTAGGTTGATCCCAACTGCCTGTCTTTCCTGTTACTTTGTAGCCAAGATCACAGGTGTATCAGATCTTCTGGGTTGTAGCTGTCTTTTAGCTCTGCCTCTATACTCTTTAGGAGCTTCCAGCCTCTCCCATGAATTTGGGAGTTCTTGCTGGGTCTGCAGGAGCTGACCCAGCTAGGATCTGCCTGTTGGAAATTATAGGATCAGTGCCTGGTGGGCCTGAGACAGTATGGTTTCAGGCCACTGGCAATATCCAAGGAGGCAGCAGTTTCCACGCCCATATATGCCAGGACACTCCCAGGTCACTTTAGGTCAGCAGATAGACCCTGCAAGTTGACCCACGGCTCCCTATATTATGGGAGGTCCTGTCTCGGGCTGCAAGAATGGACCCAGCTAGGTTCTGTTGTTCAGGGAGTGCCGGCAGCCCTGGTGGGCAGCTGGCGACAGTGGCGATTCAGGCCACTGGCTGGAGTCCCCTGTATCTTCTCTTTCCGCCAGTGAAAGCCCAAATGCTCCCAAGTCACTTTAGGTCAGCAGATAGACCCTGCAAGTCGACCTCAGGCTCCCTATATTATAGGAGGTCCTGTCGCGGGCCCGCAAGAATGGA
>OU015743.1:99006404-99023247 GCA_907169655.1 Acomys percivali | reverse complement strand
ATATATATATATATATATATATATATATATATATATATATATATATACTTTAAATGAAGGTATGCCATATTTTGTGATAACACAACCCTTAAGAGCCAGAAAATAACAAAACTACAAACTTATATGTGTGTGTGAATGTGGAAGTCAGAGGTTGACATAAGGACTCTTCTTTTATTGCTTGCCACTTCATTTTATTTTAAAAATATAACAAAATAAAACATAACAAGATAAAATAACACTATCACATTGGAGTCAGAGAAGACAAACCGAAGGAAAAGAGCACAAGATAAGGCACAGGAATCAGAGACCCACTCGTTTGTAGCCCCAGGAATCTCACTGGATTCCCTTGAGGCCGTGTTGAGACTGCCTTCTAGTTTGTTTCCTTTGCTTTTTATGTGAAAAGATGGAAGTCCTACATGAAGCCCTCACTTTTTATTATTAATTAATTTATTTAGTCTCTTTATATCCTGGCCATAGCCCCTCTTTCCTCTCCCTCAAGTCCCACCCTCTCTCCCTCATCTCAGACCCCAGCTCATCAAGTCACATTGGGACTGATTTAGTCCTCTTCTGTGGCCTGGCAAGGCAGTTCAATCAGGGAGGAGTGATCAAAAAGCAGACAAGGGAGTCCCATGTCATAGACAGCCCCTGCTCCACTTACTAGTGGACCCAAGTGAAGTCTGAGCTGCCCATTGGCTACATTGAGGCCATGCCTGGTACTTAGTACTTCAGGCTCCACAGACCCATCTGGGCCCTGGTTAGTTGGCTCTGTTGGTCTTCTTGTAGAGTCCTTATCCTTTCATCCCTCCCCTCACTTTTTCACTAGACTTCATATCCTTCCTCCAGTGTTTGACTGTGATTTCAACATCTGTGTCAAAGCACTGCTGGGTGGAGCCTTTCAGAGGAAAACTGATTGGCTCCTGTCTGCAAGCATAGCAGAGTATCATTAATAGTGTCAGGGGTCCCTTCCATGGGATGGGTCTCGAACTGGGCCAGGCATTGGTTGGACATACTCTCAGTCTCTGTTCTGTCTGCATCCCTTCATGTCTTGTAGGCAGGTTGTTTTCATTAAAGCTTTTGTAGGTGTGTTGGTGTTCTTCTACCTCCACTAGAGTCTTGTCTAGTTAGAATATAGCCTCTTCAGTCTCTATGGCCCTTGCTACTAGGCGTCTCAGCTAGAGTACCCCTCATATTCTCCCAGAAGCCTATTCTGACTTAAGTGTCCAGCTTGTCACAGAGATGCCTCCTCCTACAGTTTCTCTTTTCTCTGCAGGCCTTCTGTCCTGTCTCCACGCTCTTCCACCATTATTTCTCTCTGTGCACCCTCTCTTACCTTCTTCCCTCTCTTCAACCACTATGTCTGTCTATTCTATTTCCCCTTCAGAGTGAGATTTAAGCATCCTCCATTGGATCCTCCTTGTGACTTATCTTCTTTGGGTCTGTACATTGTAGTATTTTATTCTGTACTAGATGGCTACAATCTGCTTATAAGTGTGTCTTTCTGGGTCTGGGTTATGTCACTCAGGATGATCTTTTCTAGTTTAATCCATTTGCCTACAAATTTCATGAATTCACCAAGTTCTCTGATGGGGGGGGCAGGAGGGCGAGGGGTGCCTCTTCCCCTACCATTTGACACCAGCTTATCAGATCTAGGATGGCCTGTATCCTCTTTCTCTATGGCCCTGCAAGGCTGCTTCCCAAGGAGAACTAATTAAACCATGGGTACCAGGGATCCACTTGAAGAATAAACTGTACATTAGCTACATCTGAATGGGGGTCTAGGTTCTCAGCATGCATTGTGCTTGGTTGGTGCATCAATTTGTGCAGGGCCTTCTAGGTCCAGGTTTGTTGACTTTGATTATCTGCTGTGGAGCTCCTGTCCCCTCTGGGTCCTTCTATCTCCCTACTCTTCCATATGACTCTCAGAACTCTGCCCAGAGTTTTCCTGATACCACAGTTTCTTTATCCATTCTTTGGTTGAAGGACATCTAGGTTGTTTCTACTTTCTGTCTATTACAAATAAAATTGCTGTGAACATAGTTGAGCAAATATCCTTGTTGTATAGTGCAACATCTTTTGGGTGGATGCCCAGGATGGTATATCTGGGTCTTAAAGTAGAGCTATTCCCAGTTTTCTGAGAAAGTGCAAGAGTGATTTCCAGTGTTCTTGTACAGGTTTGCACTCCCATCATCTATGGAGGAGTGTTGTTGCCCTTTCTCCACATTCTTGCCAGGGTGTGCTGTCACTTGAGTTTTTGATCCTAAACATTCTGACAGGTGTAAGATGGAATCTCAGAGTCTTTTTGATTTGCATGTCCCTGATTACTAAGGACATTGACTGTTTCTTTAAGTACTTTTTGGACATTCGTTATTTCTTTGTTGAGAATTCTCTGTTTAGCTCTGAACTCAATTTTTTAATTGGATTATTTTGTTGGCTGGTGTTTAATTTTTTGAGGTCTTTATATATTTGAATATTAACCCTCTGTTGGATATAGGATTGGTGAAGATCTTTTCCCAATCTGTAAAATGCCATTTTGTTCTATTGACAGTGTACTTTGCCTAACAGATTCTTTTAAATTTCAAAAGTTCCCATTTATTAATTATTGATCTTAGGGACTGAGCTTTGGTATTCTGTTCAGGAAATTGTCTCCTGTGCCAATAAGCTCAATGTTCTTCCCCACTTCTATTTTCTAATAGGCTTAGTATATCTTGTTTTATGTTGAGGTCTTTGACCCACTTAGACTGAGTTTTGTGTAGAGTAGTAAATATGGATCAAGTTGCATTTTTTCTACATGTATATATCCAGTTAGACCAGCACCATTTGTTGAAAAAGCTGTGTTTTTCCATTGTATGGTTTTGGCTTCTTTGCCAAAACACAGGTGTCCATAGGTGTGTGGGTTTATTTCTGGGTCTTTGACTCAATTTGATTAATCAAACAGCTTATTTCTATGCCAGTACCATGTAGTTTTTATTACTATTTCTTTGTAGTATAGTTTTAAGTTAGAGATGAAGATACCTCCAGAAATTCTATTATGGTATAGGATTATTTTAGCAGGTCTAGTTTTTTTTTTTCATAAGAAGGTTAGAATTGTTCTTTCAAGGTCTATAAAAGAAATGTATTCATATTTTGATGGGGATAGCATTGAGTCTGTAAATGAGCAAAATTTCTTTAAACAGCTTTTTAAAAAGAAAATATTGTACAGAAACTCAAAAATTCACATAAAGCAAATAATATCACAGCTGGTCTTATTGAAGCATAATGAAGGGGCCCTGAAAATAAACTTCCCAGAAATGAAAGAAAGAATTTAACCAACAATGTATAGAAATACAAGGCCAGTATGCTTTGGGACAAAGAAAATGCCTTCTATACAGAAATACACATATCATAAGCTAGATTTGACCGTCATAGGAAACAAAGAAAAAAAAAAGAACAAATTGAAAGAGGTTGAATTTAGTATCTTGGCCCAGTTGTAGAATATTATTCCCAATATTGGCAAACATTCTTTATATTATATGTTGTAAGTGAGAGGTTCCTCTGTATCTTCCTGTCCTCAGCTGCTTACCTGGAATACACTAACACCTACTTCTGAAGCTTATACTTGACCCACCAGGTCACTGATCAGAACACCTTCCAGTGTCATCTCCTGAACACCAAGGATTACTCATTGGGTCCATAGCCCACTGAATAGGGGTCGAAGTCTGCATCGTTAGTCTACTCTCTTCCTAGAAGTTCCAGGCTCTCTGCACAACCTTCCTTTCTTCCTGTGCTCACCTTCTGTGTTCTTACAATGGTGGAGCAGTGAGAGATTATCTAGCTTGCAATTCTGTCTATTTCCAGATCCCTATAAATATTACTCTCTCTGCCTGAAAATACCTTCATCCATCTGTTTCTTTTACATAAATTTCATGCCATTATCTTTCTCTCCTTAGGTATCCTGCATCTCCCTTCTTCCTGTTCCTAAAACATTTTGTAGATGCAGTCCAGACCCACTGGAGGCTCTGTAATGACTGCCCATGTCATATGCATCCCCGATCATGAAGGAAGAAGCCACAGTCAAGGCTGAAAACTGGGCCATTGTTCTCTGACATTAGAGATAAGATGAGACGTGAAGCTTTATAAAGGGTGATTTGTTTCATAGCGCTTTAGGATGAGTGGCCCCAATATGGGAGGCATTTAGGAGAGTATTTATATGAGCGTATGTATCTTATCTTTTATGCATATATAGATATACAACATTTTATATTAGGAAGTTGAGTTGTTGACTTTTTTCATTTTTAATAAATTTTTACTAAATTTTATCTAAGTCAAATATTTAAATGGATTACTGTACTTTAATACCTGAAGTATACTTTTTTCAAAAGGTGGTGCTCAAGCACTCTGCTAAGCTTCTTTTAAATAATGGTTAGGAATTTCTCTTTAAAGGTCACTCACTGCTGTAGAGGCAAGTGACTCTAAACCAGGATTAAACGCTTTAGGTGAGTCCAGAATTAGTGACTTGCTGCTTCCTAAAGATTTCTCGTCTAGAGGCAGCATGCAGCATCCTGCCAAGGTCAGATCCCATGAAGGGAGTGGATTCTCTCCCCATTCCTACAGAGAAGAGACTACTGCTCCACAGTAGTTCTAATTATGTCTCCCCAGGAGCTCAAGGGGAGGTCTTTATCTGTTGCAGAGTCTAAACAAAAAGTGTGATTTGGCAAGGGGTGTGCTGTAGGCTACTGATTAGAACCACAAATGATTAGAAATCTGAAATTTTTTTTGCTGTTCTCTAATGGCTTTTCTTTCTATACCCGTGTTTTTAAAAATGGGAATAGATTATACATTATAGAGTTCGACATTTGGGAGATCTTTGCAAAAGGCATTCGTAAAGGCTCGGAGTGAAGGTTTTAAGAAAATATGAAACTTTCACTGGGAGTGTGTGAACCTTTTACTAGGATGACACTACTGAGGCAATGTGAAATAAATAGATCCCTTTTCAAGGTCCCTTCCATAGTATGAGTTAGTATTTCTCTGTGAGACTTTTTCCTTATAAAAGGCAAAACACATGCATAAATAAGCATGAAATGGCTGTTGTTCAGTGCTTCCTGTGTGCTAGGAAATAAGTAGAAGAGACCTGAATTGAATCTCCACCTTTACCTCTCCATAGCATGTTTACAAAATGCCACCAGTCTGATCCATTATATTCACAGGTCAGACCTTCACTGTCCTTTCCTCCACACTCTGCAATGGCTGCTATTCAACAATCAAACAGAGGCAAACCCTGCTACTGCCCACTGGTCCCTGATAGCCTGAAGAGTCCCTTCTTCCCTTTGTGACCTTCTCCTTCTGCACTGTGTTCCAAGCCATGCCTGCTTCTCTGTCATCTCTCTCCTGGGAACACTCCCGCCAAATGGCCTTACAAGCTCTAGTTGTCTCTTTCTCATTATCCTAATGGCTGTCTAGACCCGCTTCCTTTTTTTTTAAATTAATCTATTTATTATGTGTACAGTATTGTGTCTGCATGTCAACTGCACACCAGAAGAGAGTACCAGATCTCATTATAGATAGTTCTAAACCACCATGTGGTTGCTGGGAATTGAACTCAGGACCTTTGAAGGAGCAGCCAGTGATCTTAACCTCTGAGCCATCTCTCCAGTCCCAACAGCCTGCATCCTTAAGTCTTTGTTCAGTTATTACTTCTCAGTATGACCATCCCCATCAAAGCCTATGTAGAATGTCAACCTTACTCCACACTGTTCCATTGAATAGTTTTGCTCCTTTCTAACATACGTCATCATTTGCCTGTTCGCTTCACTTGTTTCTGGTATTTCCCACAGCCTTTAGAAACTCCCACCGGCTGGAACATCTGCTCCCCATGGGAAAGCACCTTTGTGGTTTCTGTTCACTGATGCATCTCCAGCACCCAAAATATTGCCAGGAACTTATTAGGTTCTCAACAGAATGTTTTGCAAACATGAATTAAAATGCATTTGACTAGATGGACAATAACTGAAAATGATTAATGGGTGTGTTTTTCCCCTAAGAAGTATAATTTATATGAGAGTATCTTATAGCTGTTGCCATTTCTTAAAATCATACTTAAGGAAAGAGTGATTTGACTCAAAATAATATGTGGAAAGGCAAAGTATGAAAGAATTAAAGCTGAATATCAATACCAGTAAATTATTCATTAATTGCAACCATTTTATATTATTAAAATAATACACATTTCAAAAATAATTCTTAAAAGAGACAACATTATGTAGTAAAAATAGTTTCTCTAATTTTGGTATAAAATAACAAATGTAATCAATAAAAACTGGAAAATGGATAAAAAATTGAAAAGCATACAATATAAAAAAGAGAAAAAATTTCTTTTTTCACATATCAGTACAAGATATATATACACACACACACATATATATACTTATATATAATCAGTATAAAAATGTCATTCAAAGATAAAGACCCAAACAGGTTCCTTAAGCCCCGCTTGCAAGTAACACACTATGATGTATATTTAATAGTTGATTAAGTTCCATCCAAGACTTAGTCTATCACAAGCTTCATAAAGACGAAAATGTTCACACATTTCATGTGTTCAACTTTCTCTTTCTTAGACAGATAGTACATCTGTCTAAGATGTAGTAACAGCCAGAACTGACCAAGACCTTCACTTGGTCCCTGCACCAGGAAAACTCTACTGTCCTCCCAGTTCTAGTGTTTTGCTTCTCTCATAATTCAGCCTTGAGCATGTTTGTTCTTTTGACAATGGTATAGATTAGTGCCATGAGGTTCCTAGCAAGTTTAGTTCCCAGCGGATTCCACATTGTGTTCATCCATGCCCCAGACCTGACACTTCCCAATCTATAGAGCAGGTAGATTTCATCCCATGCACAGCTTTTCTGAGTACAATTGGATTCGGCAGATTCACTAATAAGGTAATTAGTGTCAACTACAAATTTGAGGGAACTTTCCGTTTATTTAAGAAATTTAATTGGCAAAATGCTGAGACGGACAGCTGAGGAAATGAGACCCTGAGGTAATCCACCAGAAATCTCCCTGCTGACTGGCAGCCAGCTATTAATAAGTTGCACTGAGTTAGGGTGACTTAGCAGTAATTAAGTCACTTACTTGTTGTTGAAGTTAAATTCTTTACTATTTAAATAGTAAGAATATTGTCTAAATTTTTTCCAAATTAAGAATTAGTAGCAGAAAATTGTTTCTTTATATTCTTCTTCTGCTAAACCAATCACAGGAAAAAAAAAATCCTGACATGTTATTACCATTAGGACTGATGGCTTCTTTGTGACCTTCCTATGGATAGTTATATATCATCTCTTATGAACTTACTTTGAAATTTTATTTAGGATGCATATCAAGTTTGCATAATTTTTGCCTAGTTTTTGAAATCTATGGAGTTAATGTGATAAAACTACACAAAAGCTCATCAGAAAAGGTCAAATAGGTTCAAAGAAATTAGTGCAGCATGCTCCATGATTATAAAGCACACCACTAGATTTCTCTGTAATTATACTTTTAATTCTAAATCAATTACACTGAGAATCTATATTAAAGTATGAATGATGACCAATTAAAACCATCTTTAAATAGCATTGCCCTTCAAAATGAAATTAATGCTAATGAAATAAGATGCTTTCGATACTGGGAAAAACATGATTAAATGATTACTACTATGTTTAATTGGGGAACCTGCATACCAAATACTTCTAAGTATCTTTTCTTTCCTCTCATTTACTTTTATCATTTGGCAGAAGAAAAGGATAGAAATTAAGCTCATATCTTATAAAAGTATATATCCTCCCTTTTATCATGTTTTCTTCAACCTTTCCTATCTTCTGGTGTCATCAGAAGAGGTTCTCTAACCTTGGTGGTTCTTAATATTTCTGAGGTTTTAATTAGTCTTGCACTATACACTTTGTGATAAAATAACACAAAAAGGTGAATTTACAATGTTTTTTGTTACTCAAAGTTATTGGTATTCTCAGCTTTAAACACAGGTTACTCAAGAATTATTTGTTACTTAGAGCCTGTCTTAGTCACTGGTCTATTGCTGCAAAGAGGCACGTGACCAAGAAAACACTTATAAAAGAAAGCATTTTGAGCTTGCTTGAAGTTTCAGAGGTTAATCCATTATTATCATGGCGGGAGCATGGTGGTACTCAGGAAGACATGATGTTGAGAGTTAAGGGCTGAAGAGGTACCTTTACATCCTGATCAACAGGTATAGAGGAAGGGAGAAGGAGGAGAAGGAGAGAGAAGGAGAGGGAGGGAGGGATACTGGGCCTGGTGAGACACTTCCTTCAATAAAACCACACCTACTCCAACAAGATCACTCCTCTTAACCCTTGTAATTCAAGCAATTCCACTCCCTGATTAAGCATTAAAATACATGAGCCTATGGGGCAATTCTTATTCAAAGCACCACAAGACCCTAGGTAGTTTTTAAAGAAGATTGCTTTACAGAGCTCACTTCTATAACTGGCTAGTGGTGATCTTGACATTAGAATGATTTTACTTAGTTATGTATTTTGTGTCTCCACTGAGACAATGCAGAACCCAAGGGATGTGGGTGTGAAAGGATCTCTCAAACATGTTTTGGTTTGTTTATTTAACTTGACTTGTTGATTCAAATCTGCACTGGGTAAAAGAGACAGGCAAGAGAGTCTGTAGACCATGATCACTCCAGCTCAAACACTGGTGATTTTGGTCAGGTTGTTAAAATGCAGAATCACCATTTTCTAACCTTAAAAACATAGAGAAACAATGTTTTCTATATTCCATAGAGAAAATTGCACTCACATGTGGAAAGATATTGTGAACTGTGAAACTAGTTCAGTCTCCAGAAATATAATCTCTTTCCATATTTGTCCTCTAATTCCATCTGAATCATCAATCTAGAAGATATATATTACTTGAACATGGAATCATCTATTAATTAACTTTTTCCAGTGAAAATGGAGATACAAAACTAATAAATCCTATTTTAAAAAACCTTAAATACATTATCTTTAGCACAAATTGCATTTATTGGCTTAAAAAAGAAATTAATCTTAGGAAACACATTTTTTTCAAAGAATAATTACTTCACTTTGTTTTGTTCAATAACCATAGTGTGAGGCTAGACCTCCAATTCATGAAAAAAAATGCATCATTATCAGACCATGTTTTCTAAGCTGAGAAATGTGACAATTTATACTATTATTTCCCATCTGCTTACTTTATGGACCTGAACTGCACATTGCTACCCTGAGCCAAAAGCAAATTATTTCCAAATATTATGCTTGCATTTTGATCCTTTAGCTTAGTCATAAATATTATATGTAGCTAGTCTTTTCTCCTATATACCCTCCTGTCCTTGATAAAAAGTAAATGATTTTGTTGAAGGTCAGCATTAAATTCAGCCAGACTTACCTTTTTATAAATCCCTGTGCGTTGCTTAGATAGCTTGCTTTTTATCACTGCGCAATAACCACTTTGGCCCCAGAATCTTTTCTCTCGATTTGATTCATGATATTGCCACCATAATGCAATAAATGTTGGGATTTGGCCATCTGGGCCTTTTAAAACATGGCATCCAACCATGTTTGAAGAAGGACTCAGCTTGGTGCAGAACCTGATGTTCACCTTTGAATGCATGCTGCCAGCCATTTGTCAAAAATGCACAGCCTGTATCCTGAAGTTTAACTTGGTGAAGTATGCATTTGTCATGCTTCCTAACCCTCAGTTAGAAAAATATCAAATTTAGTCATTTCATACTTTATGAGTTGTGGATGCATAAGGGGGGGGGGGAGTCCTTGAAATGAATAGGAAGCTAAAAAAACAAAACAAAAACTGTCAGCCAGTTAAATGTAAACCAAGGAGACTCCTGGCAACAGCATGAAGGACTGTTGCTACTATACCCAGTCTGTGTTGAAATAAAAGCAAAATCCAGCTTAGGGTATACAGTAAAGTGGAAACTGGGGACTTCTACAGAGTCAAATGCAGCAGAGTTGTAAGTTCGGAACAGTGGTGCGAAGAACGCAATTTTCTATCTAGGCTGCTCACACAAGATTTATTAAAAAACATCCCTGCTACCATCGCTTCAAAATAAACCAGAGTGAGAAATGCGTTACACTTCCAGACTTCTCAAGTACCCGAGAGAGGCTGGCATTCAAGCACAGCTTTCCTTGAAGCACTTTCACATATGTCCATTTGGAACTGACATTCCTAATGCATTTCCAAAGCTCTGACTTAGCAATCATGGTGTCAAAACATGTGTCACATGGGATCCTCGCCCACACAAGATACAAGATGTGGAACCCCAGGGCAGAATCTTGTTAATTCACCTAAGAGGCCCTATGAGCTAATAGCAGGCATAAGTGCCTGTGAATGAGGAATGTCTTAATTCTTCCTTTTTTTGATGATTTTGCTAACCACATATCTGTCTTCATGTCCAAATCATGTTTTTTCCAGAGTGTCTTCACACTTGAAGATAGTAGGCAAATAGTAAGGGGCGTATCACATAGAAGTAAGCAGCTTTCTGTTCCAACATAACTGTGTATGTCCATTAACCTTGGGATGTACCTGTATATTATATTTAATGTGAATATACTTTAAAGCCAAGTATGTGGGGAGCTGTGCTTAGCTGTGACCTTTCGTTTTTTGACCTTTGTGAGAGGAGGTCGCTATGCTTAGGCTGCTTGCTGTGACCTTTGAGTTGTTGATCTTTGGATTGTCTATGGCTAAAAGGAACAAGGAAGTTCTGACTGGAAACTTTTCAGAGGAGTGTATTCTTTTCAGCCTGCCTTGGGGGCATAGAGGAAGTGAGTCAGTACAAGAGCTTGTGGTATTTTTGCTATATAAGCCTGTGTTTGCTTAAAATAAAGAGAGCCTTGATTAGGATTTGTATTGGCTCCATTCTTTGTGTCTCTGTCCCCTCAATCCCCACTCCCTCTTTCACAGACCCTGTTCTGCAGGACAGGACTTATGGCGCCCGCAGCATTCATGGTGTTGTTACTCTCCAGAAAGCATTCAGCTTAAAACAGAATATATATAATCTGAATGCTTTAAAAAAATGGGAAGAGACCAAAGGTCAAACAAATATTTTGTTATTGTGATCTCAAAAGTTAGTTGCATATGTCAATACTGTGAGTAGAAAGGCGAAGTTCTTCTAGGAAATTTGTTTTCCTATTTAATTAATACTCTTATTTGAATTACCTGGGACAAAAATTGATGACTAAACAAAACATCATTTTTGTGATGGTCTCCTTGTTACATATTTGAAACTTGTAGTACAGGAAACCAGAGCTAAGTTAAGGATTCTTGTAAAGGATGTCAACCACCATGTTATTATTGCTCAACATGCTATTTTGGGGGGATTGTTTATTTGTTTTAATTCTGGAGACTCCAGAAGTGGTCCAGTAGCTAAGTGTTTGCCTTGTCAGCATGAGGATCTAGCTTGGATCCCCAGCAAGCATGTGAAAAGCCAGATAGAAGAGTGGACTCTTGAAATCCCAGCACTGGAGAAGCAGAAGAGATAGGAGAATCCCTGGAGCTCACTGGACAGTCAATCTAGCTAAGCACTGAGTTCCTGGTTCAATGAGAGACCCTCCTCTCTCTCTCTCTCTCTCTCTCTCTCTCTCTCTCTCTCTCTCTCTCTCTCTCTCTCTCTCTCTCACACACACACACTCACACACACACACACACACACACACACGAACACACACACACACACACATAAACACACACACACACACACACACATAAACACAAACACACACACACACACACACACACACACACAGAGGATTACTTCCTTGGGGTTTGATTGAGTTTAAAGTTATTTGAAATTGTTCTGTCATAGAAACTGGAACATACTTAGCATAATTTAAAATTTTCTTTCCAGTCTTCTGTTATGGGAGATTGTTTTGCCACATTTTATTTTGATTCTCAAGTTAAATTTTGGTTAATCTTCTAGAAATGTTAATACCCTACATCAAATCAATGTTAATTTAGGAGAAATGAATTAACAATAACAGATGAATTAAACTCACAGGGAGATTTGCCGTGCTGATTCAGACTGTCAGATTTATTAATTGCCTCCTTTTGTACCAGTATGTCATTCCATGGTATGAGCACCATCAGTGTAATGTATTCCAAAGAAGCTCATGATGGGGGTGGGGAGGTAAATAATGGGGGTGTTGTTCCAGGACAGCAACACTAAATTTAATAGCTCCTACTCTTCAAGTATTACATACATTTGTTACTTTAATTTATTAAAAAAAATATATTAGCCAAAACCAGTTAACTAAGTAATACAATTATTTACTTTCATGATATATCATGTCTTAAGCATCTGCCATTAGGTATCTTCTGAAGCAAATTCTCATTTTCACTTTAAAAATATTATTTCCTAATTTGGGCTTTGAAGGTCAACAGACCATTTCAGGGGAAAAAATAATTTAATATATTTGACTCATAATTTTCACAGACTAATAAGATGCCTTTGATTATATTTTATCTTACTATTTCAATTTTAGTATTCAATGTTTGTTAAGATTATTTAATGATATTGACACCTGAGATATGCTGTAAACATAGACATTTTTCTTTCCTTAACGACTTTGAGATTTTTAGAAGTTACCTATTCTATTTAGTTTGCTTAATTTTCTTTGTACTTATCATTAAATTATCGCCAAACTTCCCCCAAGCATGTCTAAATATAATTTAAACATGTTTATATAATATATGAGCTATTCAGTCAATTTTATTCTAATTTGTAAAGTAATTAATAGTCATTAGTTATTAACTTCATTAATCAAGAAGCTGCTCCTCAAGTCTTTTGAGGGACTGTGATCTGGATTTGTAATAGTGCCCTGCTCTAATGAAAGCCTGCCTTTCTAAAACAACTGGGTACTTTCCCAGGCTTCCATTTGTACTAAACATCTCTGTCATCTATGTCTTTCACGATTTACTTCATTTCATGGGACACAGTCTTGGTGTACACAGGAAGGATATTTTTTGAGGTGTTTATCCTTGATGTATACTTAATTGAACTTTGTATCAGATATGTCATTTTTCAGTCTACTAATTCTGGATAAGTGTATTGGGTCCTTTCCCCATCCACTATGACAAGAGAAGGAAGGAAAGGTATAGTCCGCCCACAGTTTTCAACAGTATCAGTCCATCATGGTAGACTGACATCATGAGGAGAGCCATCCCTAGGCAGACCAATAAGCCAGGTGTACATGAGGGTGAGGGCAGACCTCCAGCCCCATCCCTACTACTCTGCTTCTCACAACGTGCCCCTATGTGCATAGGGCTCTAGAGCCTCCCCTAAGCAGTCCCACCAACAAGAGAACAAGTGTGCATGTGAGTCTTCCTAAGGACTATGCTGCTGAATTGTTATCCATTTCCTTCCCTGGTTGTCCCTATCATTTTTTTTAATTTTATTAATTTATTCTTGTTACATCTCAGTGGTTATCCCATCCCTTGTATCCTCCCATTCTTCCCTCCCTCCCATTTTCCCCTTATTCCCCTCCCCTATGACTGTTCCTGAGAGGGATTACCTCCCCCAATATATGCTCATAGGGTATCAAGTCTCTTCTCGGTGACCTGCTGTCATTCCTCTGAGTGCAACCAGGTCTCCCCCTCCAGGGGACATAGTCAAATGTGAGGCACCAGAGTACGTGAGAAAGTCATATCCCACTCTCCACTCAAGTGTGGAGACTGTTCTGACCATTAGCTAGATCTGGGTAGGGGTTTAAAGTTTACCGCCTGTATTGTCCTTGGCTGGTGCCTTAGTTTGAGCGGGACCCCTTGGCCCAAATCTACCTATCATAATGTTCTACTTGTAGGTTTCTAGGACCCACTGGATCCTTCTACTTTGCTATTCTCACAGGGTTCTTTCATCTAGAGTCCCAATAGGATGTCCTCCCCTCTGTCCCAGTTTCCTGGTAAGGGAAGGCTTTCATGGGACATGCCCATTGGGCTAGTATGCAGATATAAGTGAGTATATACCATTTGAGTCTTTCTGCTTCTGGGCTAACTCACTCATTATGATCATTTCTAGCTCAATCCATTTATCCACAAATTCCAGGAATTCCTTGTTTTTAATAGCTGAGTAGTATTCCATAGTGTATATGTACCACAGTTTCTTTATCCATTCTTCTACTGAGGGACATTTAGGCTGTTTCCATGATCTGGCTATTATGAATAAGGCTGCTATGAACATGGTTGAGCAAATTTTCTTGTTGTGTGCTGGTGCATCTTCTGGGTATATTCCAAGGAGTGGAATAGCTGGGTCTTGAGGAAGCCCTATTCCCAGTTTCCTGAGATAGCACCAGATAGATTTCCAAAGTGGCTGTACTAGTTTGCATTCCCACCAGCAATGAAGGAGTGTTCTTCTCTCCCCACATCCTCTACAGCATGTGGTGTCGCTTGAGTTTTTGATCTTAGCCATTCTGATGGGTGTAAGATGGAATCTCAGAGTTGTTTTGATTTGCATTTCCCTGATGACTAAGGAGGTTGAGCATTTCTTTAAGTGTTTCTCAGCCATTTAGTATTCTTCTGTTGAGAATTCTCTGTTTAGTTCCAAGCCCCATTTCTCAATTGGGTAATTTGGTTTGGTGGTGTTTAATTTCTTGAGTTCTTTATATATTTTGGATGTTAGACCTTTGTCAGATGTAGGGTTGGTGAAGATCTTTTCCCAGTCTGTAGGCTGTCGCTTTGTTCTCTTGACAGTGTCTCCAGCCTTACAGAAGCTTTTCAGCCTCATGAGGTCCCATTTATTAATTGTTGACATTAAGGCCTGGGCTGTTGGTGTTCTGTTCAGGAAGTTGTCTCCTGTGCCAATATGTTCCAGGCTCTTCCCCACTTTTTCTTCTAACTGACTTAGTGTCTCTGGTTTTATGTTGAGGTCTTTAATCCACTTGGATTTGAGTTTTGTGCAAGGTGACAAATATGGGTCCAGTTGCATTTTTTTACACATAGACATCCAGTTAGATCAGCACCATTTGTAGAAGATGCTATCCTTTTTCCATTGAATGGATTTGGCTTCTTTGTCAAAAATCAAGTGACCATATGTGTGTGGATTCATAGCTGGGTCTTCAATTCGATTCCACTGATCAACCAGCCTGTTGCTGTGCCAGTACCATGCTGTTTTAAATACTATTGCCTTATAGTACAATTTGAGATCAGGTATGGAGATTCCTCCACAGCACCTTTTATTGTACAAGATCGTTTTTGCTATTCTGCGTTTTTTGTTTTTCCATATGAAGTTCGGAATTGAACTTTCAATGTCTTTTAAAAATTGTGTGGGTATTTTGATAGGGATTGCATTGAATCTGTAGATTGATTTTGGTAGGATGGCCATTTTTACTATGTTAATTCTCCCGATCCATGAGCAAGGAAGATCCTTCCATCTTCTCATGTCATCTTCAATCTCCTTCTTCAGAGTTTTGAAATTTTTTTCAAACAAGTCCTTCACTTGCTTAGTTAGAATAACTCCTAGATATTTTATATTGCTTGTGGCTAATGTGAAGGGTATGGCTTTCCTAATTTCTTGCTCTGCAAGCTTGTCATGTTGTTTTGGGGTTTTTTGCGTATGCTTTTACGCTGTTCTTTAGACATCTTGCTGGCTTTGTTTTTGTTGGGTAGCTTCCATAGTTGGATGGAGGGAGTCTGATGATAGATTCACTTGTTTTCTCACAATTTCCGTAGGCTGGAAGCTCTGATGCTTCACTGGTGTGGATGGCAGGAAGTTAGCCCTGTCATTTTGGGCTCTCACAGCTAGTGATCTTCAGCTCCCCTGTGCTGTGGGTCCTGCAATCGTTCTGGGTCTCTGGATGAGCGTTGGGTCAGGCCAAGGTATCCACAGGCTTCTGGGTTCCCTGCCAAGTCCAGCCAGGGACACTGAGCCCGAACCACCCGCCGAGCTCAGCTAGAATCTCAGGACCTGAACCGTCTGCCGAGCTCAGCTAGGAATTCTGGGCTCAAAATGCACCCAGGGTCCAGCCAGAATTTTTGGGCTGGGACTGCACACCAAGCTCACCTAGAGGCTTTGGCCAAATTGCGTGCTGTGGTCAGTTATTGACTCAGGCCCGAACAGTCTGCCCAGCTCAGCCAGGAATTCTGGACTCAAACTGCACACTGTGTCCAACCAGAGTCTTAGAGCCAGGACTGTGCCAAAAGCTCTACTAGAGTCTCTGGGCCCAATCTGTCTGCCAAGCACGGTTAGGGACTCTGGCCCTAAACTGCACGCCGAGCTCCACCCAAGTATCTGGGGCGGAATTGTGTACTGAGCTCAGCCAGGGACTATGGACCAACACTGCACGCTGAATTCAGCCCGGGACTTCGGGCCTATACTGCATGGATAGTCCAGCCAGAGTCTTGGGGCCGCCGAGCCTGTGTGCACTGCTCAGTTAGAATCTCTGGGCCTAATCTGCCCAGCAAGTCCGGCTAGGGCCTCTGGGCTGAATCTGCGTGCTGACCTCAGCCTGGGTCAGTGCCCCAAAACTACCTGCTAAGCTGAGTTAGTGTCTTGGGCAGAATTGCTCGTTGATGTGAGTTAGCGCCTCCGGTGGACCCGAGCGCTCTGCCCAGCCTGCGTCACAGCAGGTGAACTGTGGCTCCACTGTGCTGGCACCTTTGGTGGACCTGAGCACTCCACCCAGTCTGCGTCACCGCAGGTGAACTGCGGCTGCGCCAAGCCGGCGCCCCCGGTGGACCTGAGCACACCACCTAGTCTGCATCACAGTAGGTGAACTGCGGCTGCGCTGATCTGGCACCTTTGGTGGACCTGAGTGCTCCGCCCAGCCTGTGTCACAGCAGGTGAACTGAGGCTGCGCTGAGCTGGCGCCCTTTGTGG
>OU015743.1:98992851-99006394 GCA_907169655.1 Acomys percivali | reverse complement strand
GTCACAGCAGGTGAACTGAGGCTGCGCTGAGCTGGCGCCCTTTGTGGAATTGAGCGCTCCGCCCAGCCTGCGTCACAGCAGGGGAGCCGTGGCTGTGCTGAGCTATTGCCCTGGGCAGAATTGCTTGCTATGCTGAGCCAGCGTCTCCACGGCACTGCGCACTGAGCTGTACCTGGGACTCTGGGGCCGAACTGTCGGCCGGGTCCAGTTTGTGTCACACTGCACCACGCTACCCAAATCCTGTCCGGAGTCCCCTCTCCCACAGCAACTCCTACCAGCCAGCACACTAACTGCCTCCACCGGAAGGCTCTGAGTTGCAAACCTCAGCCACTGCCTCTGGTGCCACTGGTGTCGCCGCTGCTACTCTGATCTGAGAAAATCTGCACTCCTCCCGTGTGCAGGGGCATGCAGGTCCTTCGCACCCTGGTCCCCCGAACCGTGGAGCACTCCTGCCATCGTGGTGTCGGGACCCCGGTGCTCCTGGCTCAGAAAACTGCCCAATTCCCCGAATTTTCACTGGAGCCTCCAAACACGGTCCACACTGCTCGCCGCCATCTTGGATCCTCTATCATTTTTTTTTATATCCCCTTTTTCTTACTTTCCATGTCTAAAAAAACAAAAAACTTCTGGAAATTAAAAAAAAATTTCTGACACTTCTAAATTAACGCTTTGTTTACATGTCAATATTTTGATACTCAAATTTTCACGGAACATTTTTCAATAAAAGATTTATTTTTAATTATAAGGAGGGTCCAGGGTGAAGTGCGTGTGGGTGTGCATGGGCATGTGGGTGTCCAAAAAGGCCAGAAGAGGGTGTCCAAACCACTGGAGCTTCAGAGCTTGAGAAGGTTGTGAGCTGCTAAGAACAGTCCACTGGAAGAGCAGGAAGAAGTACGTTAAGATTCATACCCCTCGGCCCTTTTCATGCAATCTTTTCCTTGCTTGATAGAGTATCTCTCTCTTCTTTCTTCAAACATGAAGGTGAGCTCTTTTTCTCCCTACAACAGTGACCTTCATCATTGGGATACCCTTTTATCCAATGTATTTTTCTCTGTTTGTTGTGGTCTCTATCCTCTGTCACAGTGCAGTGGCTTTAATCAAATATCCAAATATCCTTACTTTTAGGTATATACTTCCAAGTTAGGAAAGGAAATAGTCTAAAAGTCTTAATGTTTGCTGTGTCTGGGTCCTATGGCTCCTTCACACAGGGTGATAGACCTGGCTTATCTTTTTAGCTGGTCAGATAATCTTAAAGATAGTCTCCTAGTCTCCTACTTGGGAGATAAAAATGAGTTGACTTTATCCCTTCAAGCTGGCATGTTATTTCTTGAAGCTCTTACTTATATTTGAATAACATTAAAATAGGGAATCAAGATAGTATGGCTTGTTTAAAGTTCTATCCTGAATAACAGTTCTTTTATTTCTGTAGAATCTTGGCAAGAATACCACAACTAGAAAAGGAGGGTATCAATCAAATGGCCTAGAAACTTCAGCCCTGCTGGACAGCTTTCATAGTGTTAGAAGGCGCTATATGGGCTAAGAGGGGAGAAAAATAATCAACAATTTACCCAGCTGTGAACCCTGTAGGCTACAATAACAATGGCCTGGCAGGGATTCTCATTGGTACAATAGTAACATGAATATGAGTTATCTCTTTTTACAGAAGTGAATAGTCTTTATTTTGCAGCATATGTAATTGGGTATAAATATTCTAAAAACACTGCAAACATATAAAATCATGAACAGACTTTCCCTCCTATTTATTTTTATTTTTATTTTTCCCAAAGATAGTTCAGTCAGATACTTCAGTGGGTAAAGCACTTGCTGCCATGCCTAGTGACCTAAGTTTGATCCACTGGACCATAGTACCTACCTGTGGAAGGAGAAAACGAACTTATACCTCTGACCTCTATTAATTTTCTTGTGACCTCCACATGCACTCAGTGGTTCATCCCCTGACTCAAATAAACAAATATCATTTTAAAAAAACATACAAAAGCTTGCCTTATAGTTCCTTTTATTTTCATCAGGAGAATTCTAAAATTTATCTTTCATGGTTTAGGGAACTGAGAGAGAGAGATTATTGACAAGAACAACCAAACAGAAACCTTAAATAATCTTAAATCAGTTGCTACAATTATTGAGGTATTTATTATAAGAGCACTTTTAAGACATGACTGGATCCAGGGATTGAGTTCTCAAGAACAGAGATTTTCATAAAATAAGTGTTTTGTGTAGAACAATTAACAAACTCTCTTTCTGGAGAACCGAGATCTTTGTTGAAGATTGTTCTTAAATCATTTGTCAATATGTTCCTCCATTTATGGTCTTTGGTTTCTTATGGGATTTCTATTTACTCAACCCTTGCATATTCTGAACTGTTCTACGTTTCTGACCTTTGCTTTCTCATGTTTTGCTCCTTTGACTTTTCTTACTCTACTTATAGACATCTACAAAATCTTTTGCTGACATTTTATTTGCAAGTTTATATTCTTGTCTCATGGTCTGTGTTAATAGCACCCTGTTTGGGGCATGTTACTAATTCCTTCCTCACTTCGTGGACCTCTTTTTCTTTTCTACTTTTTCCATTTATTTGTTTATTCTTACTGTCTCCCTTTCTTTATCTGAAACAGCATCTCATTATATTTCTGAGGCCAGAATGAAGCTCATTAAATTGATCTCCTGGTGTCCAGAGTGCTGGGATTCTGTTTGCACCATTACACCTATTGTTCTTTAGGTTTCTTCTTGCTGCCTGATACATCCTCCAGCTTCCTTACTTTTTCCTGTTTGTTCGTTTCTATCTCTAACTTAAGAGCCTCCTGCTGATTTTCTTATCCTTGGCTCGCCATGTGAGTTTAGTTTATGAGTAAAGGATTTTAAATCTGATTGGCTTTGTTGTACATGGGAGGGGCTTTGCAACTCTAAGCTATATTTTGAAATTGCTGGGGGAACCCCATATGTCAGAATTTTTGTCTTTCTCTTTATGAGATCAAATTCTCTAGCAAAGAATTTTTTGTTTCTACCTATGAAAGAGTTATCTGGGGGGGAGAGAAGGAGGTTAGTAGAAGCCAGTTGTTTTGTTTGTTTGCTTGCTTGCTTTGCTTTGTTTTGTCTTTCTTTGTTTTTTATTATAATTTATTCATCTCCTGCCTTATATCTTTCCTTTCCCACACTCCCTTGCTCTTCTGCCTATTCCCCTCCCCTAGACCTTTGACAGAAGTGGACCTCCTTCCTCACCAACTGACCACAGCCTATCAGGTTTTATCTAAATAGCCTGCTTACCCTTCCTCTGTGTGCCCTCTGTGCCTCTCCACTAAGGGGAGATGATCAAATCCAGAGCACCAGAGTTCATGTCAGAGGCAGTTCCCGATCCCCCCCAGAACCTTGGAGAATGACCTGTCCATTGGCTATATCTGAACAGAGAATCTAGTTTCTCCCCATGCATTGTTCTTGATTGGTGCAAGCTTGTGCAGGCCCCACATTCATTATTTGGTTTGGACCTGACAATAGTCCAGTGAGATCATTGTGATATGCATACATTCAATGACAGGCAGCATTCCCCAGATGGAGATATTCTGCTTTCTTCTCTGATGAAGACATTTCCAGTCCTGTGGGAAGGAAAAGTAGAATAGCAAAGAGCAGAAGACATCAGAGTCTAAGAGTTGATTGGCAGCTTCTCCACCTTCTGCAAATAGAAGGTGCTTTTTGTGATGTTGCAACTGGGTGTTGTGTTGCATTGATTCTGCAACAATTGTAACTTGGATTTCCCCTTACTTTTCCATCTGCCATTTGTTTCTAACTTTTAAAATTATGAGCCCTCTTCCCTTCCACCTCCCCTCCTTGTGACTGTCTTTAGATTCTATCCTCTTACAAGTATTTAATGAATATGTTTTAAGTGATTGAATGTATTATTTTTCACTTTGGGCTCTCTCATAGCATTTAACAATGCCTTGCATACAGCAAACACTAAAATGGTATTTGTAGATTCAATAAATGGATGATTTGAGCACATCGAAGACATATAATAAAAAACATTCTTTATATACTAAAGAGTTTTATTTTACAGACTTATAAACCTGAATGCTTCTTTCTTCTTCCGCTAATGCAACATGTATATAGTCTTATAAATTAAAATAATATCTATATGAAGATGAAGTCCACAATAATTTAGATGCACATTGTATTTATCCTCTGTTCTGATCTATTCAACTAATGCTTATTGAGTAACCACAATGTCACTAATAATCACTGAGATTAACGTTTGTATTTAACTAGAAAATATATCTATTGTAAAATGCAAATCAATAGTAGGAACACCTTCTATATGAATACTTATATGTTGAGATTTGTTAGCTCTGAAACCAAAAGCATATTGAAATAAACATTTATCCAGGTTATGAGTACCATTAAACACAACTTTGGTGTATATATACTACCTCATTTTCTTTAAATTTAATAATGCAAATAGAATTGTAGCTTATTACTTCTATAGAAAGCTTCATCAGATTTTTAAGGAAGCTAGAAAGCTAATTATAATGCATTATAAATTTGTCTAGAACTAGGTTACTACTATTAATATTTCTTTCAACCAGAATTATATTTAAAGCCACTAGATTCTGATAAACCAAACTCAGTTTTCCAGGTAGTACAATATTTCTTAATGATATAATACTGGATATGTCTTATTTTTACTTGGATATTTGACATGCACAAGTTTATAGATCAGTAGACAATAGAATTTACAATAGGCATCTCCATTTTTCATTTGAGAAGTAAATCAAATGTATGTAAAATAGGACATTTCTTAATAAACATTTGGGTAGACTGTAAGTGTGGTTCATTTATGAGTCACAAAATATGATGTTTAAGTTCAGATAGTTATTGAAAGACAAACATTTATATAAAAAGATAGAAACATATTTAATGGGCATACATAAATCCATTCCATTTATTTATTCAGGTGTGTGTGTCTGTGTGTGTGTGTGTGTGTGTGTGTGTGAGAGAGAGAGAGAGAGAGAGAGAGAGAGAGAGAGAGGGGGAAACAGATAGAGAGACAACATGCATGTGGAAATCAGAGGACATATGAGAGTCTGTTCTACCTTTCTACCATATGGATTCTAGGACTTGAATTCAAGTCATCATGTTTGCCAGGCAAATGCAGTTCCATGCTGGGCCATTTTACCTGCCTTAATGTATACATATTTTTAAATAAAATAATGTACTAAGGTGGCTGAGTCAAAAATAGAGAAACTTCTGTAGTCTTAGATCTTTTAAATCCTACTTTATTTAAGTTTCTTAAACACTTCTAACCCACCAACCAGAGGAAGGGGAGAAAGAACATAAATAAGAAAAAGGGGTTGTGGACCAGTTTAGGTGTAGTTCCTTAGGCCAATTCCACTATGCCTTGTCAGGATACCAGCAGTCTAGTCCAATAGCCAATACCAAACAGCACACAAATCCATAGAGGTGGTACACTCCAGCAGAAACCGCAAGGCTCTGCTGAATCTGAATCTGCATGAGTCCATGAAAGCAGCCAAATTCAACCAAAGTAACACAAGAAGTTCTCTGGAACATTTCTCTCTGTAAAGCGAAGACCAATGAAGACCAGCAAAGAGCAGCGAAGTGCACCATGGCTTAGAAAATCCAAAAGCCTTGTCCCACTCTCCATGGTTCTTTTAATACTCATTTCCATCATCATGGGCCCTTTCATGTATTGTCTGCTCCTACCAAAACATCACATGCCATCTCTTCCGGAAAAACATCACATGACCTCTCCCAAGAGAGCTTTCAGCAAAACAGCACGTGGTAGCACAATTGAGTCTTCAAAGAAATCAGAAATTCCCACTTTAGGTTTCCTTCCTTTAATCATAAATTAGCACTTTATTTTTTAATCATTTGTATATATTAGTTAATTGAAAATAAAATAACTAATGTTTAACCAGTGTCTTTTACATGCTGATTTTTAAGTGTTTATTTTATTTTTATTTATGAGTGTGTGTCTGTATGTGTGTGCATATGCACATATGTGCAGGTACACACAGAGGCAGAAGTGGTTTGTGACCATATATGAGCTTTGGGGTCTGAATTTAGATAATCTCCAAGATCAGGAAGCACTATTAATCTCTACGTCATCTCGTCATATACATTATTTTTAAAGCATGGCGTCCAGTTGATGGTTTTGTCATGTGTGTGGGTGAAGAGCCATCCACTGGAACATGGGCATCCTGCCTGGAACAGCAACCCTAAAGAAAACTGGTGATCCTTACCCCAGTAGTCACCAACTGAGGGAGCTCCTTGGCTATCTGTGGGATTCCATGAATTCTCCCCATCCACTTGATAGTTATGACTGGCTTGATCTATGCATGTCTTGTACATGCCTGCACAACTGCTGGGAGTTCATGTGTACAATCGCCCTGTCGTGTCCAGAATACATTGCTCCACATTAGTCCTCATCAACTTCTAGCGCCTTCAGTCTTCTTACTCTTCTTCATTGATGATGATGCAAGGGAACAGGTGCTTCATCTAGGCCTGGTCATTCTATATTCTCTTAGTCACTGGACTGTGACCAACAGCAAGTCTCTTCTCAAGTTCTATCCACTACAAAGAGAAACCTTGTTAATGAGGGTTGAGAGCTGAACTAGTCTGACAAGATAGAGAAGCCAGATCTGCCAAAGGGTCTTAAGATGCTTCACAAATTACTTCCTTATAGTGTAGAAACGCTATTCCAACTATGCAGACTATCAAATGCAAGTATAAAAATGAAATGTCATGGTTAAGAGAATTGATAGTAGCTGATAGCCATTGTTTGTGAGTTCCATAGGTATATGTGTTGGGGGCCTGCCTATGGGTAGCCTTCCACTTTCTGCCATTTTAGCTACCTATTGTCATTAAATGTAGGGTGTAAGCTTCCAGAATGAGACAACTGAAATTTTACATGGCACTGTTTTAGGGCATTATGTAATCTCACACTATTCTGTCTTTCCTTGGGTGACAATCTTTTATGTCTTCCATATCATCCTAGTCATTTACTGCCTTCTCAAAAGCTAGATTGGGTGTCCAGGGTGGGGGAGCATAGGAAATGTAGCCATTAGGACTCTGTGATTTCACACATACATCAGCAGTTTTCAATTCTATTCTTCATGGACAAGCAAGGACTGTGGATAGCATCATTGGATCATTTCCACTTGTGTGCGATTGGGATCATCATTATGCTGCCTGTTTAATGGATTGAAGGAATCTTGGGAAGGGGTGGGGAGTGGCTCAAAAATCAAACCCAAGTGGCTATCTTCACAGTTAATATGAGAGTAACAACTTGAGAAACACTGTGTTGCAAGTTACAGAAACTGACTCCAAACATTTACTCAGGGACGTAGCTCACACTGCCCCTAACATTGAGTGCATTTCACATTTCACATCTTGAAGTCCAGAGGGAGAGCTGTTTTCAAAGCTAGTGTGTTGTATCACATTAACCAAGACCCAGGCTCTTACTGTATGTGTTACAGTTCTGAAGGGAAAGTCTTCCCCAAAGTAAAATTTACAACTCTAGGGAAAGTCTCTACCCATGAAGTGCCCTCTGAGCAGAGCCTAATGGTTAGAGGCCCACAGGGGTAGAGCCTGGCTACTTGCTTCTCTCATGGAGCTTACACTTTCCCCTTTAAAAAAATTAATTTATCTATTCACTTTACATCCCAATTGTAGTCCTTTCCCTCCTCTTCTTCTGGTCTCACCCTTCCTTCCTCTTCCCTCTTTCCCCTTCGCCTATTCCTCAGAAAAGGTGAGCCATGCCCCGCCCCCCCAATAACCAACCCCAGCTCATCAAGTCACACCATGATTGAATGTGTCCTCTTCTCCTGTAGTCTGGAGAAGCAGGTCCACAAGAGGGAAGTGATCAAAAAGTAGGCAGCACAGTCCATGTCAGAGACAGCCCCTGCTCCCCTTACTAGGGACCCACATGAAGCCTGAGCTGCCTATTGGCTATATCTGTGTAGGGGGTTGAGGTCCAGTCCTTGTAAGGTCCTTGGTTGGTGTGTCAGTCTCCATAAGACCCTCTGGGCCCTGGTTGGTTGGCTCTGTTGGTCTTCTTGTGGAGCTCCTGTCACCTCCTTCCCCTCCCCCTACCCCACTCCCCCCACTGACTTTCCCTTTTCTTTTTTGCTAAGTCATATTGCCCTTTAAGGCAAGGATGTCTAGATGGCAAGCCATTAAAACAAATTATGAAAACTCACTGGGCCTGAGAATATTCAAATGGAAACCATGACTCTGTACTCTCAGTTTATTAGTATAAATGCTAAAGCGGAGGCCCTGGCCAGTTTGATGTTTTGCTAACTCAACTTGATGGTTTGAGTAGGAATGGCCCCCATAGGCTCATATATTTGAAAGCTTAGTCACCTGGAGTAGAACTTTTTGAAAGGATTTTAAGGATTAGGACTTTAAAGGATTAGGGACTTTGTTAGAGTAGATGAGGACTTTTGGGAGTGGGCATGGCCTTGGTGGAGTAGATGTGGCTTGTCGGAGGAAGTGTGTCGGGGGAGCAGGACTGTGAGGTTTCAAAATCCCATACCCAACTCCAGGATATTGCTCTAGGCTATGGCTCCAGTGCTATGAGTGCTGCCCTGCTCCCAAGGCTCCTGCCTTGATGATAATGGACTAACGTTTGGAAGTTGTAACCAAGTCTTCAGTTAAACTAGAAGCTGCTAGAATAGCCTTAATAGAAGCAAGGAGCAATCAACAGCCTAAGGTTGTGTATACACTCTCTACCATAGATCTACAATTTGGTTGAAGCACAGTTTCTTTGCCCCAAAACAGGGATAGCATTACCCAGAGCTGTTTTGTCAAACTGACTGAATGACATTTTTTTCCTGGGTCTCAAATTACATTGTGTTTCTATCAAAGTTTCACACTCAGCCAGTGGTGTTCCTAGTAAAAGAACCCTCTGTCAGTTCTCTTCGGTCAAGGACACACAGATACCTTGCTTCCTTGTCAGCATCCACAAAACAAAGAAGAGAATTAATACATGCATCTGTTTATTAAAGACTAGTTTGAGAAACCACATCTGATAATGTATGTGAAAATGCTCTGTGAATTACCAGGTCCTACACAGCAACAGAGGATGGGGATCATTTACCCCTACAGGACTGGGAGCCATCTGCAGGGCTTGTAGATTAGCCTTTCCTGGTAATGGATTAATGGCAGATGTGCAGCATTAGAAGCTGCATGGATCATTAACCCATGATACCAGCATCGTAGTTACAAAAGTGAACAACTTTATGGAACACATATTAGCAAGAACATTAACAAAATGATCAGGATTTAATGTTTCCTAATGGGCCATTATATCTTTTTTTTTTTTTTTTTTTTTTTTTGTTCGTGAAGTAGATTAAAAAGTACATCAGTCTGTAGCTTAGAGATTAATATTGTTCTAAAGAGCCAGTGTCAGAATGTCTATAGACACGTGGGAACTATCTTTCTTTGGCCTGGAAACTGGGGTTCAGAAAAAAACAGGTGTTTAAAATCATTTCTTAAGAAGTCCAACCAAAATTTACTATCCTACCATCAGAGATATCCCTGATCTGGTAAAAGATTGAGAAGGATTATCCTGGTTTCAATTCTAACTTAGGAATTACTGTAGAAAGAATTGTACATGGTGGCTATAAACCCAGCATTAGGAAGCTGAATGGGAGGACTGCCATGACTTCAAAGCTATGTAACAATTTCCATAGCAGCCAGAGCAACAGTGCGACTAAATGACTCATCTATACCATCCTCCTTAAGACTCATGAAAAACTGCAGAAGAGAGGTCAGAAAATGTCATAAGAGCCAAAGGGTGGAGTGGGAGTGCTGAGGAGCAGTGTTTTCAAGCTATGACAAGGCCATTGTAGCTACAAACTGCTGCAGAAGACCTGAGGGACTTTATGCACTTAACGGGTCCTGGGAGAAGAGAGAGATTTTCTTCAGAGGTGTGGTTACTGATGAGTTACCCACGTGCCCTGCATGCTCATACAAACAGCCACAGCTAAACTCACAGGGCCAAAACCAAAACATCAAAGTAGAGGGAGGACTTGATAGGAAGAGGGACCACATTAGGGGAGGAGGGACAAGGAAGGATGACTGGGGAAGGGTGAAATCCCACAAGTTCAGTATATCCATGTGTGAACTTGTTGGGTAGTAAGAAAAACATAAAATCATCACTATGGTTAAATAGCTTTTGATCTACAGATACCATGAGTTTTACTACAAATGTGGATTTAAACAAGGCTGAAAATAGTTCCACACTCAAAATGTGAAGTGTAAGACATGCCAATTCAAGAAGCCACATAGCTTGCATTTGTTATAAATATGTTTCTACAGAAATATAAGACGTAAGCGTCACAAATAGAAGGCCAGGCATTTAAAATTTACTGTACACACACACATACACACACACACACACACAAAAAAAAACTTCATGATAGTAAATTAGATGCAAAATTATGTATGAAACAATACAGCCCTTGACTTCTCAGAGCGGGTCTTCTATATATTGTGTCTCTGTTTTCTTCATCTGTGGTCACAGATTTTCTCAGTGAACATCATGTACTCCTTGTAGTACAATCTCAGCCAGGATGCTGTGGAAACTAAAGGACCTTTCCTTGTCATGCCCTCCTGGAGCTCTAAAGCTGCCTGTACTTTGCTAAATAACTCCCAAGTCCTTTAGCTCTGGCATAACCCTTAAGGATGATGGCTTTATTGACTAAATGGAAAGAAATATAGTAAAATCAATTTACTGAGTTTTGGACATTTTAATATAGTTTGCTTAACCCATATAAAAATTCCCTTAATATGTTAAGCTAGTTTGTCTGTGTAAATGTGATTTTGTTATCATGAATATTATTTCTTTTAACATGTAGTTGAAGATATTTAGCAGTAGCAATAAAAAACCATTTTTAAAAGTAATGCAATGGAGACATCTAGAACACATGACTTTATCTTCTAATGCAAACCTTACCTCATTTAAGCATCTGATAAAGCAAGATTATACCTATATCCAATCATTTTCTTTCTTTTTTCTTTGTTTGGTTTATTAATTATAAAGTGTTACCTTTAAATACTCAAGTCTGTTTGCTCTTGTTTTGATATGGATGGATTTGTGAATTAGAGTTTTAAATGTAGTTATTTATTTTAGTTGGGAACAATGCAAGCTGAAAACTCATTATATGCCTCCCAGATACACATACACGCATAGACAAATTCAGGCCAGGTCTTTTGAACTGCAACAGTAGTGAGCAAGAAAGGTTAGAAAAAGATAAGTAATAGTTTGTCACAAGTTCTGGAAGTCAAAAGAACACACAGCTATGCTGGTGGTCATAGTTTCGCTATGGACCAGGGTTCTCCTTTTATCTATAGTAGGATTCTGATGGGTTTATGGTGAATGCTTTTAATAAAACAGAAACCACAGAAGCAGGCAAAAGCAAACATAATAATAATGGCCCAATGCTTCTGGCCAGACCAGTTCAGGAGCAATATATATAAGCAATATGGGAAGCACTACATTGAGGTAACCATTCTTACATCGTCACTATAAAATGATTAGAGTATCCAACTGCTTCTTGGGGAAATATTCATCAGAGGATGGTCTTCAGAATACAAGAAATCATATATTTCATCAGAAACCTAAGAACCACAGTGAGTAACCCTACTGCTAAAACAGGGCACTGTCCTTTCCACTACTGCTTTTTCCCACTGCTTACTGCCACCTCTCTGTGCCAATCAGGAGTCTGGTTAGTTTCTCTTGAGAACTAGCTTTGAAGATTATAATCCAGCAAAGAAGCCTTGGGAACTTCTGGGATGAATTGGTCCAACAATCACTGTTCAGCAATCAGCTGGGTTCATGTTTTGTCTTTTATCTAGTATTCACTTGACTGTGATCTCAACTGATTTTCAGAAAAAAAGTAACCGCAAATAACCCATTTGCCTCCCATACTTGGTCTGACAAACAAGTCTCTGTCCTCGCTGACACTAACTTGTTATGCCCCCCTTATCATTGTGTGCATTTTTATCAGACGCAAGAATTGTACTTGTGTTCGGAGAGATGGCTCAGTGGTTTAAGATACTTGTTGCTCTTACAAAGGGCCAGGTTCACTACCCAGCACCTACAAAGTGGTTCCCAGTCATCCACAGCTCATGTTCCAGAGGATCAGATGTTTGTTTGTTTGTTTGTTTGTTTTCTGTTTTCTTCAAGCCCCAAGCAAGCCCATGAGGCACAAACACACACAGCCAAATCACTCACACATTGAGTAAAATAAATAAGTCTAAAAGAAAAGAATTGGCCCCCCTCAATAATAATTACCAAATTTCAGACACAGATGCTAGCTGGAAGACCCAATTTATGTGGAATTAAAACCAAGCTAAGAAGCTATAATTTATACACCCCAGGGTAGAATCCATTATTACCAGGAGAATGATTGTATAAAAGACCCGGAATGTTTTCCAGAGTAGTTCCTGGTACTTTATGATGAGATGATGGCTCTAACACATTTATGCATTTCCATTAAATCACAGGTACACCTTTATTTTATGTTAATAAATAAATATGCATTGCGTGTGATACATTCTATTATAAGCTATTGAAGTTTAGAACAATTTTCATCATCATGAATCATGGAATAGCAGGACTTATTAATTAACTGCCAAAGTTACCAATAAATTCATTCTTTATTAATTGTAAATAGTGCCCAAACATGACCAATGGATTGCATATTCCTCTATAAAATTCTCTTTTCTCTGGCCTCACACAATCAATCTTTCTTTGATAATGACAGCTTTTATTTCCTCCTGTCCTTTTTCTCCACACAGTACTCCCCAAGTCAATGATGGCAAAAGGCAGCAAGCAATCTCTCTGGTCTCTTACTACAAATGAGTCCTCTTGGCTGGGTTACGAATGTTGTTTCAATCCTTAAAGTATGGCAAGGAGTTGAGAGAAGGGCCCTCCTTGTTATTTCACGGGTTATTTTGCACATGACAGAAAGGAACTGGCCTATTTTCAGCTTCTTTCCATTTGACTGTCCATCTTTAACTATGTGATGTCCATCTAGCCTTATCTGAAATCCTTTGGTGTGTTCTATGTGTCTGATCCTTCTTTTATTTCCAGTGTTCTTTATGGATGACCATGTAATATCATGTGCCATATCTTAAAATGCTACAGAAACATGGGGAAAGAGAGTTAGAAGCACTCCTGTTTCTATATAACTTAGATGGTTCATATTCTCCAGCTATATCCTCATGTCTTACCCTGCATTGATGTAAAAATGTCCCTCTCAATATCATGTATGAAAAGTTCATTTTGGGAAGTCAGCAAGATGTCTCCAAGAGTAAAAGTGCTGCTGGCTGTGCAGTCCTCATTACCTAAATTCAATACCAAGAACCCACATGAAGGGAAAATGAGAAAACTGACTCCAAATGTAATGATTTGATCTCCATGGGTGATGGTACATGAGCCCACATACACATACTATGTGCTTACACACACACACACACACACACACACACACACACACACACACACACA
>OU015743.1:98980745-98992841 GCA_907169655.1 Acomys percivali | reverse complement strand
CACACACACACACACACACACACACACACACACACACACACACACACTTTTAAAAACTGCTAATTTAAAACAATACTAACTTAAGTCTTTCCCTAGGAAAAGGGTGGTGTATTATATATCATTAAACTTTGAAGAAGACTTCCTCACTTCCAAAATGTAGACAAAGTCACTGGAATTGAAATCAAAGTTTTATACAATATATGTCAAGTACTGTTGTGCTGACACTTGGCATTGGTCTGAAACTAGACACTACTAAACAGGTCAGTGCAAATGAAACTTCTCCATGAAATACAAAGGGAAAGATCAACTATTTTAATTTCCCCTTGATTTAAAGTAGAAACAGCAGCTTACAGAGGCTTTTTGTTACTGTGTTACCTAAAGGTGGCACAAGGGTGAGAATGCCAGTCAAGTGGCACCCAAGTCTCACTCACCAGCTTTGCTGTACAATGTCTGCCTAGTGCTGTGAGGCCTTCTTCAACCACGGGTCATCAGAAACACTTCCCTTCACAAAGGACACAGACCCTCAGGGAAAGGAAAATTTTAACACTTTAATTTTTTTCCTTTGGTGTTTTTCTCCACAATCTCTAAATTAACTTTTAAGCTTCTAGAGCATTCCCAGAAAAAGAATCGGCCCAGGATAGATTGGATTGTATAGCCTCAGAGACAAAATGGCATGTCCTACTTATTAGTCTTACTTACTAAATGAGTCACCTGCACCCCCCCCAAACCTGTATTCCTTTATAATATGTTTCAGTAGACCTGCTTGACTGATGTTAAACACCAAACAGCATGCCGCTGGGCCTTACCATCACTTGATATGTGCTCTAGGCATCACTCACTCCGTCAGACCATGTCAGCCTACAGAACCTAAACGATACATAAACAGCTCTGAATTAGGCTTTTTAATTTTGCATCCTCTCATGCATTTGACACAGATTATGCACCTTAGATTATAAAGTGCTAATTAAGACATGAATTATTTTACACTGTGCTGAGTTAAGAACACTGATTCAGATCTTGTGGCCTCACGAGACATTTAAGTTTATAATGATGAATCTGTGGTGCAATTATTTTTTCACGAAGAGCAAACCTATGCCATGAGAAGACTGTGTTTAGGCAAAGGGAAAACAGAGCCAGATAGGCAATATTCCCAAGTCCTAATTATTGAGATCTGCACTTCAGGGCTCTTAAACTGTTCAGAGGAAGCACGCTACGTATTCTAAAATCTGTAAGGTATAATTTTTGTTTGTTTTTTCCTCCTTTCGATGTTTAATTTTTGTTGTCCACTCACTCGCCCTGCCTTCTCTTATGTTGGTCTTCATTTGTAATAACCTCACACAGCCATCATTTGAAATACTCATCATAACATTATGATCCCACAAAGAAGTCCATTCTTGGAAACAGCCTAAGATAGAGGAAAAACTGGATAGAGGTGAAACTGTGAAAAGAAAGAGTCTATCTACTTTAAATAATTAGATGTATATTCATGTAGGCATGTCTCAAAATTATAGATATGTATGTTATGGGAGAACCCATGTGCTTTGAGAGTACTCACTATGTGTAAGGCAAATGCCACTGCCTCCTGCCAGAAGCATATACGTCATGATAGGCTGATTGAGAGGATTCCAAATACTGTGCAGAAAGCTTCAGTTGTAGCATTTTAAAAAGACAAGCTAAAAGTGCTTTCCTTTAATTAGGGAAATTAAAGCTAACTAGATTAATGACAGCTAGCAAGAATAAGATCATTCACTTTCTAGTGTGAACAAATTAATGGTTTGGAAGCACCCTCAGCTTTTCAAACAAAAGAAGATATCCTGATGACTCCAATCTATACCACCAATATTTTAAAGAAAAATGCCCTACATTATCATTCTCTTAGAAAAAAAGTGGATGATAATAAAACAGTATTTGCTACTTAGCTGCTCGTTATACTTCGGATACCTGCAGGCTATAAAGGTAGTAATTACTTCCTCTTTTTTAGATGAAAGACACAGGTAACGTTGACAAAAAGAATATCCAAATTTCCAAACTAGCACTTACAGCGAATCAAAAGTTGAAAAACATGTGTGAGTAGTAGTCTCAAAATGAATACAGTTGTAGATCATCTTACCTACTATCTACAGCAAAATGCCAGCCCTCCTTTCTCTGGGCACACCACTACTGTTTGAATGTGAAATGTCCCTCACAGGATCACACCTTTTAACAGTTGGTGCCCAGCTAAAAGTAATGTTTGGGAGGTGGCACTTCTCCAGAGTAAGGGGGTCCCTGGGGTGAGAGGACTTCCTGGCTTTGCTTCCAGTCCATCTGTGCTTCCTGGTCCATCAAGACCTGAACATGCAGCCTGCCACTTCACCTACCCGGGTAGGAGTGGGTCCATCCTCCAAATCTTCACGCTGTAAATGACTTTGAAACCATGAGACGAAATGAGCCCTTCTTTCCTTAAGTCTTTTTCTAGGTATTTGGTAATAACAATGTAAAAATAACTAATATATGCAAGTAAGATGTATTAAGGGATCCCTAAAAGTACAGGTGAGCATAAAAGCACCAGGAAGCTGTTAGCACACAACAAAGATCACCCTCTGGAACTGTATTTGACTTATTGTCTTGAGGCTTCCAGATCCTATAGGATGCCTCTTAGAAACTCCCCAAGCTAGGTACTTAGCCCCTAGAGACAGGTGCTAACAGATAAGTCTATAGAAAGGTTTTAAATGCAGCCAAATTTATAATTAATCAGATTTCTTTCCAGGCTTCATAATTATTTGATCAAAGGAAGCAATTACAAAAAAAATTATTTATTAGCACAGATCTTAACAACACTCATAGTACAAAAACAGCAGTATTATTCTATTTACCAAATTACCTTTTAAAAACACAGCAATTGAAATACTATATGGCATTTCATTCTTTTAAAAATATATCACATTAAAGCAGTTTTTTTACTCTAACTTTTTTTGTTTTTTGTTTTTTTAATCTGAACTGAAAAACAAAGAAGGATAGTCTTTCCAGGTGGTAAATGGAACAAAAACAAACGTGAATAGATATTTTTCCTTTGTGCTTCGTGCCCGCACTAATGTGTTATATTTATAGTTTAGTGTATTCATAAATCACGCACACATTTGCATGTCTACACACATTCTACCTAATTTGCACAAAGGTAGAACAATTTTATGGTCTCAAAAGTCCAATTAGCATAAAAGGCATAACATTGTAATCAAATAATTATTGGTTAACATGAAGATAAAGAAGCCAGATGTGTTGAATCAGATGGTAATTACCTAAGTAAACTACAGATGTTAAAAATTCATAGATTACAAAAGAAATATATATCATTTCAATAAAATTCACATATAAAGACATCTTAACATGTATGTATGTGAAAGTAGCATAGCATAAGTGTAGATATTTATGAGTGTATATTATAATAGTTTAATAATAATACTTGGCATATAACTTATATAATGTGTCGATATTCAAGTATTCGACAATCAGAGAGATCCTGGTTTGGTTATATAGACAAATTTTGTATTATGCAAAAGTAGAGGAAGCAACATGAATGGAGTTGTGGATGTGAATGGGCCAAGTAAAACCTAATCACTGAGAAAGAAAGATAATAGCGTTAAAAAGACAGGCAGGCTTTCTTGCAGATTGCAAATGCCGTATGGCTCTTCACTGTGCTTCTCCTTAACCCTTTAAGGATTCTAAAGCACCGATCACAGTTGCCAAGATGTGGACTCACCTTAGATGTCCACTGATGGAGAAGATAAAGTGTGATACATACTCAGTGGAGTATTATTCAGCCATAAGCAGTGAATGAAATCTCATCTGAGAGAACCTGGATGAAACAAAAGTGAAGTGAGTCAGACACAGAGAGAGACTGCCCGTTTTTACTCCTATATTTTTATGCTGTGAGTCTAGGTAAAGCACAGGGTCTCACAAACAAAACTCAAATAATCATCACTAGGGCTTAGGAAGCAGTTATAGTTTGGGTCTATTATATCCCCAAGTCACATGTATTGGTTGCCAATATCCTGTAGATAGTGAAGACATTAGAAGTTGAGTCCCCCTGGAAAGAATAAAGGTCAAAGGATATATGCCCATGAACGGGATATTAGGACACTAATTATCTATCTATCTATCTGTCTATCTATCTATCTATCTATCTATCTATCTATCTATCTATCTATCCTTATCTGCTTTTAACTTTTTTAAACTGAGTAGCTTTCCACTGCCATAGACTAAAGTAATAGGCCAAGTGACATGATGGACGAAACCTTTGTGACCATAAACAAGAAAAAAAAAAAAAAAAAAAAAAAAGAAAAACAAGTTGATTACCTCAGGTATTTTCTCAATGACTGAAATCTGACTAAACACTGGAAGGTGGCAGGGAGGCATACTAGATAGAGGTTGAAGATGAAACACCACAAAACAGTTAAGAAGGAATTAATTCAAATGTACGGAGGTACATGAAGATGACAACAAACCAGCATTCATTCAAAATGGTTAGAGAAAAACCTTGAATGTTTCTAATACAAAGAAATGAGGGCAATGCTAAGCAGACTATATTGTATACACAGTGTGCCCTACAAAACTATAATTCAGGTATATCTTTAAAAAGTTGTTTTTGAATATTTCATTTACTTCACTTCCTCTAATGAGATGAATAATTTATTCAGTCATTATTAAGAAAGCAGTAGGTTCTGATTGGCTCTTTTCAACATCAAATGAATGGTCAAAATAACATAAAAGAATTATTGTTTTCTTTCCACTTCTGAACACATTCTTAATAATTTTAATTTTCATTATATATGAAGAGATTCTTTTTTTTATTAATTTATTCTTGTTACATCTCAAGGGTTATCCCATCCCTTGTATCCTCCCATTCTTCCCTCCCTCCCATTTTCCCCTTATTCCCCTCCCCTATGACTGTTTCTGAGGGGGATTACCTCCCTCTGTATATGCTTATAGGGTATCAAGTCTCTTCTCGGTGACCTGCTGTCCTTCCTCTGAGTCTTTAAAAACATGAGACTTTACCGGAATAGTCAAGCCTCTCACTGACTACCCCACACATGTTTTCTACCCCTGTCTCCAGAGATTACATTTACTCCATTTAGTTATGTTTTCTATTCTTATATTCTGTATCATTGTACTTAACTTTTTTATCTAGAGGTGAATTTTTTTAAGGTTTAAAGATTCTTCTAGTGTATGAATCAAAATGGAAAGATCTTGGAAGTCACCACCCTTTCCTATTATATATATAAAACTACAGACATAAGACTGAGCAGCTCTTAAATATACAGGACAAATGGAACCACAACAAAATTGGCAGTCCAGATCAGAGCTGTGGATGCAGAAAATCATGTTGTACAAAACAGAATATCACAAGCAGAAATCTCTGGTGTGATCTTCACCGGGGCAGGGAAACCCAGTCTCTGTGAGTGAGACAGACTTCTCTGTCCAAGTGTTAAGAGTTAAAAGCATCAGAGAACCGTAAGAATGATCAGAGGACCCACAGGCTTTCTTCGGTGTTATTGTTCAGGGCTCAGCACACTTCTCACAATACTCAGTTATATCTCCATGTACCATTCTCAGGGAAGGGAAAGAAACTAGTCTGAAATGTGCCACAACATTCTGTTCCTTACATGATCTTTCACATTTTCCACCACAGAAACAACTTGGTGAGCTTCTTTCCACTTTTTCCCAGTCACATCCATCCTCTAAATTCCTGCAAATCAGATATTTGGCTGCCCAGATGGACTTTGGGTATAGCTTGATTTTTTTTCTTTTTTCTAGTTATTTATTTATTTAATCATTTTATAATATGATGGCAGCCCACTCCCTCCTCTCACCAAAGTCCTACCCTTATGACTCTCTCCACCTCTTCTTCCCTCCCATTCTTCTCAGGGAATAGGAGGCACTCCATAAGTACCCACTCACCCTGGCACATTAAGACATAGCAGGGCTAAGCAACCTCTCCTACTGAGGCCAGACAAAGCAACCCAGCTCAGGTAAAGAGATCCAAAGGCATGCAACAGAGCTACTGACAGCCCCTACGCCCATTGTTAGAGAACCCACATGATGACCAAGCTGCAAATTTCCTTCATATGTGTAGGCATAGGTCCAGCCCTTGCATGTTCTTTTGCTGGCGGCTCAGTCTCTGTGAGCCCCCATGGGCGCAGGTTACTTTACTCTGTAGGTCTTCTGGTGGTGTCCTCAACCCCCTCTGGCTTCCCTTAATCCTTCCTCTCATTCTTCCACAAAATTCCCCGAGCTCAGCCTATTATTTGGCTGTGGGTCTCTGCATCTGTTTCCATCAATTGTTGGATGAAGACTCTTAGAGGACTAGGTTCATCTCTGCAAGCATAGCAAAGTATTATTAATAGTGTCAGGGGTTGGCTGCCTCCTATATGGTGCATCTCAAGCTGGGCCAGCCGTTGGTTTGCCATTCCCTCAATCTCTGTTCCATATTTATCCATGTATATCTTGTAGGCAGGACAAATTTTGGGCCTAAGGTTTTATGGGTGGGTTGGTTTCCCTCTGTTTCCACTGGGAGTCTCACCTGACTATGAGAGGTGGCAATTACAGGTTTCATAGCCCCCAATACACACACACACACACACACACACACACACACACACACAGAGTCTCAGCCAGGGTCACCACAATGGACTCACAGGAGCCTCCCCATCCCAGAGATGCCCCCCACTGGTCTCCATCTTTCTTCAGGTCCTTCTCTCACCCACTTGATCTCTCCCCAAACCTGATCCCTACGCCCATTTCCCTCCCCATCCCTTCTCTCTCATCCAGTTTTCTCCCTCCATCTACTTCAGATGTGTATTTTATTTCCCGTTGTATCTTCTCTTGGGCCCTCCATGTCACTCAGTTTCTTTTGGTCTGTCCATTGTAGCATGGTTATCCTGTATTTTATGGCTAATATCCACCCATAAGTGAGTATATACCATGTGTGTCTTTGTGGGTCTGGGTTACCTCACTTAGGAGGATATTTTCTAGTTCCATTAATTTACTTTCAAATTGCATGGTTTTTTAAAAAATAACTGAGTAGTGTTCCACTGGGTAAATGTACCGTATTTTCTTTATCCATTTTTTTTGGCTGAAGGACTTCCAGGTTGTTTCCAATTTTTGACTATTACAAATAAAGCTGCTATAAGCACGGTTGAGCAAGTGTCCTTGTGGTATGGTGAAGCATCTTTTGGGTATATGCCCAGTATGGTATAGCTGTGTCTTGAGGTAGAACTATTCCTATTTTCTGAAACATTGCTATTTGATTTCCAAAGTGGTTGTACAAGTTTTCATTCCCACCAGCAATGAAGAAGTGTTCCTCTTGCTCCACATCCTTTCCAGCAGGAACTGTTGCTTGAGTTTTTGAACTTAGCCATTCTGACTGGTATAGCATGGAATTTCAGAGTCATTTTGATTTACATTTCCTCAATCACTAAGAGCATTGAACATTTCTATAAGTGCTTCTCATCCATTAGAGATTGCTCTGTTGAAAGTTCTCTGTTTAGCGATGTACCCCATTTTCAACTGGGTTGTTTGGTTTGTTGGCGTTTAATTTCTTGAATTTTTATGTATTTTAGATATTAGCCCTCTGTGAGATGTAGAGTTGGTCAAGATTTTTCCCATTTTCTGAGCTGTTGTTTGTCCTATTGACAGTATCCTTTGCTTTACAGATTCTTTTCAGTTGTACGAGGTCCCATTTATTACCTGTTGATCATAATACCTGAGCCACTGGTGTTCTATTCAGGAAGTTATCTCTTGTGCCAATGAGTTCAAGGTTATTCTCCATGTTATTTTCTATTAGATTTAGTGTATCTGGTTTTATGATGAGTTCTTTGATCTTGGTCCTTCATGAGGGCTTTGTTGCCTACGACTTCAAATATTCTTAAACCATATAATCTTCATCTTAGCTTTTTTCCATCCACAGAATCTTCTATCAGTTTCCCAAATATTCAAACCCTTTTAACATCTAGGTCTTCACCTTTCCCATGATATTTAATTCTATTAATAGTTTTTATTTTCCTTCAATAAATTATTTCTCAAGTTCTTTAAGATTATTTTATTGTACACAACTGTAAAAATGAGAAATTGAGTATATAAATTCCCAATGGCTAGTCCTCACATTGCAGACTGACTTTTAAATAAGTATGTTTGTATGTATACATGTATGTATGTATGTATGTATACATGTATGTATGAAGGAGAGATAAACATGTTTTTGTTTAGATCAAAAGTGAGGGATGAGAAAAAGACATGTGAGAGAGCAGATGATGTTTATCACCTTAGAAGTCAAACCACCATGTGGGAGAGATTGGTTATTAAGCACCTGAAAAACATCCTTGAACAAATGCTGAGAGGAGGTGTAAATGTGAGCCAAAAACAAGAGGCGGGGCCTTTGGAGACTTGGGATAGTTTTGGCTGTTCATTCATTGCTCCACTTTGAGATGCTCATAAAGAGAATCACTCAAAGGAAGGTTTCAGGGCTCCTTGCTCCTGCTGAGGTTCTGAGTTCTGGTTGCTCCAAGTTCCAGAGAAGAAGTCCTGTTGATTACACTAGGAGAATCATTCCTCAGAACTGATATCCTTACGGTTTCATTATTGTATTCTTTACTCTTCTTTTCCTATTATTTAGGTTGATCAGATTATAAGTGAGGTACTCTCGGTTAATAAGTTCATAATAAAATATATTTGCTAAGAAAATTGAGCCTACGTATGTATGTATGTATGTATGTATGTATGTATGTATGTATGTGTATGAACACACAGTTTCATTATGGGTCTAGGGTATCCTTAAACAGCCTCAATGCTCCCACCTTTGCTTCTTAAGTGCTAGCATTACAGAGATGTCCCACCTCCACTTTTGGGCTTTCAGACTCTTATTTATATTTAACATCAATGACACGTACCATATTACTATGGCCTGTAGGAAGACATGAGAAAGCATGAGCCAATGATAGATTTTCCCCAGTGGAGGCTTGAATAGTCTGTAGGTGTTTCTATAGCAGCTGTTCTAATTGTATGAATATAATACATAATTACTGTATATTTGAATCAATGAGAAGTGGGAAAGGATAATGAAGTCTTGAGTAGATTTTGTATTGTTGATATGAGCATAGCCATGTCAAGGACCACATTTATTCACACTCATGAAAATGATAAAGCCTTCCCAGAGTCAGGCACCAAGAAATCCAAGTCTTCCTCTGGTCCACATACAGATGTTTAGCTAAAACCATTGTGTACAGAAACTATCAACCACAGCTTCTTCTTCCCTGAGAACTGTCACTCTGGCCTGCTGCCCTACAGAGACCCTCAACTAAGATGAACTGACCTATCTTCTCCTCTGGTGTGAGATCCTTAAATAGTTCAGGTTGCAACAATAAGTCTTTGTATTATAATAGCTAAATACTTAAGCATCTCTGTGAAGCACTATTTTCTGCATATCATATAAACCTACCACTCCCCCTAAAATATTAGGTGTAAAGAAAGTAATTAGATATGTAGAAAGTTACCTTGACACTTAGAATTCACTATCTGAAATAAACAGGTATTTTACTGACATGATTTTATTGTATAAACACAAATTCTAGCCAACTTTTATGTGAACTTCCCTGTAGCATTACTTTGTTTGCTGCCAGTTGGTCTGGTAAGTGATGAAACAAGGTGAAAAGACTAAGAAGACATAAGTCTATGTAACAATGATACAAATTGTAGCCAACTTTTATGTGAACTTCCCTGTAACATTACTTTGCTGTCAGTTGGCCTGGTAAGTGATGAAACAAGGTGAAAAGACTAAGAAGACATAAGTCTATGTAACAATGAATTCAAATTTTAGTACATGCAATAGAAACATAGTATGGTTTATAAATGGTTTTATCTCTAGAGATAAGTAAGAATTATGCTGAGTGGTTTTATGGGTTTAATAAATAGGTATAATTTGTGTTTTATTTGTATAAATTTTAGTCAAAGTCATATTGAAAGAAACTTGTTTTCCACAATAGCAAAGGTCACTGGATATGATCTATGAATTTTGAGATCATGCTAATTCATCCTGAACATAATGAATTCTGGTAAGATGGGAAAACACATAGCTCTTCTATATTAATCGGGACTAACTGTAAAAAACTGAATCTGATGACAAGGAAGTGGAGCCATTGGTGCACGTCTCTGCAGTTTGCCTGTAGGTAAATTGCCTTGCATTAATCCAAATTCACCAATCAAAGAAATTATTTTTTGTAATATTTTACCCACTGAGAGCTGAAAATGAGACATATAGCAAATCAACAGATCTTAAAAATGAATTGAAATATTTTATTGTCAAAAGGCACTATTGCTATAGAGGTAATTGAATAACAAACCAACAAGCAAAAAGAAAAAAAAGTAAAAGGTTTTATTATTGGCATAATTTCAGGAATGCCTATAAAGGTCCCTTAGATGCCTTAAGCTGAGGATAATCTAACCACTGAGTTGCTTTGCCCAGGAATACATTCGGGCTGCTTGTGGCCTCCTGGCTTACCCTATGCAGCCGAATATCTGGTGTGCTTTCTTTACTGCACTTGTTCAGAGCTCAAGACTGATGACATTCAGTCTTATCATTTGCAATTCAAGAGCTTTCTCCTTCCCACCAGCTTCTTTATGCTTGAGAGTCCCAACCACCATGTTCCAGAAACTTTTAAAAGATGGCTGTCTGCAGATCACCAAGAAGAGACTTGATACCCTATGAGCATATACAGAGGGAGGTAATCCCTCTGAGGAACAGTCATAGGGGAGGGGAATAAGGGGAAAATGGGAGGGAGGGGAGAATGGGAGGATACAAGGGATGGGATAACCATAGAGATGTAACAAGAATAAATTAATAAAAAAATAAAATAAAATAAAATAAATAAAATAAAATAAAATAAAATAAAAAAGTTGGCTGTCTGAAAATAGCCAGAGGAGCAGGGATCCTGATGCTCAGATGACCAACTACCTCTGGCCTGGTAGCCAAGGCCATGTATGGAAGGAACTGCTCCAGAAAAGTGTCCGGCCTGAATGACAACAGGGCCTACTAAGGACGCAAGGAAGATGTGAACTCAACAGAGTATTACCTTGCTTCTTCTCCACTGGCAGTCTAGCTACGTGGTGCCCTAACCTGAGCTCCATCCACCCTCTTGACTATCCCTATGCAGTGCCCTAACCTGGGCACCCACCTTTCACTCATCCAACTCCCCAACTATGCAGTACCCTAGCCTAGGCTCCATCCATTCCCCAAGCTCTTCTTTAACCCTGGCCCTGGGGCCACCCACCTGCCCTGCATTATTATTCCTTCTATTTATGCTTTCACAGGGGCAATTGAAATCCTTCTTTATTTGTATCCTCCTTAGATTTCTATTGCTGTGATAAAGACTCTAACCAAAAAGCCACTTGAGGAAGAAAGGATTTATTTAGTTCATAGTTTATTTACTTTACATCTTAGAAGTTAGATGTAGCTTAGAGTTAGAGCAGCAACTCAAGGCAGCCACCTGTGGGCAAGCACTAAAGCATATGCCGAGAAGAAGCACTGCTTACTGACTTGCTTTCCCTGGCTTGCTGGGCCTGCTATTTTGCAGGGAGTGGGATATTTTTATTTCATATTGCAATTTGATTACAATGTTTATCCCTTCCCTTTTCTCCCTCCAAAACTTCTCATATACCACTTTCTATTCTCCTTCAAATTTATGGTCTCTCTTTTTAATCAATTGTTATTTTGCACACATACATATATTTCTATAAGTATATATATTCCAAAATATAGCCTGTTGTGTCCATATAGTCTTACTTGTATGTCTGTTTTCAGAGATGAACATTTGGCAGTGGACAATGAATTGGTGTGTTCCTCCTTGGGAAGGGTCATTTTTCCCATCCCAAGCTTTCCTCAGTTACCTACAATTCTTTATGTAGAGTTGAGGCCTCATAGGCTTTTCCCTGTCCAGTTTGGCTCAGTCTGATTTATTATACCTTCAGGACCACCTGCCCAGAACAACAATACCCACAGTGGTTGGGCCCCTTTATATCAAATAATAATAATAATAATAATAATAATAATAATAATAATAATAATAATAA
>OU015743.1:98938373-98975059 GCA_907169655.1 Acomys percivali | reverse complement strand
GGAGGGAGGGGAGAATGGGAGGATACAAGGGATGGGATAACCATAGAAATGTAACAAGAATAAATTAATTAAAAAAAATGTCACTCAGGAAAAAAAAAAAGAAAAGCTGAAATAAACTTATACATATTTATACTATAAAATAAATAAATAAATAAATAAAAGTAAAAAAAAAAAAAAAAAAAAAAAAAAGAATGTTTGTTATACCACGGAAAATGTTATGTCCAAGGAATTATGTAAGGTGATTTATTTCCATGAGAATTCTACTTATATTCTGGCCATTGTGTGGAGTGGACTTAATTAAAATATGTAACATTGAGAACAACATAGACTAGTTTATATTGTTTTTGGGACAGGGTCTCACTATGTAACTCTGGCTGGTCTGGAACTCTCTATGTTAGATCAGGCTGGTCCTAAGCTCACAGACGCACCTGCCTCTGCCTCACATGTCCAGGAATTAAAGGGCTGTGTTACCATTCCCAGATAAGTACAGCATGTCTTTGAGATCCACTAAGGATTTCGTATTTTAGTAAAAGTCAAATTATAATGTGACCATTATCAACTTTATTTTATCCATAAAGTTGCTACGACTTAACACAGTGAAAAGCTTCTCACTATCAGTGGATCTCCCTTTAAAGTTCCAGCAAGGACTTAGATTATTCAAGGTTTTACAGTCTTCCTCCATAATTATACCATATGTCATCATTTTCTACATAATTCTTTTTTTTATGTTTTCTATGGTCCTTCTTTAATCTAGCAGTTATAAATGAAATGTCACTAAAATATATGTGCCTAAATCTTTGCTTTAAAAATATGGAGACTAGTTTTCTCTTAAGAGTTTTCAGTCTGGTTTAAAATATAAAAGAACTGCAGGGCGTAGTAGTTCATGCCTTTAATCCCAGCACTCAGAAGGTAGAGGCAGGAGGATTTCTGTGAGTTGAAGTCCAGCCTTGCCTACAAAGTGAGTTACAGAATAGCCAGCCTCTGTTACACATAGAAGCACCCTGTCTTGAAAGAAATGACAAAATAACAGCTAGAAGAGGTGGTCATGGGCCTGGTTTTAAACACACATGTGCACACACAAATGCACACACACACCAATCTGCACGCACTCTTTCATTGGAAGCTGGATAGAAAAGTGCAAGTCTGAGGAAAAATTCTTCTTGCTCTCATCCACCAACAGGGCTACTATAAATTATCTGCAACATACACCTGAAGGTGTTTTCAAGGGAAGATTTCAAGATGAGAAATCAAAAAATCTGTGGCTATGGTCCAGCTGTGGGGTGAATTGTGCTCCTCCTCAGAAGCCTGGGTGTCCAGTGTTCATGTGTCATGTCTCTCCTGGAAGATGGTTAGCAATGTCAAAATAGTTTTACAGAACCTGATTCCACCCCACCGGTCAGCCAGGACCCTTCTGCTAAGATGATTACAAAGCACTAATCTATCCACTCTGCTCCATCTCCCAGGAGCCTGGAACAGATGTCTACAACTCACCCATATCTAGCTCTCTTTGGAACTATCTCTACACAAACTGCCTCGAGTACTCAAGGTCAAGATATTTTCTCTTAGGACTCACAGATGGCGGCTCTCATTATTTCATACCTTAGAAGTGGTCCTCATGGGTGAAGCTAGAATCAGAAAGCTCTGAAAATCTGCTTACATCATCCCTGTCCTCTGAGTTATTTTTCTCTCACCACATCTTCATCTGTTAGGGCTCTGCACCCCACATAGCACATAAATTCAGTCTAAATAGAGATTAAACTGCACAGAGAAAATATCCTGAGACTATCCATGCAACCTTTGACTTCCAAAGGCTGTAGAGATAGCCTGTCCTGCCTCAGAATCCATTTCACAGCAGCAGCCGCGAAAGGCCCTAAAGCTAATTCAGTACTGTATACTCATGGAGGATGAAAGTAGGTGCATTCTTTTTTTTTTTATTAATTTACTCATATTACATCTTAATTGTTAGCCCATCCCTTGTATCCTCCCTTTCTTTCCTCCCTCCTGCTTCCCCTCCCCACTCCCTTCCCCTATGTCTGTGACTGAAGGGGACCTCCTCCCCCTGTATATGCTCCTAGGGTATCGAGTCTCTTCTTGGTGACTTATTATCTTTCCTCTGAGTGCCACCAGGCCTCCCCATCCAAGGGACATGGTCCAATATGGGGCACCAGAGTTTGTGTGAAAGTCAGATCTCCTTCTCCACTTAACAGTGGAGAATGTTCTGTCCATCGGCTAGACTGGGTCGGGGTTCGAAGTTTACTGCCTATATTTTCCTTGGCTGGTGCCATAGATTGAGGAGGACCCCAGGGCCCAGACCTGCCTGTAGTTTTCCAGGGCCCCCTGGATCCTTCTATTTCCTCATTCTCCCAGGACACTAGTCCAAGGGGTACGCCCCCATGAAAAACTTTACCTACCAGGAGAGTGGGTCAGAGGTGAGTAAGTGCATTCTTAGGTTTTTAATTAAATTTCTAATGGTTGTATACCACCAAAAAGCATTTTGAATGGTTTATAAGCATGAACTCAATCCGCAAAATGCCCGTCATGTAAATGTTGTTAAAGTCATTTTACACACAAGAGAATGAGTCTCGCCTACAAGGTTCAGGCATTCGCCTGGGTTGCCTATCTTGTGAATGAATGTGAACCTCAGACCCAGGTAGTCAGACTCCAGACTTCATGCTCTTCCCCATGTCACTGAGCACCCGTATGCCACGGCAAAGGAAAGCATTCGCTCTCCCAGAAGCCCATTGCTGAGTTGAGTTTTAAATCCACCGAAGAGTGAGGGTATGTACTTCCTCTTGGCAGCTTTATGATCTGAAAATTAACAGTAAGAGAGCATGCATCACCACTGTGGGCCCATCCCACTGTGTGAAAGGCAAGCCTTGCCTGCAGGCCTCCTCCAACAGCTCATGCTTTTTCTGAAGTTTACGGTGTTTCTCAGCTTGTCCTCCCAGTTTTTGGAGTCCCAAGGCATCTTGAGATGAATTTTCTGTCTCTGAAACACCAGCTTGCCCTGGTGACTCCTTGCCCAGTGGCCCAGGCCAGCCCTTTTACTTCTTGCCGAACAAGCAGCCAATGGAGGACTTGATTCCCTTCTTCTTTGGGGCTTTGTGGAGAAGCACTACTGGGGCAGGGTGTCTGTCACCTGCAGACTGAACAGCTGAAGGAGCCTGGCAGCCACCTCCCTCCACACTCTTCAAGGACCAATCACGGGGCAGGTGCTCATTTCCTGGCTGGGGCAGAGCATGTGAAAGCAAGAGACCTCAGTGGAATGGGCAGCCTGCAACTCCAATAAAGGCCTTATTTTTCTTGTGGGGAAAAACAGAGAGAGAGAGAAAGAGAGAGAGAGAGAGAGAGAGAGAGAGAGAGAGAGAGAGAGAGAATGAGAATGAGAATGAGAATGAGAATGAGAATGAGAATGAGAATGAGAGAGAGAATATATCTGTATGTTCAGGAATGCATGTGGTGGGGCTGAGGAGATGTCTCAGCCAGTCAATGCCTTCCACACAGCCATGAGGACCTGCTTTTGGATTTCAAGCATCGATGTAAAAGCTCTGTGGTGATACATGGAAAGAGACAGCAAACCCCTGAGCGCCCTGGCCAGCTAATCCATCCAGTGGGTGATCACTGAGTTTCCTGAGAGACTCAGTCTCAAAAGGCAAGTTAGAGAGCAATTGAGGAAGACATCTTGACTCAACCACTGACCTCACACTCACTTGAACATGTGGACATGGACACACTACATACATAGACATTACACATATGCATAAGTAGAGGCACACCCATTTGCATACACATGTGAATATACATACTACATACACAGATATTACATACATGGGCATATGTTTACCCAGTTGCACATGTGCACATACACGCTACATGCACAGATATTACACATGTATGCAAGGACATGAATGGCCACTTGTCACATTTGTATATACACACTATATACATTAAACATATGTACACATACACAAAGATTGTGCAGTGAATTTGTTTTTGTTTTTGTTTTTTGAGACAGTAGCCTTGGCTGTCCTGGACTCTCTTTGTAGACCAGGCTGGCCTTGAACTCACAGTGATCCATCTGCCTCTGCATGCAACACCATGCCCAGCCATGAAGTGAAAATTTTTAAATATTTTTCTTCCGCCCTCCTGAACATATAATATATCCCAACAATTTTTCATCACATTTTGTTCTTCAAATTAGAAGGTTTCAAAGTCATCAATGCCAAACCTATCAAACAATCTTGTTATTTTAGTTTTAAGGTCATTTTTTTCCCTCTTGCTGGGACTTCCTACATACCCAGTTGAGGAAAATCTTAGTCATCTCTTAGCCTTCTTAGAACTGATCTTTCCCTCAATAAAAATAATTTTGTGTGAAACACATAACTTTTGTCTATACTACATAATTAGCCATTTCTAAGATATATGTGTGTTTATTACATTCATAAATCATTACTTATATTTTACACACCATCTTTGTTCACTGTAATTTATCTTTATCCAAACACTCAAATCAGTTAAAGATTCACTCATCCAAAGAATCACATATTGCAAACTACTGGGAGATATGCATGTTTACAAACAAAATTATGGTTGATCAGTAAAGCTGTTTGTGCTTCTTGTCCCAATATTGATCTGGGTTTCTGTCATCTATCTGTTGGGCTTTATGTGAATGTAATACCCAGTGCTTTTATTGATACTCAGTCTACATATCACTGAAGTATGTATTTGAACTGTTCTTAAAATATTCACAGATATGGATACCTATCACTAGTTAATTGAGTTCATGTGAATCCCTTCATAAGGAGCCTCTTCACTCAATTGTCACGGCTTCCTTTGATTGCCGACTGCGTTACATACTTCTCTGATTGCTCTGGCAGCAGACCTAACCAAAGCAGCTTAAGGAAAAGTTTATTTCGGCTCACACTTCTAAAGTGGTATACAATCTATCATAATGGTAGCAAGGTTTGTATGACTTAAGGAACATAAGGCAGCTGGTTAACTTGTGTGTGCAGTCAGGAAACATAGAGATGAAAGGAAGTGCCCAGCTTGCTTCCTCTTTTTAGTTAGTCCATGACCTCAGCCCACAGAACCACGCCATCCATATTCAAGATGGGACGTCCCTCTGCAGTTAAACCTTCCTGGAAATTTTCTCATATACACACCGTATGGCGTGTCCCCTTGATAGTTCTGAGTCCTGTCAAGTTGACAGTGTAGATTAACAATCACACTCTAACTCTAGGCAACCACTTACCTACTTTTCTCTTCATTAAACTACTTATTATGGCATTTCTATTATAATTTGTCACCAAGGGTTATTGTCTTGTACTTGCCTTCTTTCAATTAATGGCATTTTCAAGGTTCATGCCATCATTTCCTTTTATGACTGAATAATATTCTATCATATGCTTAATTTTAATTTTTATGCCTGCTATAGACATACACAACATTGGGCCAGTTTTTCAGAACTATAGTTAAAATTTATATGGCATTCACCTTCCCACTGATAAAACTCCCAGTGGAATTTCAGTAGTCCATCATGTGCCTCTCTATGTAACATCATGTACCATCTTCTAGAAACATTTGGTTTACAGGTAGCAAATTTTCATTCTTACCAAGCTGCTCATTCTTGTGTATATGTAACACTGACATTGTCCAGCACTGCATACAGCATCCATGGCTTTAATAATTTAAAGCATGTGAATATTTAAAGATCAGATTCATTTTGTATCATATTCATAATAAGATGTACATGACAGGATTTTGTTCTGCAAGTTAATCAGCTAGCACAGCCGTCAAAATTATCACTTCATTTCCGAACAATGAGATGCATTTTTTCTAAGCTTTGATGTCTGTGATTATCCCAGACATGTTTGTGAGATTTTATAAATTAATACTGCTCTAATATTTTAAAATGATTTCCTAGACATTGCTAAACTCAAAAGTGAGTTATGGCATTCAGTAGACTTAAATACAGTTCCTTTTAAAACTGTATCTGGCACAGAAATCCCTTAATATAGACAATCTAAAATCCTCTTAATAATTAATCAAAACAAAAATTGTGGCTATGGGGCTTTTAGTGGTATTAGAGGCAAGAAATTTAATTTTATTGACATTTTACTTAGGGTAATTTTATGTAATTCAGATGTTGGCAGACTTTCATCTTTATCTCTTTGTTAGAATACTATTAGGTTGAAAAAAAAGTAGCTATCCATAACAATGAAATTATTTCAAAAACATTTACTTCCAAACAAATTTGTGTATGTTTCATAAAGACAAGTTTGCCATTCCACATTTTGTATTCTTTCTAAATAAGAAGTTTTATTCATCCAAAAGCAGTAGTAGCTGCCTACTTTCTAAAATGTGTTATGATGAGAGCTTGGCTTAGGGAGTTGGAAATAAATGAACTTGAATTTGATGTTGTCCCTGCTGTAGTGTGTTTTGATATACTGTATAAGATCATGAAAGCAGTAGTATTCCATAGTGTAAATGTACCACAGTTTCTTTATCCATTCTTTGGCTACGGGATATCTAGGTTGTTTCCAGATTCTGTCTATTACGAATAAGGCTGCTATGAACATAGTTGAGCAAATGTCCTTGTTGTGTATTGAACCATCTTTAAAAAGAAGGAAATCTTTAAATTTGCAGGCAAATATATGGAACTAGAAATTATCATCCTGAGAGAGATAACCCAGACACAGAAATATAAACATGGTATATACTCACTTATAATTGGATACTAGCCCAACATGGATGTCCTCTGAAAGTCTTCACTCAGAGGGGATTGGTACAGATGCTGGGACTTGTTTTTGGGACTCCACTTGGGAGTGGTATGGAAGAATGGGGAGATAGAAGGACACAGAGGATCCAGGAACAATACAAAAAGGCCATCAAGGCTGGAGGATCTGGACCCAGGGGAGCCTGCACAAACTGCTATGTGAACCAAGGACAATGCATGCAGTAAACCTCGATCTCCCATTCAGATCTAGCCAATGGACAGTGCATTCTCCACAGTTGTGTGGAGAGTGGGAACTGACTCTGACATGAACTCTGGTGCCCCTATTTGACCACTCACCCTAATGGAGAGGCCCAGTGGCACTCAGAAGAAGGGGAAGCAGGCTATCAGGATGAGACTTGATAGGCTGTGGTCATATAGTGTGTAGGAGGTCCCCTTCTGTCACAGGTCTAGGGGAGGGGAATAAGGTGAAAAAGGGAAGGAGGGAGGAACAGGAAGATACAAGTGAGGGGATAACAATCAGGATGTAATCTGAATAAATTATTTTTTAAAAAGATCATGAAAGCAATAAAACTGCATAACTTCAGACATAAGATGAATATTAATTCCTAAGACTGTGTTAATTGATTGGAAGAGTAATCCCCAATATTCCATTAAAAATCACAGGAGAAGGTGACACTCAAGGAAGCCATGATCCTTTATCTAAAATGTTCTCTTGGTTAAGAATAAATGCAAGAGAATACCACATGGAAAAAACACTACAGGAAATAAAGAGAAAAAAAAAGAAACTACGAGAGAAGTGAGCAGTCTTGGTTTGAACGATGGCTTAAAGCTGAAAAGAAAGGGTGTCTAAAATATGGGAGGTTTGAATGCCAAGCTAATAATGTGTTGTGTCCCCGGAGTTATGTATTGTCCGCGCTGAGGAAAATCACTTTCAAGTCAGAGAATTAAAGCATCTAAGAAATCCTGCTATTGAAAATAAGTAGTCACCTAAGACAAAGAAGAGTGAAGAACTCTCCTAGATCAGGGAAGCAGATGCCGCAGGACAGGGAGATGAAACTGTGATTCTAGACTGAAGACAGGCCACAGTGAGGCCTATTTGTATTAGGGCCAGGAAGTCGGCTGTGAAACAGTCTCTCCTAGATATGGATGCAAAAACAAGACTAGAGCAATGGCACTATAAATAGAAACATAACATAGAAGGGAATAAATTCATGAGGTGCTGCCCTAAGACAAAGAACGCTGGGCAACTAATTACTGCTGGAAGAGGGAGAACTCACCTCTCCCATGAGGCCCCCTCTTGGTTATCCAGTGCAAAGCGCTCAGGCCTAAAACCTTATACAGTCAAACAAGACAAATATACTCAGCAGGTTGTATTGATATATTTGTGCATACATATACATAAATATGTATGTATGTCACAATAATCAAAGAAGAAGAGCCTCTCATTTAAGAGTAGGGAAATATGGCAGGAGTTGAAAGAAGGAAAGGGAAGGGAGAAATAATACAATTCTACTTTAATTAAAATGTATACAAATTTAAAAGTAGATTAAATAATTTTAATAGATATTTGTAATGCATCTGTGGACTAGAGGACAAAATTACAGTTCTCTTTATCATTATATTGCAGTTGTTTAAGGGATTTGGTTCATGAATGTATAGGGAAACTTTGCCTTATGTTTTTCCAAATTTTGTGAGTCTGAATTTATTGCAAAATTGAATTTCAAAAACATTGTTAAAATTTTGTTTATTTACATTCAGAATTTTAGACTCACCAAGATAGGAAAGATGTTTTCTTCAAGGCTTCCAAATACAAATAGCCAAAACACTATGAATGTTATATATATAATATAATTCCTGATTGTTTCGTGGTTCTTCTTGCTGTAGGTAGTTTATTGGTATATGTGTAATAATATAAATGTATATGTAAAAATATTTAATTTTAAAAAAGAAAATGAAAAAATGTGTTTGTTTTATGTTACGTATATATGTGGCTATTTTGTATGCGCGGAAGTACATCACATGCAAGCAGTGGCCATGGAGGTTAGAAGCATATGTTGAATGCCCTAGAACTTGGGTTGTCGACGTTTGCAAGCTGTTATGTGGGTTCAGCGCACCGAACTCAGATCCTCTGCAAAAGCAGCTAGTGTTCTCGATCACTGAGCCGTCATTTTATCCCTGAGAATATCTTTAAATTATTAAAAATCTAAGCTTACAAACAATTTACTCAAAGAAATGTTCTCACAAACAATAAAAAAATGTAAAGAGAACTTATAAAGTATCAGTGGAAATTGAAATCCAAGGGTAGATCCTACGCATTGACAAGACTTAACAAATGAATATGTAAGAAGTGAAGAACAAAGCAGTGTTCATCTTGCATGTCAGTAAAGGTAGAGGAGGTGACATCATGGGATTTGGCAAAGAACTGGAGTGTGAGAGCAAATGACAATTATGCGAATGCACTCCACTCTTGTATTTGGCATCTGAGATTCATATGTATGCATAAAGCTATTCGCCTGCAGTAAGAAACTGCAGGAGAGAAACACAGAGGGGGCGCATAAAAGGGAAAAATCACACAATAATACTAATGCAAGTGTTTAATTTTAATTTGAGGAGTAGGATGAAAGGAAGGTTTCTAATGCTCAGGAACCTGCCTGGATATGTGCTAGGAAGCAACAACACCTATGAAGCAGCCATGTGGGAACAAGGATGGATAGATGCATGTATAGTGAGATATTGCTATAGATGCTTGGCCTATGGCATCCTACTATTGCTTACTTTCAATTCATTTCTCCCATTTCCCCAGTATCTTTATCCTACAACACAAAATATAATTAATATTGCTTTGCTATTTTTTAATCCAAAGATACCTTAGCACCTCCCCACTGACATTAGGAAAATCAGTATATGTTTCACCAGTCTACGCACAAGTCTAAAAAACTGAGCGGTTACCTGCAGCAATGCAAAAGTGACATGGAGGAGTTTAACCGATGAGGTCAAGTGTGCATAGAGCACCTCACTCTAGCCAACTCTGTTCTTGTTACCTTGGAATATGACTCTCCACATAGGTCTGACCATCCCAGGAAATTTAGGATTCTGTTGCCTCACTTCCAACTTGATATATGTTTCCACCTTGCTATTGGACTTACTTACAATAGTAAGAGTGTGTTTTTCAGTGTTGAAGAGGACATGTAGCTGGGACTTCTTAGATCCTCTAGAACAGGATGTTTGGCAGATTTTAGGCTATTTGATAGTAAACATTTGTATGTGTAAGGGAGGATCTACTGTAACTTGTTTGATTTATGTTAATGAGATTTTAGGAAAGAAAAACATTGTTCCTTGACTTCTTTCAAATACTTATCCTGACCAAAGACTGCTCAGGTTATTAAAATGGTTTAATCAATTCTTCTCAGAGTAGCTTAGGGTGACTTCTTTTAAGATTAGGCATTCTAGTTGAGACATAAATAAACTCATTTAATGAGTGATGCGAAGTATATTCGAGAATAAACAAATATTCACTAACCTGGCAAAGTTTTGGACAATAATAAGAAAAATGATAAAAAATGAAACCAGAGAAACAGATAATGAGAAAAAGTGACCGAGCCTGTGTCTTGTAATGCAACCCTGCCAGCTCAGTACTGAGGAGGCTGAGTTGGGACTATGTGTTCATTGACAAGGAAATGAACGTATTTGGTAACCCAGATTCAGAAAGCCAAAATTAGAGGAGGAGGAGGAGGAGGAGGGAGAGAATGGAGAAGAAAGAGGAGGCACAGAACTTGAGTTGGACACTAGAAAGACTACGCAGGAAACTGGCACCATCTGTTATTTAAGAAAGTGACATTGAAAACGCACAGAGAATGGACTGAAGAGGGGGGAAAGTAGAAGAAAACAAATAGTGCAAATGAAATATAATTGTATCTTTGATTTCATAGTAGCTTTATAAATAGAAATGCCTAGTCCTTATGGGAAGAGAGGAAATGATACATGTAGAAAAGGTAAGTAATGGGGTAAAGGATGCTGGTGGCTAGCAAGATGAGAGCGTCTAGGATGTTTATTTACTTGTAGAACTTGTGGAAAACACAAGTTGTTTGTAAATCTAGTATTAGATATTGAGAAATAATGCAAGACATATGGAAAATGCCTATATTCATCCTAAATTTAAATGAAGTAGAAGTATAATTTCTACTTCTACTTCCTAAATTTCTAGAAGTATAAAGTATATCTTTTCGAATTCCATCATCTCATTGGATCAAATCAATTGTCATTTTGTAATAACTTAAAGCAATTAGTGAAGTATCAGCCACTCACACATGACCAAAACCAAAAATCACTAATAAGAAACTGAATAATGAAAATAGCTTCTATTTAAAATTGATGTATGTAATCTAATTGAAAACCCAGAAATAAAGCCCCCATACCTTGAATAATTGATTTTTTTCAACAAAGATGCCAAAACCATACAAAGGAAAAAGAGAAAGTACCTTCTGCAAATAGTGCTGGTCTAACTAGATGTCTACATGTAGAAAAATACAAATAGGTCCATATTTATGACTCTGCACAAAACTCAGGTGCAAGTGTATTAAAAACATCAACATTTTAAAAATAACAACTAAACTATTAGAAGAGAAAATGGAAAAGGGCTTCTGACTCATTGGCATAGGAGACAATTTCCTGCATAGAACACTAAGCTCCAAGATCAACAATTAATAAATCAGACCTCTTGAAACTGAAAAGCTCTGTAAGGCAAAGGACACTGTCAATAGAACAAACTGGCAGCCTACAGATTAGGAAAATATCCTCAACAATCCAACATCCAGCAAAGGGCTAATACCCAAAATATATAAAGAACTAAAAATATTAAATACCAACAAACAAACAAAAGTAATTCAAATAAAAATGAGGTTTACAGAAGTACACAGAGAATTCTCAGCAGAAGAATCACGAATAGCTGAGAAGCACTTAAAGAAATGCTCAACTTCCTTAATCATCAGAGAAATGGGAATCAAAATGGCTGTGAGAATCCATCTTACACCTGTCAGAATGACTACAATCAAAAACTCAAGTGACAGCACATGATGGCGAGGATGTGAAGAAAGGGGAACACTCCTCCATTGCTGGTGGGAGTGCAAACTTGTACAACCACTTTGGAAATCAATCTGGCGCTTTCTCAGAAAGTTGTGAGTATCTCTAAGTCATGACACAGTTATATCACTCCTAGGTATATACCCAAAAGATGCTTCACCATACAACACAAGCATCACAGGCATCTGTTCAGTTATGTTCATGGATGCTTTATTCATAATAACCAGAACCTGGAAACACCTTAGATGTCCCTCAACCAAAGAATGGATAAAGAAATTGTGGTACATTTACACAGTAGTATACTACTCAGCTATTAAAAACAAGGGAATCATGAAAATTGGCAGGCAAATTGACAGAACTAGAAAAGATCATCCTGAGTGAGATATCCCAGACCCAGAAAGACACATATGGTATGTACTTTCTTATAAGCAGATTTTATCCTTTTATAGTACAAGATAAACATACAGTTTATGTTTACAGTGCACAGACCCCCAAAAAGATATGTAACAAGGAGGATGCAAAAGAATGTGAATAAGTCTCACTCAGAAGGGGAAATAGAATAGAGAGCAGCAGTGGTTGTAGAGAAGGAACAAGGTAGGAGAGAACAGAGAGAAATGAGGGGAGATCAGACCTGAAGAGAGTGAGGGTGGGAGGACAGAGGGCCTGCAGATGGAAAAGAAACAATGGGCAGAGGCATCTCTGTGACAAGCTGGCGACCTAGGACAGGGTAGGCTTCTGGAAGGATATGGGGGTGACTCTAGCTGAGACTCCAAGTAACAGAGGGTATAGAGACTGAAGAAGATATCCTCTAAATAGACAGGACTCCTAGTAGAGAAAGGGGAACACCAACCCACCCGCAAAATTTTGGCCCAAAGTGTATCTTGCCTACAAGATGTACAGGGATAAAGACAGAGCAGAGATTGAGGAAATGTCAAACCAATGCCTGGGCCAACCTGAAATCCACCCCCATGGGAGAGCCAACCCCTGACACTAATAATACTCTGCTATACTTGCAGAAAGGAGCCTAACATAGTTGTCCTCTGAGAGGCTGCACCCAGCAGCAGATACAAACAGATGCTGAAACTCACAGCCAAATTCTGGGTAATGCATAAGGGAGTCTTGTGGCAAAGTGTGTGTTGCGGGGTGGGGGGGGCACAGAAGGACCTGGAGGTGACAGGAGTTCCACAAGAAGATCAACAGAACCAACTAACCAGGGCACATAGGGGATTGCAGAGACTGAAACATCAACCAAAGACCATGCATGGACTGGACATAGGCCCCCCTACACAGATGTAGCAGGTGGGCAGCTAGGTTTAAATGTGGGTCCCCTAGTTGCAAAAGATAAACAGTAAGTCCTACAGACAGTGAAACCTGAGCAAATTAAAATCTTGGAAATACACAACAGCTTTTAATTAATGATCTAACCTAATCCAAAGAAACAGGGAGTTGGCTTATAAAGTTTGATTCTAAAGGCCTTTCAGGCCAATATTTGTAATAAGAATCATCATCCCCTTTCCTGAAAGTTTTTTTATGTCTGGCATCATCCTCTTAAGTGCTATCTGGCATACCCTTCAGATTGTGTATCGTAGATTTTATTATCTTCAATGGATGGACTTATGACAGAATAGGGCAAATCTGTGGCCAGTGGCAGTGGTTGGAAGGACCATCTTTATGACTATACTCACTGAGGATTCGTTAGTACATGCAACATACACTAATTTACATTACATTATATTACTGTGTTTGCATTAATGCATGTTTTGAAAAGACATTAAAGTTTAAAGATTCAATTTGTAATTTTTGTCTATGTAGCACTTTCATATAAGTCAAACTCCCCATATGAGATTTTTGTGTCACATAGGCATTATTTCAAAGAGAAAAATAATGTTTATCAAACTAGTCTCATCGATAAAATTAATCAATACATTAGGATTGTCCTTTCTCATGTCTATTCACCCAAAGTATCATAACCTTTTATTCAAGGTTTCCTTGAAATGGTAAATCCCTTGGTCTAGGATACACTGCCAGGACCCAAAAGGCTCTTCTATTGGAAATAGAAGTTCTGCTTTGACATTCAAGCCTGAGTTGTGCTATTGTAGATACTGGTTATCTTGTGGATAACACCTATCTGAAAAGAAAATCAATCTGTGAAAACAAGGGACACACAGAGAGAGACAGGCAGGCAGAGATTATGCAGCCATGCCCAAACTGGCTCTTTCTCTGGCCTTTTCCTACATCAGAGTCAATAAATGTTCTTTCATGTTTACATGGTTTGAAGGAGAGTTTTTTTAACTAAGACCAATTTGTCATTGATTATTTTGAATGCATTCAGTCCCTTAATTTCTGAGTGGTTATTATATATTCACTTAGTACCCTAAGGGTTTGGGGAGGAGGGGTTTGTGTCTGTGTGTGTGTGTGTGTGTGTATGTGTGTGTGTGTGTGTGTGTTGCTGAAAACTGAACTTATGGCCTCACACATACCAGGTTTGCAATCTGCCTTTGGATTTTTTAATTAAAATTTTAATATATATATTTTACATATAATTTTATGTTATTACATATACATACAATAAACTACCTATGGCAAGAAGAACCATGACACAATCAAGAATTATAAAAATGTTACATTCTTAGTGTTTTGGCTATTTGTATTTGGCAACCTTGAAGAAAACATCTTTCCTATCTTGGTGAGCCTAAAATTCTGAATGTAAATCAATATCTATCATCATCAACTTAAAACATCTATCTAGACCCAAAAATATCTTAACCCCTAAACAACTAAGTTTAATTGTAAAATTAAACTATCTGGTCTTCAACCCCATCAGAGACTTGAGAAGGAATAAACTTGATTACCTGAGTATATAGGAAGTACAGGTTAGTAGCTTTACAAATGACAAGATGACAGAGACAGTTTGCTATGGAATAGGCACCCCAAATTCACTATAATGTTGGAGCATCATCTTCTGCCTTCTGACAAAACATATCTGACAGGACTTCAAGGAAATTTGAAGTAATTCAGTCCAATTTTCCCACATCTCACAAATTCCATCCACAGTCATCAATAGCATCTATACTATCAACTGCATGTTGATCTGGGGTCAATAGAATAAGCCAAGAGTAAGACAACACATATTGTAGATATAAAGAACACATTTTGAAAACAGCGCAAAAGGAAAAGGTAAACTATCTCCTTGATCATTTGCCTACGATGATAAACTATATTTAAGAATAAAAATAATTTGTATAGTCTGGGTTTAAATAGAATCTTTTATTAAAACTAGTTTCACATACTCTTTTAAAAACCTTAATGTTCCTATAATATAATTTATAAGCATATATGCAACTCACACCATATTTCTTTTGGGGAATACTGGTCTGTGACATCCCTGATAAATATTGATTCAACCACTGATAAAACATACATTCATTTGCCCTCTAGTCACACTCATTCATTGTTGATTCCTGTATGTGTTAAAATGATTTTGTTTGTTGATCCACAATTAATCACTTTAAAACATCCCCCAGAAGCACTAGTTTTGCCTCCTGTGTGTCACAGAGAACCTACTTATCATTTGTATCCAGCTCTTCTGACTTGCTGCTGGAAAGTTGCCATCCAGCACAGCACAGATAAGGCACAGACTTCTACTGGAAACTGGGGAACATCTCTCTACTCCAGAAAGATGTGGCCAGGAGAGAATGCCACATTAAGGACATGTAGCAGAGATGTGGTGTCTTGTTTTGGCTTATTTCGTGGGATATGACATTGTTAGACCTAGTAAAAAAAGGTATTGAAAGGTTATGGAAGTTTTGAGCCTATTTTGAACACACAGGGTCTGTGCCAACATCATTTGGGGACAGAGAGAAACTCTGGTAACAATAGTTAGTGATAAGGGATTACTTTCTTATTATAAGTATCCTCAACAAAAGGCCAGGAATATTAACTTATTATTTTTCATCTACAAATTCACACAAGTGAAATAGAATACAGTAGATGAGTTCTTTTGTGTGTTATAAATAACTTAAGATTCTGTCTCCTAATACCTTTTCTTGTGGTTAAATAGAATTCAAACCTCTAAAAAAAAAAATTAAAAACAAACAGAAAGCCATTTGGATATTTGACAAATTCACATATTCAAAATGTTCTCAATGCAATGTGTGGTCACCCACATAGATTGAAGACATAATTTAGATTACTTCATATCAGAAAATGAAGAAAATATCATTCTGAAAATAGAAATCTTTTGGGCCAAAACCTAATGCATATTTTTTATTTCTTTTACTTTCAACTTTGAGTACATGAATAATCACTAAGATTTACATTTTAGTACATAGACAATATTTTTTAACTAGAGAAAACATCTTAATACAAATAATTTTTTAGTGTAAAACTAATATAAGAAAAGTTCTAAAGTTCATTCCAGGTCCTAACTTGAGCGTATGGGATCTTGTGGACATAGTAATATGGCTCCAATTATTCAGACATATAAGTTAAGAAATGATAAGCTATACAGTGATAAGTTTATTTAAAAATATTAGCAGATGCTCAAAGACTCCACAGGCCTTGAAACCCAACAGTTATTTTATTTCAATTGTAATCAACAATCACATATAGAATTTCTAGCTACACTGGGACAAATTATTTAGTGAGTTCTATTTATTCAATTCAGATCATTCAACTGAGAAAAAATTGCAATGAATTGATGAGCTATCCGTTTCTAAAACAGCAATTAGACACTCTAGGAAATGAATGACATTTGAAGGAATTGTCTAAAGAAAGGGCTCCCATGCCTTCTCAGCACTAATTCAAAATGCATTTTTCTCCTCCCTTCCCTTTATAATGATTCTCCGACCCTTACATACCTCTCTCTCACCAAGCTCGAGGAGCTTCTCCATCCATCAAACCAGAAGCTACTAGAATTCTGTTATCATTAGGCTACCCTGGACAATGGAGACTTTAGGCAAGTCCTCTAAATAGCTTGCAGACCAAGCCATACCCTGAAAGTTTTCTAAGCATACCTTCAAGTCTTCCACCACAGACTAGCCAGAGACTTCAGTCCGCAGTGAATTCTCCATATTAGTTTATTGATCATAAATTGACATTCAATGATTTATTCCTTCTAGTACTAATATCCTTGGAAAGTACAGCCCATCTCTTTGAGGATGAATAGCACTGGAACTTGGTTTTAACCAATTGCAAGTGAAAAAGATGGTGAATGTCCATCCTATCATACATTAACTTGTGTGGCAAAATGTTGCATTGTCCTTCTTATGATTAGTTTATGTTATATAGAACCGGGAGTCTGTAAATCTGCAATGGTAAACTGAGAAGACCAAGCTCTACAAACCTCTTTGCTATCTGGGGCCTACATGCAGGCCCTGTGTAAGTAGGGCCTAAAAACACTTAAGAAAGGACAAAAAATATTTTTCCTACATTTTTAATGATTCTACAACTCATACAAAGAATTATCTGCAGAAAGCATGTTTACAGATATTAGGTGTATCTTGGTGAATTGAGACTGCTAGACAGACTACTGACTAGGTAACAAGAAGTTATGCAGTTATCTTTGTGCATGCTTACATGTTGTATTTAGCAGGAAAAATCATGTCAGAAACCATAAATATGTTAAAAATTAAAGGAAATTATATTTAGATAATGAAAAGAAAATATGACAATGGTGTTACAGGAAATTTCACTGTGTATATGTGTTTGTCTATATGTGTGTCTGCGTATACACAAGCAAATTGTAGATACAGATGTTATACAAACAAATGAACATTTTAGCATCAAAAATTTTAATGGCTACCATAAGTAATTCATTAAACAGGCTTAATAATTGATGTAATGGCAGAATAAATAATTATCAAGCAGAAAAAAAATGAATGAATAAATAAATCACGCAACATGATAAATATTGGAAATAATGAAAAAGGAAGAGAGGGGCCATGTGAGATACAACAAAATAGCATAATTGTGTGAAATGACTAAAAGGGGCCAAAAATTTTAAAAGAATGAATTACCCTCAACTTATTAAGCACTGTGATATAATATGATCCTTATACTCCAGGAAAGATGTGTGAAATGGAAAGATGCATCTACACTATGCTATGGCCAAAAGGTTTTAGCTATTATAGATGCTATAACAATAAACATGAATGTACCATCTATAATAGCTAAAACCTGGAGCCAACCCTAGATCTCCATTGACAGGTGAATGGATAAAGAAGACTAAGGAACATACATGGTGGCCTTTTATTCAACTATAAAAAAAAATGAAATTATAACCTTTGTAGGAAAATGATGGGACTGAAAATCATGTTAAGTGAAATCATCTAGAGGCAAAAGTACAAATACTGCATATTTTCTCTCATATGTAGCACATGTTTATATGTGTGTTTGTCTGTGTGTGTGACTATGTGTGACTGTTTATGAGTGTGTGCATGTGTGCATGTGTACATATGTATGATTGTGTGTGTGTGCTATACCTCTCTGTGTATCCACATATGTGTGATTGTGTGTATGCACACTGCATCTGTGTATGTGTACGTGTGTGTGTGTGAGTGTGTGTGTGTGTGTGTGTGTGTGAAAGAGAGAGAGAGAGAGGGAAAGAGAGAGAGAGAGATGAAATCAGATTATAGGGCATTAACAGAAGAGAGGCGAATTCATAGTGTAGGAATAAGGTATTAGGATACATATAAAAGTAGAATGTGAAGAACTATATAAAAAAGGAAAACTAGCAAAAATAAAGGATCCGTGGTGGGAAGAAGGAAGGACAGTAACAGAGAGGGATAAAATAAAACATGTGGAATGCTATAATGAGATCCATTAGTGTGTGCTATGTTTTGAAAACTAGTGGTAAAAAATAAGCAGTTAAAGAACTTTTAATTGGAAAATTTAAAATATACTTGGATATCCAACTTCTCATGATTTTTTTTAAGCATCATAAATGTCATATGAACACACACACACACACACACACACACACACACACACACACCAAAATAGATAAATAAAAGAATACTAATAGAATGCCATAGGCATCAATCCCAGGTTTCAGAATGTATTACAGGGCTATAGTAACAAAAATAACATGATATTAGCATAAACCAGACATGTTGATTAATAGAATAGGATTGACTTTTAACACAGATACTTCACAATCATCCATGTTCATTGCTGTTCTATTTATAATAGCCAGAAGTTGAAAATATGCTAGACTTCAATCAAGTAATAAATGGCTAACACAAATATGGTACATTCATTCACACAATGGAATTGAGAAAGATGTCCTCTAACAATTCAGGTCGTTTTATGCTAGATATATGAAAATCACAATTAAAACTTGCAGTTGGGAATAAATGTTTGTGGGGGATGGATAAGGGGTTAAGAACAATAGTACTTCACACTGTAGTTCAATTTCATTCTTATCCCACCTGAGATAACATTTTTAGGTCACTTTCCACTTTCGTAAATTAGGAGGGGCAGCTGGTGTGATCTTTCAGGTCGTGCCCATCCTGCCCATCCCTGTTGTCCCGGGATTGCCACCTGCTCCCAGATTGGCTAGGCTCTGCTTCACTATAGAATTACCAGAGAAAGATGCATGTCTAATTACACAGCAAAATTGGAAGAAGCAAAAAAAAACCTACAGAGTCCATCACTAGTGATCCAGGGAATAGCAACAAAAGGGCACAGGAAAAAAAAAAATGGTCTTGTAATTGCATTCTGTCAAACAGCTAGATAAGCAGCCAGTAATTTTGCATTAGAATGCCTTTTGGCTGGCCCATTTACAATGGACTGGTAATCCCATACATATTTATTACCAAATGAAAGAAAGCAGCATAAGCTTCTTTCCCTTTGAGAAAGGTCTGTAACATGCATGGTGTCAGTGAAGTATGAAAACATGGCGGTTTGGTGGCTTCTTTATTTGTCAAAGGCTTGGCTGCGCTAGCACATGTACCCAGGCTGAATACAGCTGTATGGAGCATGTTCTGAGGGCAAAGGTGAGCATATGCTTCAGCTGGTGACCGCTGGTGCCCACAGAACCTGAAGGAGGCTAATGTGGAACCCACAGATTAGCAGACACACTCTTAAATGGCTGCGTAGAATGAACCCATAGAATAGAATAGAAAGAGGTGTCACAAAAAGAAGTAATTTCTCTGAAATCATTTTCTGTCTGTATACACTGCAAAATGTTAAGCTTTCACACTGACTGAGAAATAAGCCAATTATTTCTTTGAATGGAATAGTGTCACTCAAGTAGTAACTTTATTCTAATTCTGCTAGTTATGTGTGTCTGAGAGCAAATATTAAAAATATATCATGTATTGTTCTGCAAGTTATTTTACTTCCTTGACTACTCCACAAAATATTTAGGTAGCTAATAAGAGCAAAATTAAATACACGTGACAACTGATGCTCCTTTCCATAGCTGGCAACCACATAGCCATAGCCATAGCCATGCTAACAACAAGACAATTTCAGTTGTGTACTTTAGTTCAGGGGTCAACAATGCCATCTTTGGTTCTTTAGGTAATAGAATGGAAATAATCACGAGTTAAATTTTCTCTCAAAAAAAATTAAATAAATAAGTAAATAAGTGGACTCAGTCATCTAATAACAAAGTAAAGAAAATAGTTAAAAATAAAAAGAGAAAGGTAGGGAAAGAAATCTCAAGCTTCAGGTTGAGAAATATCTAATTAAATATGATAAATATGAATATCCTTTGCAAAACCAGGACAAAGTTCAACAAATGAATATGATTATCCCTGAATTTTAGAATGTTCTGAGAAGTTCTCAGATGTAGCCATGAGTCTTGTACTTGTTTCTTTTGCCGTAATGATGATGAGTCCAAATAGGCCACAAACAATGATTGCATGCCTGTGTGTGTGTGTGTGTGCTTATAGTTTTCTCTGTGTGTGTCTGTGATGTCTCTATGTGTGTGTAAATGGTACTTTCATATTCCTACTAATGGTTAAAGAGGAAGATCAAAGGATACTTGCGAGTTTGAAGATTGAGATTCTCAGAACAGGCAAAAGTTATAAATGGAAAATAATCATTGTGCCCTATACTCTGTTGTGTGTCTGGTGCCTTTCTAGGCAGGCAATGGGGTGCACAGGAAACAAAACAGACATGCACTTGCCCTCTAACAGACTTAAAAGGTTTATAGAAAACACAAGTGTTCTGCAGGGATAAGGAACAATTGCTGTGTTATTTTTAGCAATTTGAAACTGTCATTTATATAGGTCAAAAAAGCCAAATATTCAATTTCATATACTTAAATTTTGTCAATGGAGTTTTAAACTACCTTCAATTTTGACTGTCTGGAAAATGAGTTTGTCAAGGGGATACATTTGCCTATGAGAAAAGAAGTCCTTTCAGACAAAGTGGTTATTGGGGGGGGCGGCCAGGGGGAAACTGAAACAGATTTCCCAGAACTACAAGAACTAAACTCAACTGACTTGCTGTTAATGGCAATGACCCCCACTCCCAACCCTCACCATGGCATTGCTGCCTCCTAAGTTGTCTTCTCCATACATACAACACCCCAAAGTGCATGTCAAAATTATTACTATTGGCCTCCAGCCTTCTTGGTCCACAGAGAACCAAAGGGGTATTTTTGCAGTTCTGGTAGAATGGATCACATCTAACCAGCTCATCTTTTGGTTCCTAGCTGAAAATCTCAGCCAGTTTAAACAGTAGCTGCCTTTCTGACTTTGATTTCAAATGGTAAGAAAATCATTTGTGACTTTGGGAATAAAATGGCTGTGGGTGGTGCCAATTCTTGAGATGAGGATGTCACAAAAAAAACACTAGAGGGCACTACCACCCCTACCCAGGAAGGTTGATCTATAAGAAGATCAAGTCAATAACATTTTGTTTGTGGTTGTAAAGAACGCACTCCTATTATCATTACCCAGAAAATCACGAACTTCATCAAGCCTGACATTTCTGCATTAAGTAATTCATATCAGTGCAGGAATATAAGCCCGAGGGGGAATAACCAATTAAGTTGTAACATCATGATGCCTGCTTTTATTGATTAGGTCCTCCTGGGAATATAAGCAGTAATTGACAGTCATTGCCTTTCTATTTATTCAAATTAACTATGCTTTAATATCTGCTGTTTGACTTTTAAGATAAAAGGAGTCTTCAGTGAGCCTGTGAGCTCCAGCATTGGTAGCATCTGTCCCATTTTGCCATCTTTTCACTTACTTTCCTGTTGCCACTGTCAGGAGCCTCAGCACACATAATATGTCATTTCTCTTTTCAAAAGTAATGGGTCTTGTCCAGAAATAAATGACCTCATAATGAAGTGATCACCTGTGACATGTGTAGGTTCTTGTCTGGTTCTAATAAATAGCTAATGGAGCATGAGACAAATATCACAGAAAAGTAGTTTTACACATCCAGTGTGGTGTGAAAATATAAGAAAGCCTCATTTAATGGTCACTAAGTAATTCTGTTAAAGTGGAAACCAGGACCAGCCCTGTACCAGAAGAACAGTCCTTCGTCCCGAAGCTGATCCTTCCCCTGCAGCTCTACCTAGAGTTGATCATGTGCCTAGTAAAGTGTTTCTTGGGCAGAAGACTTAAGAGAACTCACAGGTGGGTCAGCGGGAGATGGGACCTTTTGGCTTCCACAGGCTTTGAAAAACCTCATTTTCTTCTCTGTCTCTATTTTTTCTACTTGTTGCTGTTGTTTGTTTTGTTAAAAAAATATTTATACAGTATATTCTGATTACCGTTTCCACTCCCTCACTTCCTCCCAAATCCTCCCCATCTACCAAAGCACCCTTTCCTTCTCTCTCTCTCTCTCTCTCTCTCTCTCTCTCTCTCTCTCTCTCTCTCTCTCTCTCTCCAAATCAACAAGGAAGAAAAAACAAAACAAACAGAAAACATTTTTTAAAGGCATGAGAGAGGAACACACACAGAGAGAGAGAGAGAGAGAGAGAGAGAGAGAGAGAGAGAGAGAGAGAGAGAGAGAGAGAGAGAGAGAGAGAGGATCAAAACACTGCACACTTATGCTGCAGCAAATCTATTTTAAAATTCTTCCTTCACTAATAGGTTAAGGGGCAGTGAGATGGCCAGATGCTTTCTGCTCTTTCAAAAGACTGGAGTTCAGTTCCCACACCAAGATCAGGCAGCTCAGAACCACTTCAGCTCCAGGGGAACCTATGCCCTCCTCTGGTTTCTGCCATCACCAGCACTCATGCACAGACTGCCCCTCAGCACTCAGACATGCACATACTTAAAATAAATCTCTTTAAAATGATATGTTGAATTTTTTCTTTACATTTTAATGCTTCTGCTTTTTGATTTTTCCTACAAACAGCTTAAATGATAGGGTAGTCTACAGTTGTACAAAAATACTATTTCTTGATATAGTTATTCTATTAGTTTTTTTCTTCTTCAAGATTTTAGATGACTTATTTTTCACTTGAATTTTCCTTGGTAAGTACTAAAATAAACAGTTTTAAAGTAATCCCATACTATTCCAGGCTCTCTTCTTTCTCTCTGGACCATCTTCCATAGGTGAGGACAATGCCTTCCTCTGGTACCTTCTTCAGGCCTGCCTGAGGCTGCGGTATATAGCCTTTATCCATTTCTCTTGTTTCTTATGAATAGAAGCACACAGTAAAACAATGCTAAAAGCTACAATATAGGAAATACATAAGCAAAGATCATACTTGTCTATTAGCACCATCATTTTCTATGGACTATGAAATTCTATGTTCCATAATTTTCTATTTTTCTGTTACTAGTATCACAGAAGATACATCTTCAGCAGAACTGTCACAAGCCTGTAGTAACATATTGTGCTTTGACATCACGATGCCAGTGAGCAACAGGCAATGGCCATCTTAGCTCTTGGAATCTTGTAGGAACACTTTTGAAAAATCCTCCTGCAAGAAACCAAACCATGAGATGTGTCCCCATGCTATCTCTTCACTCCTTCATGCACAGAGAATTCAGTTCATCAGACTCTTTCTACAAGGGATTAAAGGCATACCCATACCCCTGGCTTGCTCTTACACAAAGTAGCTGTATACAACCTGAACAAATGTGAATTGCTGTTTTACTCAGAGGCACCTCATCCTAGAGCCTATGTGCGACCAGCCTCCCATGTTGTCTTATTAATGGAATTACAATCTGTATAGATTTGACAAATTCTTCTGTGTTTATTTCACATGCTTTTTTTCTTGCTTATCTTCTTTCCTACTTCCTCTGTGACTGATGTCTTTTTCTGTCTTCATTTCGTTCCTGCTAGTTGAAGAATTTTCTATTTCTGCATAATCATTGAAAACTCTAAGTTCAAAATTTTCATCTTTTGATCACAATAGTAACTACATAACTTTAATTGGAACCACCTGTGTCTTGTTCATGTTATTGTATCTAATTATTGTATCTAATTTCTCAGGTTACTTTGTTTGCAAGGAACAGTACACGTTATCTGTGTTATTAGTTTTCTTCTATCTTTGACCAAATATGTAGTAAGAAGTAATTTAGGAGAATAAGGGTTGATTTTGCTTCACAGTTTCAAGATATGCCTTCCATCATTTCAGGAAAGGAATGGTGGCAGGAAAGTAACATGATTGGTCACAATGCATGTACTGTCAAGAAACAGAGAAACTTTAGGAAGTGGGCAGATCTGTAAAACTACAATCAAGACCTGCCCCCACCCCCATCCCTGACCAGTGACTCATTTGTTTTCATTTCATGCCATATTTTAATTTGTTTGTCCTTTTTACACATGATGTTAGCTTCTGTTTTTAAACTTTTAACTTGTATATTATGATATGAAGACAGAAAATTGACTTCAATAGCTTAGAACAGTTGGTCACAAATAATTCTCATTCGCACCTATGAGCTTTATGCCTTAGCTGTCACAGGTGGAGTTGAATATTTTTGTCGTTGCTTTTTCCAGACAGACTTTCTCCATGTAGCCTCAGTTGGCCCGGACTCCTTTTTAGACCAGGCTAGCCTCGAACTCACAGAGATGCACCTGCCTCTGCCTCCCCAAGTGCTGGGTTTACAGGTGTGTGCTGCCTCACCTGGCTATAGTGGAGTAGAAATTTAAAGCTTTATGCAAGGCTGGCCTTAGTGTAAATTTGAAGGCTCTTCACTACCATAAGCTATTTTGAGTGAAAAGTTCTGAATGAGTTTCAATGGTAAAGTTCAAGACAAATGACATGACCCACTTTTTAAAGCAAAGTTCCACCTCCTAGAGATTCCTCAACCTTCCAAAACAGTGTGCTCAAGTGTGAGACGCAGGAGCCTTTGGGGTACATTTGACATCCAAATCACAAAAGCAACCAAGATTCTTCAGCCAGCTGCCTGCCACAGCATGTTCCAAGGGTTCAGAATTGTTTCTGTGGCTCACACACGTTTACTTCTTTGTCTCTGAGTTCAGCATCCCATCATGAAGCCTGTGTATCAGGAGTTATCTCAGCAAACATTTGTGAACGGCTTAGTAGATGTTTATTGTTCTGTATGTCTTTATCTCTGTTTTATTCTATGGTTTTCTGTCTCAGTGTCCATTCGAGGTCCACAGCAATGTCCCTCAGTCCACTCTCTTCTATTGTCTATGGCTTTTATCTCATGTTATTAATCACATTGCCATCTGTCGTACTCACAGTCGCACATATGTGTGAAGAAAATATTTGACCTGGTATTTCCTAAAGAAACAATATTAGAGGTAATTAGAGTTGTTCTGCTACTGCAGCCATACTTTGCAACATAATTCAAAGCTGTTTGACAAGTATATTGAATTCTTCCCACAAGCCAGGGCCTTTTATAGATTTAATCCATGATTCCTACAATTCGGAGAATTGCTTTAATTGCTATGTATTTTACAGAAAGACAGAGAAGACCAGGGTAGCAAATAATGTAGTCTTGACCACACAACTTAAAAGAATGATAGCCATAACACAAAAACTAGATTTTATAATTCCAAATATAGTCTAATTGCCCATAAAGTCAATAATATTTATTTTACCTCCATGCTTTTATGACTAAAAGAAAATGTAATATTAGTATATAGAGATTTTGGCCATTTAATTAGTAGTCATATTATTGGTCATAGTCTTTCTTGCCAGATCCAAGGTGAAAGTCTGAACCAATGGTTACATCAGTAGCCCTGATGTAGCCCTAAGCTGGGGAAGTCACTCCATTCTAGAAGGATGGAAGGTCTACACACAGCTTCTTGCTTGAACAATCCTGTTCATGAATTTCAGATTCAGGTTTCCCTACCACATGTAGAGAAATTGAAAAATGGGAAAAGAGAAAAGTAAATGACCTTTGAAATACAGTAGAGCTTTTACTCTGGAGAAAAATGTAATTCAGTTTTCATGCACATTCCACTCTTTTATGATTTGAAGAGGTGTCAAGACATGTGAGCAAGTTTAATGGGATACATTTGTAGGAGGAGGTCATTTCTAGGGTAGAAAAAAATATTTATAGCATGAAAGCATGAGAATGAGAGAGGGACTGTATTTCAGTCTGTACTCTGGATTGAATTTTCCTTGAGAGTAGATAAGCCACGTTGGCCCGTGGGCTTCAGTTTTCTCATTTGAAAGATGTTAAGCTGGGTATGAAATAAACGTGTTTGTATTTCTTTAGTAACTGATATTGTTATTGATTTTCCTTAGTACATATGATGCACAGACAGGTGCTTGTTTTGTTTTCTCTTTTATTGACTTATATTGAGCTAATAAAGTTTCAGTATTCTTGATTGTGTGTGTGTGTGTGTGTGTGTGTGTGTGTGTGTGTGTGTGTGTGTGTACCATATATGTGCTCACTGATGACTTGGAAACTGCATATGCAGTTCATTAGAGATTACTGTTAACTTAGATTTACTTTTTAAATCTTTTATTGAGACTTGGAAATGTGGATTTGTTATAGTTCTTAGAAATGATCAAGCCATTGTCCTCCACTCCTCTAGGCAGCAAATATATCTTGCAAATCACTTAACCTAAGTCTCTGTGGCATCATCAACATGATTGAATAGACAAATTTTCCTTTTCACTACTAGGCAGAGTGTCCCTTGGTAAGGCAACACCACAGTTTGCTTCACTAATTGCTTGTGGAAGGACATCTAGGTTTTTTACAGTTTGAGACCATTATAAATGAAACCATTAAGAACAGTTGTGTGCCAGGCTTTGTGTGAAGTGGAGTAATTCTTTTGTCTTTCTGGAGTGCTCAAGACTATAGTTGCTCAGTAGTAAAGTACTTGCATATATGATTATAAAAGAAACCAGCAAAATATCTTCCCAAGTTTTTATGCCATTGAACAGCCTGATAAGCAGTGTGAGAGTGCTTTAGTTTTCTAAATCATCACGAATTTTTGGTGTTGTTGCTGGATTTGTTTTTTGTTTTGTTTTGTTTATAGCATTTTATAAGAATGGAGTCATAACTTCCTAACAGCTAATAATGATGAATAATATTTTGCATGTTTATTTTTCCTGTTTTTGTGACCTATTCACTGAAATATGTTCCCTCTCGGCTATAGTTAGAATGTGAGACGACCTTCAGGCCATGTGTTTAAGCATTGGTCACACCATATGATCACTATTGGGAGATGATAAAACACTGAAGAAATGAAGTTTGGTGGAATGTTTCAGATCCCTAAGGGTGTCCCCCCAAAGAGGATTTTGGGATTGATGATCTCCTCTTTTTACCCTTTTGGGTTTTTTTTTATTAATTTATTCACATTACATCTCAGTTGTTGGCCCATCCCTTGTATCCTCCCATTCCTCCCTCCCTCCCGCTTCCCCCCCTACTCCTCAAATGGCTGAGAAACATTTAAAGAAATGCTCAACCTCCTTAGTCATCAGAGAAATGCAAATCAAAACGACACTGAGATTCCATCTTACACCCATCAGAATGGCTAAGATCAATAACTCAACTGACACCACATGCTGGCAAGGATGTGGAGAAAGAGGAACACTCCTTCATTGCTGGTGGGAATGCAAACTAGTACAACCACTTTGGAAATCTATCTGGCGCTTTCTCAGAAAAATGGGAATAGGGCTTCCTCAAGACCCAGCTATTCCACTCCTTTGAATATACCCAGAAGATGCACTACCACACAACAGGGACATATGCTCAATCATATTCATAGCTGCCTTATTCATAATAGCCAGAACATGGAAACAGCCTACAAGTCCCTCAGTAGAAGAATGGATACCCTTTTGTTTCTAATCATTAGGAGAACTGCTTTGCTCTGCCCTTGGCATGCTACTTCACCAAAGCCCAAAAACAATGGGATCAATTAAGCCTAAGTGAAAAATACAAACCCAAATAAGCCTCTGCAGAGCAAGGATCCCTAATGGCATATGAGAGTAACATAAAAGCTAGGTCCAAAAGGGTAAGTAGGGGGTTGTTACAATTGTTCAGTAGATAAAGAAGCTTTCCAACAAGCCTGAAAATATAATCTCAATCCCAAGTACCCAGAAGGTAGAAGAAGCGTATCAACAGATTAATTTATTTAACAGATAAGTGGTAAAAGTAAAAAAGAGAATTGGAGGAATTGTTGCAGATTGAAACATAATTAAATAACACATTAATAAGATGCATGGTGCAGTCCTCACTTGAATAAAACACAATTATAAAAAACAGATCCGAGGTTAGAACATGATTGTTTTCACCAACATGAAGTAGTAATGAATGTCCTGTGACATAGAACAGATAAAAGAAAATGTTCAGAGGGGCGTGACACTTTTCAAGTTGGAAACCCAAAGAGTATGCTCTATATGCTGCTCATGAGGGCTTAGATGCATCCTAAGTACACTCCATGACATCATCACCACTTTCCTTCCAGAACATTTCACTGTACTGCTCACAAATAAATGTTTTTAATGTATTTGAACCCTATTGCATTAAGCCTTACATACAAAAGTAGTATTAAAATTCCGAGTCCGATTGGGAGAATTTTACTCTATCACAGCCTATTAAAGTCTATCCCAGCCTCACCTCTGGAGCTCTAGTGTGGACAGATTTTTCTCTGACCTTGTTGAAAGCATCAGCTTGTATTCAAAATAAAGAGGAATGACATATCAAGCAACATTCTGAACTCTAATTCATATTAACACCTGTTCCTCCCATAATGACCAATCAAATAATCATGAAAAGAAACAAAAACACATTCATGGGATAACCAAAAATATACAAACAGATTGGGTAAGTTAGTAATGAATTATTATATAATAATTATTACAAAATAAAAATATAAATATAGATGGTGTATATTCATGGTGGGCTAAGAAACTATTATGTTATATTTTATTAACTCTTATTATTAATATTATTCTTTTGCTAAACAATTATGTCATGATCACAAAATGAAGGATAAACAAATGACATAATAACTGGCATTTGCCACAAAATTTAAATGTGGGGAATAGATAACATGACTGACAAAATTTAATAAGTATTCAAGCTTGTTGACAGGTAAGCAGGAGGTCATCAGGCTGTTCTATCTATTATGCCTATGTTTCTGATTTCCATAGTGAAAATATCTTTTTTGATCAACACTTTACATAACAGCTTTAAATTATTTAACCTCACTCTTTATTTTAATTTATTTGGAGTTACAGGTAGTATACGTGTTAATTTTTTTCAGTCAAGACAGTACATTTTTCTCTTCTTAATCATATCTTTTGTATTCTAACAAGGCTCTAACCACATATCATGGAAAAATAATTTATTATGAGTCTTAGCATTTCCCCCATAAATTAGATAAAGTGAATAACTTTGTTTTTCAGGAAAAATTGAGGAAAAGATAATTTCCCCCATTGTTTTTACTATTAGTCTGATAACTGATATTTTATTAGATATGTGTATGAATGTTTTTGTCCGTGTGTGTGTGTATGTGTACCACATATGTTCTTGATGCCCTTGGAGGCCAGAAGAGGGCATCGTATCCCTTGGAATGGGAAATAAAGTTAATTTTGAGCTGCTATGTGGCTGCTAGAAATCAAACCTGGGTCCTCAGGAAGAGCAACCAGGGTTCTTAACTGCTGAGTCATCTCTATAGCTCTTCTGGTGATGACTTTTATCATGTCTGAAAGTATTCAGTCCACACGTTTGATACTAGTTAAGAGTTTAGATGCTAAAAGAGGAGATAAAGGGAAAATATTACAGAATGTTTCTTATTTAAGCAAAGGAGGTCTTTTTTTAGCAAAGAATTGGAATATGGAGCCATTGATTAACTAAAGTCAAGCCCTAGAAAGGGTATGAAACTGGAGGGTAATTTAGATCCCCATGACTAAAGACTTTTTCTGGCAGATTAGTCCTAAAATGTTTGTGTTTGATCTAATAGGTTAGGAGAACTGAGGCAGGTTTGCTACAGGAAGACAAGAGACTTGTTTTTGTTGAGCATAGATCTCACATAGTGTTGCAAAGTATGGAATATTTAAGGAGGCCCAGGCATGGGTGAAATTAAGTACAAAGCTTTTTTAAATGCTCTAAACAAGAAGCAATACATTGTTTAAACTATCTACACTTTAACATTAGAGGTGCAAAGAAACGCCTTGTCTGAGAAACAAGGCTTGCATGTTCCTCTAAAGTGGGATGAAGAAGAGCAACGTACAGTTGTGTGTCTCCTTGGGACATTGTCCTGAGAAGTACATTGACAGATGATTTCATATTTAAACTAAGGGAGACCTTCTTGAAAAGCCAGCGTGCCTGGCACTGCCTGTTGCCCTAGGCTACAAACCTGCATGTATTATTACTATTCCTAGTATTATAAGCAGTTGTAACACAATGGTAATTGTTTGTGCATCTAAATATGTATAGCTATGGAAAAGATACAGCAAAAATATTCAATTATATAAATTTTTCAGTTCTATTGTAATATTATGGGATCACAATTTCTCTGTGGTTTATTCTTGACTAAAACACCATTATGAATGCATAACAATAGTTTATAGAAGCATAGTTGAGAATGCAGAATTTAGAGTACGTTTAGGAGAAGACAGATACAAATATGAAATATGTTCTACCTAAAATGCCTTAAAATCATTAAGGGCAGCAACTTATTATTGAAGGTTAGTTAATCTATTGCCCATATCCTGAGAGTCCCATGTGCTACAGAGAAGTGTGAATATGACCTCCCTCTCATTTTCACCCTATTTCCCTCCCTTAGGTCTACGAACAAGTGAGACTTTCTTCCCCACTATATGGTCACAGGCTATCTATTAAGTCTCATTTTGGTAGCCTGCTTATTCTTTCTCTGAGTGCCACCAGGCCTCCCCACCAAGGGGAGGTGATCAAATATGGAGCACCAGAGTTCATATCAAAGTCAGTCCCCGCTCTCCACATAACTGTGGAGAATGTCCTGTCCATTGGCTAGATCATAATAGATCAGAAAATACTGCATGTATTGTCCTTGGTTGGTGCAGTAGTTTGAGCAGACTCCCCTGGGCTCATACCCACTAGTCATGATGTTCTTCTTGTGGGTTTCTAGGACCCTCTGGATCATTCTATTTCCCTATTCTCCTATATTTCTCTTACCTTGAGTCCCAGTGGGATGTCTTCACATCTATTCCAATCTCCTGGTAAGTGAAGACTTTCATGGGACATGCCTTTTGAGCTAGTGTCCAGTTATAAGTGAGTATATACCATGTGAGTCTTTCTGCTTCTGGGATAACTCACTCAGTATGATCCTTTCTAGTTCCATGCATTTGCCCACAGATTTCAAGATATCCTTGTTTTTAATAACTGAGTAGTATTCCATAGTGTAAATGTATCACAGTTTCTTTTTTAAAATATTTTATTAATTTATTCATATTACATAACAATCTCAATTGTTATCCCATCTCTTGTATCCTCCCATTCCTCCCTCCCTCCTGCTTTCCCCCTACTCCCCTCCCCTATGGCTGTGACTGAGGGGGACCTCTTCCCCCTGTATATGCTCATAGGGTATCAAGTCTCTTCTTGGTAGCCTGGATCCTTCCTCTGAGTGCCACCAGGTCTCCCCATCCAGGGGACGTGGTCAAATATGGGGCACCAGAGTTTGTGTGAAAGTCAGTCCCCACTCTCCACTCAACTGTGAAGAATGTCCTGTCCATTGGGTAGATCTGGGTAGGGGTTGAAGTTTACTGCATGTATTGTCCTTGGCTGGTGCGATAGTTTGAGCAGGACCCCTCATTCTTAGTTTTTAGTTGCCATTTTAAGTGGCTATAAATTCTTCTATCATATACCAAAATGCACGTACAGATGCCATGAACTACATCTTTAGTCCAAATAATCAAATATTAGTTAGCATTATAAAACATAAAATGTAAACTTGCTAAAAGAAAATCCTTTCAGAGCTCCCATACCTGCTCATTTGGAGAGCCAGGCAAATGGGAGGTTCTTAATCAGCGCACTGTGCCAAGTCCTTGTGCTCATAGTCCCGTGGGAGTCTTATACAATGGTAGTATGCTACCAAAAGAGGAACCTTGAAAAGCTGGTAAGTTTCCTATTTTCTGGACACTGGAAAAGGATGCCTACAGACTCTATACTTTCTGAGGCAGTGCTCCTATAGCCTTTCTTTAAAAAGCCATTACCTGGAGTTGATAACCACAGCTACACAGGGTCTCCTTCAGAATGCCACTGTGGAAATTCAATTTCTCATTATTCGTTTATGACCCTGTATGGAGTTTAAATTGGGTTGAGCAAGGTGACCAAATCCTTCTGTTATCAAAATGAAGCATATTGTCAAAAGGAAAAGGGACCAGCTGATCTATAGTAGTTGTTTTATTGCTGATTTTATCTCCTTGATGGTAGGGAATAATTTCTTTCCTCTTGCTGGGATGGGAGAGCAGCTGTTTGAAGGATTCTAAGTAAAGGCATGAAATAGAAAATTACATAAGTAAGTATATAAAAATAGAAACTATGTGAAAGATTTTTTTTAATTCTTCAATAAAAACACTAATGTGATGTCAATTACTTTAGCATCTGACATCTACGTAAATGACACACACATGCTAATTTTGGGTGGTTGGTATGTTGAAAGATCTATAGTAGAATGCCTACTGGCCTCAATTAATATCCTTGGACATAAGTAGGGACAATCTAAGAAAGGCTATGTTTGAAGCATGAGGCTCAGCTGCCTCCTTTTCCCACTGATGTGGGGGTGGCTGCAGTTAAGTCACACTGATTTTTGTAGTGAGCATGAGACTTGGAAGCCCCAGAGATTCTCCCTAGGTACCTTGCCCTTGCTGGAGATACTTATCACTAAAGAACTCACAAATTCAAGGGAGGGAAATCTTGGATAATTTTCCTTGGTATTGTAATGCAAAATATAGCAAGCTTTTTATATCTCGTGTGTTGTGTACAAGTGGATTCAACTGAGGTTCAGTTAAAAATATTGAGAAAAGGGCATCTGAACTAAAAATTTACTGATTTCTTTTATTATTTCCTAACTAGTACATTGCAAATCTATTTATATAATAACTATGTAATGCGAGATATTATATGTGATGTAGAAGTGATTAAAAGTATACAGGAAAATGTGTATAGGATATATGCAAATATTAAGATACTTTATAGAAGATACTTGACCTTGTTCAGGTTCTGATGCCTTTGGGGGTCCTGTAAGCATCTCCTGTAGGAGCTGAGGGACAAATACACTAAAACTAGATAAATAAGATGTTGAATAGAATGAACTCAGGGATATATTTTAGAGATGTTATGGAGTTGGAGCCTAATAGTAAATTTCTATAGTAACAAGAAGGTGACTCATTCCTTGTGTTTATTTTAAAACCCAGCACCACACAATGGCCTCCAGGCCTCAGAAAGAGCCAAGAGCCAAAGCACATATGTGGAATGGCGAAGCTCCCAGACTGAACATTGAAGCTTTTCAGGATCTGCCACAGTTTACTTTGCCACCTTCCACTGTGCAGCTAAGCAGAGGGCATCTCTATTCACTTCATACTCACTGTAGGTTTAAATATTTAGGGCACTCATTTTCTAGCAGATGAGTAACTTTAACTTCTAATTTTCATGAAAGTCTTTTTTGGGTTTTACACTGGTTTATTTGAAACCTAACTTTCTTACTGTCCCCCTCCCCCAGAATAACCACCATATTAGTTATCGTAGATTAATCCCATAAAGAACGACTCTAAGGAGGAAAGTTGTGCTGGCTGTTTAGTGGTGTGTGCCGTTTTGGGAGCACTGAAGGAAGCGAAGGCAGCCACATTATACAGGGAGCCTGTAGCTGCAGTGCAGTCTCAGCAAGGCCTCCAGCTCCAGATGAGGGAGCCAATATCATTTTGAAACTGCTGTGTGGGACAGGAGACAGATTTTATGACCTGGTATTAGCCAGACACTAGATGTGGACTTTTCCTTCTCAGGGAATGTGACCTTCATCTGAGAATAAGTCAAAAAAAGGTGACTGAGCAGACAAAAAATGACACTCTGCAGAACTGGAGGAATGAGTACTTCATCCTGCAAAGAGAATGCAAGTAGCATGTCACAACACTCACTATACAAGTGTACTATAAATTTATTTCCCCTGTCCATTAATGTAATGGACGGTTATTTTTGTTCAGCCTACTAGACATATATCTGTTGAGCCCTGTCAATTAAAAAATGAGCTTACGTTCTTCGATATAAGGAAAACAAACAACACAACAAAAAACAACCAAGCGGCATGTAGTTTGACAATAGAAGCTATGTGTGCTTTGGAAATACAAAGGAAGGAACGTGTTTCAGTTTGTGGGAAAGTACCTGCCCACTCCTTCACTTACTAGGGCCTCTGTTTATCTCTGACCTACTTCTCACTCTGTACTGTACCATTCCTCTACTTCCTGCAGTCATGGTGACTTGTGCCCTGGCATTCACACTATCCCAGTTATCCTCAATTCTGCGTCTCATTCATGGTTTCACAGGCAATCACATCACTCTCACTACATAGTAATTAGAATGGAGACCCACACAACACTCCGGAATCACAGAATGTTGACCCACAGGGCATGGAGGGTTGGTGCAGTGTGGGATATAAGGACGGAAGTAATGCTTTTCCCTGTGGTCTGCTATCCAGTAAGGCAAAGATTTAAGATGGAGACCAAGTTCATGGACTTCCGTCCACAGCCTTACCTCGTCTCATGCAACAGTGAAATAGTTCAGTAGAATCAGACTTAGCAAATTTAGCAAAACTAAAGCACATTAGGAAGTAGATTATTTTTCCAGAGCTAATGGATTGTATCAAGTATTAATTACAATTCCCATATCCTGGAAGATATTCAATGAGTAGGTGCGAAATGGGTCCAGAGAACTATGCAAGAAGAAGGTCTCTAAGGTTACTCTTATGAACATCCATTTTTTAATTTTATTGTTTGATGTGCATAAGAAAACATATTTATCTTCACTCTTTTGGGTAAAGCTGTTTGTCACAATTGCAGACAAAGCCTTACTCTACAATGCAGCTCACATCTCTGACTGAGTTCTCTGAGACAGTACGTACTAAAATATCTTTTCAACTAGAATCTCTTTTCCTCTGGCTTTCTTAAATAAAATTTCCTGTCACCCCCCCCAAAAAAGCTATCCATTCTGTAGTAACAAGGTTGATTTTAAATGGATAAACCTAGTGAAATTGAGTTCCACTCCCTAAACACTTCTTAATTCCTAAATAACAGGCACGGATTGCTCCAAGACCAAAATTCAGATCTCATTAGTACCTGCTATTTGGGTAGAGAGAAGACAATTATATGTGAAGGGAACTATGCTTTTGGAAATACTAATTAATTGTACATTATTTATTAGAAGTACAGTGCTCTCCGTGTACTGTAGTTAAGAATACAGAGGAAGCCTCGAAGAAGTGAAATAGCTGAGACAGGCTGAATTGTAATAAAGTACAGCAGTTTGTTCTGAAACCAGGTTCTTTTGCCGGCTTGGCAACAGGTTTACATCACTCTCCTTGATGTCTTTCCCTTTATTAGACTGAGATCTCAAGGTCTCAGTGAGGACAAGAGATTACTTTGTCATCTGGCAGGCTTGAGAGATTCTGCACTGGTCCTAGTGTTTGGATTTCTCTTTGACAAAGGCAAGTAATAGATCAATAATGATAAACTGCAAATAAAGAATTTTCCAGCCCAAACTAAGGGTCTGTGACTTTAAAGAGTGGCTTGTAATGTACTGGATTCTGACAAATAAATTCAGTCTCTGCATGGATGTTGTAGGCGTGTACCTATGCTAAAAGCGTTTCCCTTTTTTCCTAGTATTTGTTGACATCAGCAATGAAAGGCTGCTAGTAAACCTGTCTACATATGAGGCTCCCTGAGGGTGTGCAGTTCCAGGAGTTTACTTATCTGCTTTTTCTTCAGCACTTTGGCCTAGAATGCTAAGGGAGAAAATGGCAAACAATAAACAAGAGCAGCAATGCAGACTCCAGTTGTTTCTCATATTCAGGTTTATTGTATGATTTCTAATGTAGTCATCAAGTCTCTCAAACAGCTGCTCAGGAAATGCTAGTATGGGAGGAACATGTACACTTAATTTCAAATTCCTATGTAGTTTGCTTGCTACAATCCATGGGATAACAGCTTGACAAACAGAACACATTTAGGAAGCCCAAGTCACTCAATGGAAAGTCAGATGAAGAAAGAAACATCTAGAACCCGCTTTCCCGTCTTGTGAGTGAGCCATGCTAGAAGTGAATTTCCAGTCAAGAGACACCACCACCATGGCCACAGGAAGTCAGAGACTAAATAACACACTACAGTCTTCCAAATCAAAAGTGCATGAGCAAAGTCAGTTCCTGTGGTTGATTATAGGTACTGATTTTGAAGTGGTTTATTGTATAGTAGACAGATACCATAAATAGACAGGAAATATCTCTCTCTCTCTCTCTCTCTCTCTCTCTCTCTCTCTCTCTCTCTCTCTCTCTCTCT